>HE671452.1:277571-372879 GCA_000313835.2 Heliconius melpomene melpomene | reverse complement strand
TAAATATATTCATAATAGAAATATATTCATAATCAAATTTTCAAATTCAAATATATTCATAATAGAATAGCTTGACAAATCACATTTTCTCCGCACTGGTAACAAGACAACTGGCGGCGTTAAGCTTCACCACTCAACAAGTAATGTGTCGAAAATTACGGAGGTATGTCATGAGGGCTCTCAAACTACCTCAGGGTAACCTACCCTGATATACAAGATAAAGCGTGTAGCTACGATACTTTTAAAACTAAATTTAAAATAAATTAAAAAAAAAAGAATTCTATGTGTAATAAAATTTTAAAAAAATATTAAAATATACAAATATTAGCTTAGAACGTTATTTATGTTTAAGTTCAAAGTTTTCTCAATGGCACGCGAGACCTCTTGACTTGTAACCTTGGTTCAAATCGCTTATAGCCGATTTCTCTTCACTATGTTTAGAATCGTAATGTAATGCTAAATAATCTTATAAATTTATTATTATTATTAATATTTATTGAGGCCATCAGAACAGTATGTATAAGCGCGATAGCTGTGGGTTTCGTTCCCATTAGGGGGAATGATTATGTTCAAGCTTTTTACACTTCTACGCTCTAATAAGGTAACTCCATAAGCAATGAATGTATCGGATTTGAATTAAAATTAGTAAAATTTTTTTTTAGTTAGATTATTAGCACCATGATTAAAAAAAGAAAAACTAGTAATATATAAAAACATTCTCCATCTGTTTTTATCTTTTTATTACAACTGATATTACAAAGTGGCAATTGAAAAAAAAAGGAGCAGGGTAGACAGAGGGAATCGGGGAATCTAATGTTAAAACGCACTTTCCCCCGAATTCTTGACGCATTGCGGGTTAAAACTTCAAATATATTTAAATTTGAATTTTGATAGCGAACCTATTTTTTATTATAAATCACTATAAGTTGGTGTCCTACTTGTGAATTTGACCTAAAATGTCAAGAACAAAAACTAATTTTCATGAAAAGCTTCGTGACTGTTTTAAATTTTGGTTCTTTCCTAACTTAAAATTTTACTGATATATTATCATTGTAGGTTATCAACATTTATTTTGGCAGACACCTATCTTGTCTAGCAATAAATAACTTTTGTACGACCATACTTTTATAATAAATTTTATAAAGCTTTATTATAAAATTTAGATGTTGCGTAGCGACATAGCGTTTCACTGTAAGCTTGTAACGGTTGTGAGTTCGATTCCGGGAGGAATGATTATTTTCATTTCATGGCGTTTCATAGGTTTCTCTATTTAAAATTCAATATTTCGTAATTTGGGCGGAAAATGTTACCCTTCTATATGCGGGACGCAGCGTGAAGCTCTTACCAGTTTAGACTATATTACTTTTATTTAGTTATACGGGTTCAATAACCATTAGCTGAATTAGAAAAATACACAAAATTTTCTCTTCACGATTGATATAAATGTAAGATTTCTTCTCAGAAGGGTGCGACCCCTATACAAGTCAATTTATTTAGCATTGCAAATGCTGGTGCTTACATTTGTATTGAACAGAAATTGGCAAATGACGAAGAAAATATTGCTTAGAACGGAATCGAATCGATAGCCTAAACTATAAAAAAAATATATAATAATATAGCTCTAGTTTTGGTTGTTTTTATATTCTTGATTGGGCTTGCTTTATTTGTATAACAAAAAATAGATTCTATCGAGGCGTAGGGGTACATCTGATTATTAAGAAAATGGTGGGTTCAAAACCTAATCGGGGCAATGTATATGTAATTACATAATTATGCGGAAAATAATATTAAAAATACTAAAAAAAACTTAATTATTTCTTCTCAACCAGCTAGTGACTTATGCAATTGTTTTTCGTCCAATAAAGAAATAAAGTTTCGAAAACTTTTGATAGTACATGTATTAAACGAATATACTAGCGACTTAGCGAGTACTATTTAACCAACTGTGTCATCAACACATTGTGTAAGTGATCTTTATTAATAGATACATATTAATTAATGACAATTTATAATCTCTCTCTCAATAAGAAACAAATCGTAAATTACTTAAGTCTTTATAAACATGTCTGATTAAAACTAAATTAACGCAAGTATCCATTAGCAATATTAACCAATCAATTGTAGCCAGACACGATTTAGACGAGATCAATTTAAATTTATTTGACCATATGTTGTGCATAGCTTCATGCTGTATCAGCAGAGGCAAGTTAGTGTTACGACACTCTGTTCCTAATTCCTCGTTCTATTTTCATTTTTTTTATTGAATGGCAGATCTTAACGCCGCCTCAGTGTGGGGGAATTAACTATTTATATATAATTTACTGATTATAATGCTCGTGGTACTGTGGGAATCGAATCCACAACTGTCGATTTTATAATCATATGCTGTCCAAATGAGGCACGACAGTCTCAATATATTGTTTTATAATATAAGCCATTTATTTAATTGATACCCAATCATCAAATTGATTTAAAGGAAATCGATTTGAATTTATTTGACCACATGTTTGTAAGTATTTGTAGTCAATCGATTAAACATATTCCTCTACACTTTGTAAAATTAAATAGTACGCTTTTGTTGTATTGGTGGAATAATTTAGGGTCAAGTTCATATCCTTGTGGGACACCACTTCGTAATAGGGTCATAATCAGAAAAGTGGACATTTTCGAATTCGTAACGTAACTGATAAGTAACAACACTGATAAAGTTTGTTACGAAACTGATGACATAAGGCATTATACACAACAAAATAACGATATTATATGAATAAAACTATTGTTTTTTTTTATTTAATGAGACACAGATCAAAATTTTAAAGGTTCAATCGTTGAATTAACAGATTATAAATGTAAGAAGAAAACATAACAAAGTGAGAATATTAACAATATAATAATGCTAGTTCGTAACGTAATAAACTTATATTTCTAGTTAGAGATCACAAAGTTAATGATAAAATTAAATTCACTTTAAAATATATCAAAATTTGAGTCGTTATCATTGGAATTAAGTTTAATTCTTTGTAAGTGTTTATTCCGCATATCTTCACATTTAATAGAATTGGTCTTTTTAAGACGTTCTCTATATCTAAAAAAAAAAGCATTTGTTTCAGCATTTGACATAGGAGCTTACGCTTACTGAAAATACAAAAATATATATCAAAAATAATAATCACAAAATCACAACTAATTTCAGAAAGAATAAAAATAAATTTTAACTAAATCGGTTCAGCTATTTCTGAGATTAGCGTGCACAAACACATAGACAAACAAGCAAACAAGCAAAAAACTAAAAAATCATTATTTTTGGTTACTTTACGTTATGAAAGTCACTAATAGTTTTTTTCATATGCCAGCATTTTTTTTTTCTTATATACATATCTTCCATATACAAGCACCGGTTCGATAAAATTTTATTATAAACATATATAAGAAAACATTGGTACCGTATTTGTGAACTAGGCTTCATATTTTCTCAGTTTCGTTACGTAACGAAATATAACGAAATTGAGAATGAAGTCTGAGAAATTCTAACCTTTTTAAATATTTGCTCATAAGCCACGTGTTGCATGTGCAAGCACTGACGTTCTTTTTGAGATTTTGTAAAAAGAAGCAAATAACATAAACAAGAAAACGAAATTATAGAATACTTACCAAAATAAAAGCCGTTTATAACCCTGAGATGTAATTTTACGCATTCCCTTTAAAACATTTGAACCCCTCAACTGCAGCGAGAACACTACTGGTTGTAGCTACGACAGCATTGACTTTTAGAATAATGGTGCCACAATAAAAAGTAATATTAAATACCATCCAAAATAATTGCGTTCATATTTTAATTGTACGTTACTAGACCCTGAGTAACAAAAGACATATTTTGGGACTAAATTTAGTTTAATTAATATATATTATTTATTAAATAATGTATCAATAAAAGTAGTTCTATTTAATATTATGCATAAAGTAAAGTAATATAAACATACCTGAAATCAAATAAAACCATAAATATTCGTAACAAATCAATTTTTAAAAAGTAAAGTGGTGAATGGGACACGAAAAATTGTATGGAAGCATTTTGAAAGGTTTTTTGCAACTAACAAAAAATACTATTAAAAGCCTTAATACATTTAAAATATTACAAAAATCTTTAAGTTAATAAGTAAATTTATCTTAAATGGCAAAATATTTAAATTATCTTTAAAATTGTATTTTTAAAACGCATTCAAAGTAGCGGGACAAGAAAAGACACAAAATGTGCACTTTTTCTGATTATGACCCAATATCCACTTGGCTTTGCACACATTTTATTTTCCATTTTCTTTCAGTCGATAAGTAGCTTATAAATGTTTGACTTTATTTTTGATCATATAGTAGGAAGTAAAATGTCATGTCACGTTTGTTTTCCTAATGAAGATATAATTTTAAAGCATTAGAAAATTGATGAGATCGATTTTGATGGCAATAATATATTTTGAAAGACAAAAGTTACAATATTTGCTCTGTACACTAATATGAGTCAACTTAACTACTTCAATATAACATTCCTGACAGTAGACAATATAATGTCAACTTCAAACTCACTGGTATAAGGGTCTCAAATAAAACTAAAGTTATCCAAAGAATTTTGGACTCTAGTATAAACTTGTAAGGTATATTTTATTATAAAAATATATTTGCTAACCCCAAAAGACAGTCTCAACTGTTCATTAGTAGATTTGTTTCGCATTTCAATGGGTACAAGGTTCAATATCGGTAGAAGCAATTACGCTTGTAACGTCAGGAAATTGGCACTTTAGGTCACGTGACCTATACATATACAATTAATATGAGGAAATTTGCAATTTGGTCTTATTGTTACTTTTCTCTGCATGATAACTTTATTGTAGTATACATTTTGTTTTGACATTCAATATATAATAATCCTTAAGTGTCTAGGATTGCATCTCACTGTACCCGACGGTTATGGGTTCGATTTCCATTCGGGGAAAATTAATTTGCTACATTGTCTTGCTATGATAGGCAAAATATTTTAGGAACATATTATTTCCGTTTTATTAAAAAGTACCGTTCCGTTTCGTTATTCCGTTTTACTAAAATATTTATTTCCGTCGTACTGAGGGGAGTTCATTAGTAAATGTACAAAATAAATAACTTTAAAGTCATTACGGCGCAGTTGAACACCATGTGACCTAACCACCTACCCACCTACCCAATTCCTATAGGGAATATATACTATTTCATTTCTCAGCTCTAACAAGACAAAACACAGCATCAAGTTCAACAATTCGCAATGTTTCGAATTCCAATAAAAAAAGGAGAACGGAGTGTCTATATATTAGATTATCTCTGCCAGTCCTGCATGTTGCAGATAAACCGACAAGTTGAAAAAAACTTAATTTCTAATCTCAACTCATGAGTTTAGCTATTATTATATAACATAAAATAATATTCCTAGAACTATCGAACATAATAAAACAATTGCAAAACCCCATCATTACTTGTCAACCTAAAATCCTCTTTAAAGTGACTTATATATGAAGGAAATCTTCTTAGACGAAGTATAGAAAAAGGAAAAAGTCATTTACAGGATGCGTCGTCGCGTCTACTACGTCTTATTTCACTTGTCTTACGAGATGGGGAAGATAATTATAGATTTTCTTGTTTATTTAAATAAAGCTATCTACGCAACGACGTTTACTTAGGTTGTCTGACTGAACTGAGGGGGTTCAATTTTTGGGGGTTCAATTCGCGACCAGGGTACGGTTTATAATAGCAATATGTTCCCTGTTTTGTAGGCAAAGTGTAGCGTTAAGTTACGCCATTCAAAACGTAATTTTTACTGTTTAGAATATATATTCTAACTAGCTAACATTAATTTGTGGCTTAAATATCCAATAGAAATGATGTCAGCTATGCGGAATCAATACCATCTGAAGATTAATTTATGTCGACGACCAATTCGTATCGTCATTTAACGCTTACGGATTTTAAGTTATGACCCAATTACCAATTAACATGTGTTACTTTTGTTATTATTAATGATGTAAAGCTTTTTGTTGGATAAATAATATATCTTATTTAAAATTACCAAAATATAGTTTAACTCAAATACATTTCTTTCCTATTCTATCATCTAGATTTTACATTTAGAAGTAGAATTTTGCTATTGTTTACAAAAAAAACAAATTAAAAATCTTTTTTTTATGTATCCCGCAACATGCGGTAGGCATGGTAGGTAGAGGGAGAGAGAGGAGTTAAGGCACTCTCCTCTACACTTTCCCCTGAATTCTGGAGACATTGCGTGTTAACTCACACGTTGAACTCATTCATCACGCTTTGCCTCGCCACCAGAGCGAAGAAATGATATTAAATATATAAATATTTTATTTCCTCGAGTGGGAATCGAACCCACAGCCGTGACTGGCCTCGTCAAAATACGCTCCACCTTTATAAAGAAAATCGATTCTAACAAAAATTAAACTTCAAACAAAATCGAATGGTTACTTACTAATTTGAGTAACATCACTAACACAATTGATAGCTTGTTAAAAGCTCATTCTACTCGCACTAGTTAACGGTTTCAATTTGGAAAGTTGTTTGATGTTTGGAAATAGGATAGTCTTAGGGAAATAAAACGCGTATATATATATTTTAGTATCTTGTAAACGTTGTATATCGCGAATCTAGTTTTAAGACATTATTTTCTTTACTTTTTAGTTTTAAGATATTATACGTGTAAAATAAATGGTGCTTAACGCAGTTCTTCCTATTATTATTAGATCGACGATATGCAAGTGTTTAAATTCTCCGTTTCCCATTTTCCGGCAAGGAACAAGGAATCCACATCTATCGCATTTAAGACACTACCTACAAACCTACGGTACAAAATTGCAGTACGATGATGATGATAATCTTAATTATTATTTTTTTCTTGCAGGTACGCAACTTCTTATCGATGCATCAAAGAAATTAAAAAAAAAAACATATTGTAAGTTTAAAATTAAGTTATTATTATAAGCATAATATATATAAGTCAGTAATAGATGAGAAGCAAAGTATATTGTATTATGAGTTTCGTCTCTAGTCCGGGAACAATTATAATCACTAAACGTTTATATTGCTCGATTAGAACTATCAGAATTGTAAAAAGATTAAAAATAAATAAAACATTTATGCCATATATGCCAGCTGAAAAAAAAAATATTATAAGAAACAAAATACAGTTACATTATTAAATCACATATTGTAATTTAAGCAGCATTTTTCCCAACTTAACGAACCTATAATACAAACAAATTAACTTCATAACGTTAAGTAATAAACAAACACATAAACAGACATAAAATAAATTAGTGAAACGCCTCGGAAGTAAATAAATTTAAAGTGATTAAGTGTAAGCTTACAATAAATTTTCTGACAATGTACAGGAACATCACTATAAAGCATTGACAGTCGTGTTTATTTTTAAAAACTATTCCAAATTTAAATTTAACTTGTCACTTGGCGCGCTTTTTGTTGTCAAAAAATTTATGACCGACTTCCGGCGTTTTGACACGCTGATTATTTTCTTTCTTTTTTTTATTATAAAAGACACAGGTATAGTAATTGATGTAGCTATTGTTGTTTTATTTTCAATGACACATTTTTTAAATTATGGTCAAAAGATATTATCATTTTAGCTTTCTGGTGTAGACCAGGGAAATAAAAATATTTAAAATATATTATTTGCTTAAAGCGGAATTGGAGCCGCAAAGTATTTTATAAATAACTTGTAACTATTGTTTGTGTCTAGGTCATAATACTTACAGCATTGCGCTTTTTCAATTTTTTCGTTAATCAAAAAGACACTTCATTCCCCACTTTCCGCAGAATATTCGAGACATTGTGTATTTGTGGAACTCAACGCCGCGTTTAGTCTAAGGTCCAGGGTTAAAAAATTCAAGTAAAAATAACCATTCCCTGAGTGTGTATCGAATCTACAACCCTTGCGTTTCCAATCTGACGCTGACCCACTGCGCTACGACTCTACTATAATAATCTATAACATCTTCCATTGTATACCTTTCACTATTTCAATTCTTTCTCATTCCCATTCTAGGAACAGAACTCGCTACCTCATTCACTTATAAGATATAATCCACACAGAAATTTATTATTGTTGCATGTTAAGAACGTATCACAAAAGATGCTGTGTAACGGCGGCGTTATCAAAGGCTTTACGTTCATCTTACATCGGCCCGTGATTCATATGCTAAGTAGGATAGCCCTAAATCTGTTACTTTATAGACTTTCTAGGGCAAAAGCTTGGTAATTTTAATATAAAAAAATCCTGTACACTGCAGGGTAGGCAAAAGGAACCTAGTGTTGGAGGAGGGAACTCGTGATTTCTTGAATTCAGGCGAGAAAAGGGAAAACGGAGTGTCTTGACTCTAGATTTTTTCTATTCTGTTACATGCGGGATGCAACATGAAGTTTTATAAAAAATATATTTAAATTACATTTAACATTTATGCTTTCGGCAACACAACCATCCCGAATCCCGATCACGTACTGTTTATTAAGTTTGTTTTTTACTAAGAATTTACGAGAAGGTATTTTTAAAAAGACATTTTCTGATTTTAATAGAGCTAACAAAATATGTATAGAATAGGTACACCTTCGTAGCCACTGGTTTTTAAAAATGTAGTGAGTTTTAATTAGAAACGAAATTAAAACACTGTTATTAGAAAAAGAAAATATCTTTGCAATATATAAATATTTTTTGAAATTAATGAATATTGAACTCAGAATCATTGCATTTAGTAAGATACATGCCAAAGGCGTCTTAAAATATATTTTTTAGGCATAAAGCCTACAAAAACGCGATATATTATTGTAATTTTTAAAACGAACGGAAATATGAAATGTGCTGAGTGATTAATCTCTATTTACCTTGACTAAAAGTAAACACACATGTGAATCCAGTAATCTTAAATTTAATTGAAAAGTATTATAGAAACAATAATAATTAGAATGATACAAATGTTGATCTTCAAAAAGACAATATTGATAGTACTGGAGGAAGGTCACGTAAAAGCATGGGGGTCCACCGGGAGGCATCTAAGAAGAGGTTGATGACAGTGGACGAGGCAAACCGACATCCCCAAAACGAGAATAGAACCGACAACCAACGTATAATAAGCAAATAATAAGCTTAATGCTCTGTATGATTCACAAGAACACCACGTCTCTTCACTCCATGTGGAACTTGCCGCGTGCATTTACAATGT
Organism: Heliconius melpomene melpomene; assembly: GCA_000313835.2. Lineage (NCBI taxonomy): Eukaryota > Metazoa > Arthropoda > Insecta > Lepidoptera > Nymphalidae > Heliconius > Heliconius melpomene. Next base: position 363,613 of record HE671452.1, on the reverse strand, counting down.
TATTTTTACGTGAGTCTATTTCGATGCGTGGAATTAGCTTTTTTTTGGGTTACGTCTCAATTGAATCTTAAAATATTTTATTAAAAAAGTCGATTTGTTTGTAGATACTGGCTTAGAATATCTATGTTAGCGTGTTAGCAGATTTTTTTTTGGTTTATATTAGTAGGAGTACTGCGCTATTGCTTATATTTATTTTCATTTTATCTTGTGTTGAGTTTCGCTACTCTACACGCAATATCTCGGAAGTTGGGTAAAAAGTTGGAAAGGGAGTGTCTTATCCCTAGGTTCCTTTTTTCAAAAAAAAATAATTGAGTAAGAAAAAACACTTCTATGAACTACATATATATGTTATTTTAATGAAATATTGTTTTCTTAATGTGGAATTACTTTTAAATGTAAAAAAAAACTTAGGTACTCAGTAACCGCTAGTACCTAACGATAATGTAGACTTAACCTAACCCAGCCACTAATAATTGTGTTTCAGTTTACACGATAGATACTAATTACTTGAGGTCAACCGCATCGGTTTTAGATCAGACAGCTCCAATATCAAAGATATCTTTAAAACTTCAATAGAAAACGTTCCATTTACACACTTAAGAAGCATTGTGGCGCAGTGGACTGTTAACGCGACGGTCATGGGTTCGATTCTCAAGTGGAAAATTAATTATTTTGATTTTCCCGCACTGCTAGCAATACGGAAATCTTTGAAAATTGGGCGGATAGTTCGAATCGGGACTCTACAAATAGGTTATTTGATATTTATTCAGAAGAATGATCGTATTTAGATTATTTTTTATACCATAATTTTAGGACAAATCACGGAGTTAAGTTTCAACTTCCACCACTTAACGATGTGCCAAAAAAATTTTATTGGACGAAAAAACAAAATTTTTTTTAATATAAACGCTGCAAATAATCTATGTCACTTTCAATACAGTGTGATATTACAGTATGTGTAATGTGTAATACAAAACCTCATAATGTGTTAATGTCTTTCCGAAACATCAAACAGTGGCCCACTTTCACTCATCTTTGTAGCGCGGCCGTGAGATGAGAATAATTTGGGAATATTTACCTATAGGTATATATTACGCAAATTCTATGTTTTATGGAGAAAAAGGAGAGAATCTTGGATATTTTATTTGCAATTATTTTTTAGCCCCTCGCTGTATTCCGCTTATTGCAGGTTACGCAAGAGGAACTTCTCCACCGTTCTTCACCTTCTGTTCAATTCTCGAGATATTGCGCGTGTTGTTAAGATATCAACTTCCATTATTTTTGCGTTGCCCAATTAATAACATTGTTTTTAGTATATAATAATTTTAAATTTAAAATCTTTTCGATAATTTATTCAAAAAGTCAAACTTCGTTCTTCTAAAGTCGCGTTAAAAACTAATAAAATATATTTTTTATGATACTTACATAGTATTATTACAATGACAAGATATAAAGTTTTCCCCTACTCAGATATTGTTGCCATAGCAACGACTGCGTCGCCTTGGCGCCGTAAATAATGGGACCTCCCGATTCAGTGACTCTATGAAATAATGTTTTAAGCCCACTGTGGCGTAGTCAGAAAAATTATTAAATTAAATATTTACTTTAGAATTCGAATACTAGTTACATAAATATGGAAATAAGCTCGGCTAATAATATCATGTTTTTTGGCAAAAAATAACCAATAAGCCTAATAAATCTTCTTAAAAAGAAGTTAACAAGAGGAAAAAGTTAAAAATTCATTTTCCAAAAAAATATCATATAGCGAAAAAAATATCATAACTTTTTAAAAGTGTTTTTGGTCCCGTGTATAGCCGGGTAGGCAGAAGGAACCTAGAAACATAACTACGAACACATAATGAATGGGATTTCTAAATCTAATTTTCCATACACATTCCGCATTTAGATGCTTCTAAGCTTTATAGGTCACGGCAGCTGATCGAGTATCACATATCAATATCAGATACTCGATTGATAAACATTGCTTTGTAAGTGTGTGGAATTAAAATTATGAATAAGTTATTAAATTTGCCCTTATAGTGCAGTTGAATGGTTTTTGATCTTTTTGAGGTAGTTGTGTGTTAAAAAATAAAAGCTTTGTAATTATGCTTAGGTAACTAGACTAGATAGAAACTAGAAAATGGAATCTAAAGTTACGTACAACATATAATAGGGTCATTTCCGTTCCCTACAGTCTGCTGCATTCTCGAGGCATTACATGTTGAGTGGTGGAACCCAACGCCGCGCTTTGTCTTGTTACAATGCGTTTCCCTTGCGGGAATCGAACCTACAACTATCGTATTTACAATCACACCTTTATGCCCCTCCACCACGACGGTTGTAAAATATTTGTAAGTATATTTTCTTATTTTAGCTCCATGTCTGTATTTCAAAAAATGCATCAGGCCATATATTTCAATCTTTTTTATGAAATCATTGATAGCAACTTAAAAATATACAAATAAAAATTTTATTGTCTCAGAAAACGTTAATGAGGTGTTCTTTTCACAATGCCACCTGCAGAGTGCATTTGTAACCAAAATAAAAAACGTCCAGTTTTTGTATAGAATTCTATTTTTTTCTGTAAATTGTAATTTATGTCAACCCTTGTCTTATATGATTTAGAACTTGCGTCTTTGGTTTTAGATTTCAACACCTATTGTTGAGATAAAATAGAAATATTTTAGATATTTTCTTAATTTATTGACATATTTGAATCGTATATTTTATTGGATGTAAGGGAAGTGCTTAAAAAAAGGTTGCTGAGAAAATAAATATTTAAGTGTTTTTTTCTTGATTGTTTAAGTAAATCATTATAAATTTATTCTGTACCTATACGTTAGATACATAGATATATTTGGTAAAGATTTTGTTTTAAAACATAAGTAGCTGTTTATGTGTAATATGGGTGTATTAGTTTGGTTTTGCTCATATAGACTATCTGGATTTGACTTTGGTAAAAAATATTCCGCTCTCCATTTTTCGTTCATGTATAGATGACGGACCCCGAAGTCGCAATTATAAAATAAGATAACAAAATATTTAAAATGTATGTAATATAATATTCTTATTATAATATAAAATAATGAAATGACTTACTTAGAAAAATCTTAATCACCTTATTATAAAGATTTCAAAGAAAAAATAAAAAAAACTGTGATTTTACAAGAATTCCGCGAGTTCATAAGAATTCCACGATAGCCTCTTATCATCTTCATTAGTTTAACGACCTGATTCACGAAAATCTTCTTTATTACCCCTAATAGTACATAACAAAGCCATCAAGACGTTAAGAGCATTTAGCGAGGGACATTTGTGATACTCGTAACTCGTAGATAACTAAAACTACTTGCCAATTTAACCTTCCTGCTAAAGTAACAGAATTTATAACTTATTTCTTTCCTTTTAAGGATTAAATTTGTTTGTAGGCTAGTTATTAGGATATTGTTCTCAAGACGATAAAACGAGAAGCAAACAGTAAAGTTTGCCTATTGTTGTAATCTCCACTCAACTTTAAATATAAAAGAAACCGCATTTTTTTGGTTTATATTGTTTTTTCATATAAATTCCTCTACCTGCCGTGTTCAAAGGTGTTCTAAAATCTGACGTTTTATAAAATTGCCGGTAAAGGTTATGTGCGTCTGCATTTTTGTATGGCGCCATTACGAAGTTTAGAATTTTGATTAGGTTTTATAAGATTCGTTTCCGTTTTGTTTTTTATCATTGCGTATGTAGTGATTACTTTGTCCGACCTTTAAAGTACATTATATAATATAAACAAATTGTATAATATAAATTATATATTTGTTTTTAAACGCTAAGATCTCTGGATCTATACAGCGACGTAGTGTTCATGATTAAATGTATCGATCTATTGGCAAATGCAGCGTAATAAAAATGTTGTTATAGGTGATATGCGGGTGAAACCGCGAGTGGGCCGCTAGTATAATATTAAACTTCATTGATATATTTTTATATTTCTTTTATTCACTTTTATTTATGACTAAGCGCTCTTTTTTCATTGACCGAGAAAATTCTCATATTTCTCCTGAAATTTCTCTTTTTTCACCACTGCGTATTGTTAACAATTTGTTTAAAATGTAAAGTTACTATACATTACAAGTTTCCATTAAACGAAATATAAAAGATTGTGTAAAGAACCACTCACAGTAAATCTTCTTGGAGCAGTTGTAATTTTGGACAATAGATTACTGAAGGTGAAATGAAAGCTATTCAAAACAGAACAAAGCGAAAGCTCCAAAAAGAAAAAAAAGCTTTCGCTCGAAATATTCACTTTTTGTAAGTAAGCTTACAATTTGCTATAGAAGAATAAAAATAAATGTTAGTGGCTTAATTTTAAGCATTATCAATAATCATATTTAAATAGAAAGTGCAAATAAATGAATTTATAGAAGCATAGGTGCGACTGTAAATTTAATAATTGTGAATTCAACCTCCGTCGTATTGTTATTTCTATGACCTGACAAGACAAAACGCTGCGTTTAGTTCCGCCGCTCAACACCCAATGTCTTGTCTCAATATTAGCTCTCTGCTTACTTCGCTGTGCAACATATAACGTAAAGCTGAAGAAAAAATATTTTTATAACTTTTTTTATAACACAAAAAAATATGTATTTCCTTTATATAATCAATAATAACACAGTCACAAATATACGATAAATACAAAACAAATAACTAAAAGGACCTTAACACCTCTTAACCTTTTTGAGTTAAAGCTAAAGAATGAAGATGTAAAACAGTTTATTCTTAACTGCTAGCCTTGTTAGTAAACAATGCTGCTCGGGCATCGAACCCGCCCTTCGCCAACTGCAACGCCTCGTTAAATCTTTAAAAGTATATTTTATGACTTAAAACTATGTAAATGTTATTTTCTTACTTGCTTGCTTCGTCATGAAAAGACGGCAAGATTACGTTTTTAATTAATAATGTACTCTAAAGGTAATGCATTATATTTTATATCTGCTTTTGTTTCAGACTTTTTGTGTTCTATTTCTCTACACTTTTCTTTTATCTTTTTTGCACAAAAGTACATTCAGCTAGCGATTCTTACTTTTAAAGAAGAATTTTAATTCCAAAAAATAATAATACCCATATATTCAACTCAATTGTTGTAGTCATTGTACACATTCAGCATACTTTCAAAAAGGCCAGTTTTTGTTAGAGCACACCCGCCCTGCAGGTGATGGACGGACACGCGCCTCGAATTATTATTATATACATTCCTTTTAAAATATAGAATTGGGGGATGATTGTAATTGGATATTTGAGCTTTGTTTTACATTTCTTTAATTAACTCGATTTCTTTATATTGAATTTAATTATTTGTTGTTGTATTGATTTCCGCTATTTATAATTCTGCAATGTTTATTTAACTCTGTTCTTTGTTTCTCCTACTAAACTTATCTTTTTTTGCAATACAAATTGCAAATAAGAAAATCAGATTTTAGATAAAATTTTAATAGTAAAGGTGCTAATTTAATAGCAATGTGGCTTAACATAAAAAGATAACATCTATATTTTAGAATGAACATCTGTTAGTTTTCTTGGAAAACGGTAGTTCTTAAAAGATATAGATCAAATTTGTTAATTTCTTAATCTTGTACATACAGAATAAAATTTCACTTTATATTAGATATATTACGTATAAGTCTCGTAAAATTTACATTTCTTGGGAATCAAACTTTGAACCTCGTTTGATATTTCACAATAAAATGACTTTTGTATTACAAAACAATTGTCGATATAATTGACTATATAATCAAAACTATCCTATATTAGATTTAATGTCTTGGAACAATGTTTGCTGTGTAGGTAAATGAAAGGCAAATAACTGGGCGTGTTTCATTTTGTATTAGCTTTGTTGTTTTAACGCAACTCGTGTTTAGTATTGCGAAATCGATTTTAAGCATTCATAAATATTTTATGACATTTTGTAATAGTATATGAATTTTACATACGAGTATGTATCCAGTATAGACTAGCAGACGAAATTAGGGGGTGAGTGGAGAACAGAGTATCATAGCACTAGGTTTTATTTGTCTAACCTGGTATCAGAAGACCGAGCTTGCCTGTCTAGATCCTCATAAATATTATTCGGGCTGAACTTAAGCTTGAAGCAGATATGTTCGTATAAAGCATGTCAACACACAATACCTTTCTTTGAACACAATTAAGTATTTAAAAAAATATATATTTTAGCTTTATCTGTTTGTTTCATAAAATCTAGTCAATATCTCATTCTTATTTTACAAATTGTACAAACAAAATCATCTAATAGCTCCATATTAGTGGGTTCGATTTCCGTTTCTCATTTCATTTTATTTTGTGAACGTAACCGGATTGTAGGTTACAATATTTATACTAACAATAAATATTTAATACCCGTATCGGAATAGTGCCAGTGGGCTGTAACGTAATGACTCCAAATTACAAATTACAAGGGGTTAGACCACCAGAGCGTGTGGAGAGGTGTGCACGAAATAGGTTTTGCTTTAGTTTAAAAATATGTTTTTTTTTTATAAGCTTTAGAAAATTGTTTTAGATTGATCGTAGTTGTTTTATGGGGTAGGTAGAAAGAACTTAGTGTTAAGACATTCAATTTTCCAATTCCATTCCAATTTTAAATATATTGCGTGCTGAGTTGCGGAATTCTACGCCGTCTGGAGTAGGGAAATTAAAATTATTAAAATATAATTAACAAATAAATCAAAATATTCATAAAATTTTTGGCGTTTCATTCTACTTATAAAATTGAAAACTATTTTGTCTGAAAAAATAAGCACTTTTTATTTCATATTTTGATCTTAAAACTGGTGTTTTTTTTATTTTTTACAATTCATAATCAAAACAAAAGTATAAACTAAATTTTTCGGTTTCAAATTTATATTGAGACATCCGCAATATAAAATATAATTATCTATACTATTGCATTACTGCAATATTATATTACAACAAAGAACCGACTTGTTTGGACTCAGCGATAATTTTTCTACGTATATATTTGCAGAGTGCTGAAATATAATACTGAATGTATACAAATTATAATGCGTAATATGATACATTTTAATGGTTGTCATATTTTTGTCTGTTGTAGTGGGTTCGATTTCCACAAGCTTGGGTGAATAGTTGAACACTCTAGCCTGATTATAATTTTGCCTCTGGCTATTTTTGTTGGCAGAAGATAATATGTCAGATAAAAAAATGCTTGCAAAAAACTCTCTTAAATTAGAATTAAGGAAATTTTAATATTTTTTTTCCTCATAACACTTTTCTTTCTAAGCTTACGAAACACGCTTAATACTTTTTCATATGGGCGAAGCTTTTGTCTTAATATTTTAATGACAACTCACGCGAGAGTTATGTTACAAAAAACGACTATGAAAAATCGGTTTCCCGCCCTTTTTGATAAAACTGACAGGCCGTCACGATCCTTTAGTCACGTGGACGCCACCAACTAGAACTTCTTAGTTTTGTTATGGCTATATTAAACTTATATTTAGCTTACAAACAGAATTTTATATTATTTTTCTTAGATTTAACCATAATATCAATATCTTTAAGGCCATTCGTGACGTAGGTAAAGGAGAGCAATGATTGTGGGCACAAATCTAATTAAAATATATTTTTAGCTTTACTCTGTATTATCATGTAGCAGAGTTGGAAGAGGGAATCTAGTAATAAGACACTCCGTTCTCCACGCACCACCTGATTTTCGAAACATTGAATACTGGATGACGTAATCGTAACTCAACGCCGCGTTCTAACCTGACTGAAGATATAACAATACATTCCTCCGAGTGAGAATCGAATCCAAAAACTGGTATATTTACCAAAAGTGCTTAAAGCACAAAGATTTTGAAGACAGCATCCGATATTTCTACTTACAAATAAAAAAAAACCCCATAATGTATCACCGGGCTTCTATAATAATCTACGGTGGTCATTTCCAGGAACACCAGGTAACAAATAACAATGTAACGGTTGAACTGTTTTTTGCAATATCTATTGAATACTAAATAGTATTGACGATTGCTAATAATTCCAATATGCTATTTAAATGTATGGATATTTGTTAGTGGAATCAATAAGGTTGTATATTGTGAACAGTCTTAGTGTTAAGTAATAGCTTCACGCTTTTTCCCGTATAGCGGGATAGGAAAAAGGAGCTAAATGTTAAGACATTCCATAATGAATCCAATTTTTGAGACATTGCGTGTTAAACTTAAACTTAACTTAACTAAAATTTTGGGAGTAGAAACAAAGAATTATTTATTATAATAAGCATATTGTTATGTTCTAAATTTTCGTTTATTATACAGACCAAATTTATACACCGATTTACCAGACGAATCGACTGACAAAAACTATATTTTACAAAATATAAACAGAAACCCTTAAACAGAAATCGAATCCACAACCACCAAATTTACAATTAAACACTTTATGTATTAACCAATAATATATTACTTCTATCAAATACAAAGGTATCTTAGTCCATTTCACTATAAACCTACATCATCGATTCCCCGAATCAAAAACAAAGGCTCTACAGACGTTCAGAACACCACAGATAATGGACGTTTATAACGTGTGAAACAACCATTATAATGCTATAAATTAGATAATGACCTCTTTCCAGATAACTTTTGAGGATTCAATTAGTAAAGGAAAGTATCGTAAATTTAAGTTTGGGATTTATAGCTTCGATTGCACTTTATTTATTGACTGATGGTATTTGTGAGTGAATTTGTTAACTGTAAGAAGTGGTTAGTGGGTTTATATAAATGTTACTAGTTTTTAACTTAATTTAACATAGGCAAATAAAATTTAGTGCTAAAACACTTAGTTCTCATCTTTACACAAATTTTTTCAGGCATTGACTTAAAAATTTATAAAATATTTAGCTAAATAATTCCATTTTTATTCCTACTTATTTTACCATACAAAATCGTACTCTCATACAATATCACAAGAAATACACAATAACCCATAAATGATTCTAACCGTAGAATCTAACTGATATAGCTTCGCTGTGGTCTAAACCAGTTTAGCGTAGGCGACTTCTAACTTAACTTTGTAACTCTGTTCAAGCAGTTATATTTAACTGAGTGACTCATAACTGCTTATTTTTAACCACAATCGAATTTATTTTAGAGTTAACTTTAAAAATCTTAAATTAAGTGTGGTTATACTTGTAATATTTATTGAACTTATTGATTGTTCTTTTATTATATGAAATTAAGGTATCTTCAAAGATTTCTTTTTATTCTCTTTTATTATGAGACGATATTTATCTCAGAACTATGATTCATTACGGAAATTTTAACTAAAGTTAAAAGTTTTATATTTTTAAAAATGTATCTTCTACTTTCACCTGCTACTTTAAAATGTTTACACGATTATAAAAGTTTGTTTATTTCCTTAATATGAAATAACATATTAATTTTAAAATTAATTAAATTTTAAAGTGCTTAATACAATTAATATTGTACTCATTGCAAACGCATAATTTGAACTGTGGACTGTGTACACAGCTGTACCAGTTATCCAGTGAACCAACTGGTAGCTCATTTATTAAAGAACCTCCATACATGATTGATGAGGATTCAATCCCTGAATGAAAGTTAGATTAGCATGTTAATAGTTTTTCAAACAAAATCGACTAACGAGCCATGGGATTAAACCACCTTTGCTCTGGCATACATCAATTGATAGATAGATTATAATGTCACGTTTTTATGGTGGACGCCGGTGGAATGGAAATTTCTATTGGGTTTGAGTTGAACTAGGTATAAAGCGTGACTTTGTTCAGAAAATATTGGATATATTGAGAATAAGATGACAGTAGAGCAAAATAGTAGCTAGATTTATTATTTAGCTATAATATTTTTTTTGTATATTTCAGGGTGTACAGAGGGAACCTAGTGTTAAGACACTACGTTCCTGATTATACGGATATATTACGTGTTCAGAGGTGGAAGTTAAAAAAATGGTTTTTTAACCCCCCCACAGGGAATAGAATCAATAACCGCTTTGACGACAGACACTGTTTCACTACGCCATAAATATTTCCCTGATAAAGATTTGAATTTACACTCATCGTGTGCATAAAGCATAGCCAAGCTTATTATTTCGTGCATCGTTCTTCTACTATCAAAGTTCCATCAAAAACGACTCGTCATTACACGTAGAGCGGTTACTTATAAAAAATATAATTCTAAGAGCGATGCGATCTGAACCATTGTCGGCAAGCCCTTTGAACGTATTGTTCTGTTCAGGAAGAAAGAAAGGATATGTTTTTAATATATATTATAGGTGTGATTTAATTACATATTGATTTTCTAATAGAGTTTCCTCACGTTTTGTCTCTTATATAGTAGGCTAGTAAAGAACACTATGTCAAATAGCTCCATTCTCCGTTTTTGAATGGCGGAACTTAACTCCGCGTTTATCTTGAGAAAGCGGGTAAATGAATAAAATTCATTCTCTCAAGTGGGGATTGAACCCACGATCTTCGAATTTAAAGTCAGTACGCTTACCACTACGCTGTACCACTGCGACAAGGTGGCCACCCCTAAGAGAAATCGTCGATAATCGTCGTTAGGAAAGTTTGAATTTATGATTCAAACGGTAAAAATAATATTTTAATATCATGCCGTTCCTTACACCAAGGGATAAACACAAATATTATAATTACAAAAGCCATTTCGTTCAGTTATAGCAAAATGTTACTGAAATTTGGCACATGTCCATGATTTGCATGCCTGGAATTCATTGTAGTACATTGTCAGTTTATAGAATAAGACTGTCGCGTCGTGGCGCAGTGGCAAAGGGTGGAACTGTAACGAAGATAGCGGCTTCAATTCCAAGACTAATTGCGACGCGTTGATTTTTGTTTCTAAGTTGAGTTCTATTGAGCGGTGCATGTGGAACCTTTGCTCTGCTTTTATATATGAGTTTTCGCATTAAGAAATGATAATACTAACATGTAGTATATAAAAAAAAGCATAAACCCCAACCAATTTGACCTCTTTTCATTAATATAAAATTAGCAAAGAAAATAACAAAATAAAGCTATAAAGAAAATAATTAATTGATATTGCATTTCCTTTCTTTAAAGTAGTATTTAAAATAGTAAACTATCATTTATAAATCTCTCCGTACTAAATATTTACAAAGTGAATCTGCCTCACAGTCGTCTGAATCGGTTCAATAGAGCAGCTTGCTTAACACTTTTGGCCACGTTCCATATATTGTGTAATGGTATTTTTACATGATCTGTAAATCGGTGTGTTTTTCTACTATTTTCTTGTTTAAATGTACTAAATAAATATTTGTATAGTTTTAGTATGTAATTTCCACGTAGGTGCCATTATATTTAGTTATAGTTTTTGTAAATTAATTCTGGTTCCCGCATATAGCAGAGTAGACACGGGAACCTAGTGATAAGATTTTTCGTTCCCCAACCACTGTCCAGTAAAACTATGATTCTATAATTTCCAAGAAAATACCATTCTTTTTATTATATTTATATTATATTTCATGGTAAGTGTGAATAGGACTTTATAAAGTAATATTTTGGCTCATATAAATGGCTCGCATTTCCTATTAATTTTTCTTATTTGATAGAATACAATCATTAAATTTATACAGTCATTAAAATTATTAATCATATTCCTTTTATCTACAAAAAAAACTTTACGTTGCCCAAGAGAAATTTTTTACTGACTGACTAACTCAATATCAATTTTCTATTATTACAACGGTATAGAGAATGTAGTATCAAAACATTTCGTTCTCCACACACTGTCCAATGTCCGAGGCGTTGCAAGTTCAGTAGCGGAACTCAACACCGCGCATTGTCTTGTCTTGTTTAGGACGAAAATATTTTTTCACCCAGAATGAGAATCGAACCCACAAATATCGCTATTACAGTCGACAATTTCACTTTTACGACAGGCTCCTATAATAATATGGAAGTAACATAATTCATACAGCAGTTGATAACCTAGTGTGTTTATCGTTCACATTATTTATTACTTAACCTATATCGCGCTAGTGATGTAACCGTTTATTTTTCATTGTGAAAGACGTATGGCGTAATTTTAAGAATTCATTGATAATATAATAAATTTTATATATTATAAGAATGGATGGGTTTGATAACCTTATGAAAGAAATGGTGCATGTTTTTTTGTTATTTATAGTAAGTTTTTGTAGTGTCATTTGTATAATCGTTGTTAGTTCGAATTCTGCTCATCTTTCTTTCACTTTTTTTTCGATAGAAGATATTTTAGAACTTTCCATAACAATTTCAACGTAGTAGGACTCGAACCCGCGCCTCTTGGAACGTATCCTTATAAAAATATACTTCTCGTGTTACTAAATATCGACTACTTCGAGTGTCTCATCTCTCTGTTCATCCAAAAATCGGTCCTGTACTTTTGACTTACGTACTTACTAAAATTATAAAATACAGGAAATACATTATTATTCAAATACTATACTTATATATTTAAACACGTCAGTAAAGAGTTATTATATGTGGACAATGGAGTACGCAATGGAGCGAAAGTACTTAAAAAACAGTTTTACATTCAAATTTTCTATTTCCTACTCTCTAAATAAACTATTAGTTTCTCGTGTTCGTGTATTTTGATATTTGTTGAATTAAAATATTGCTTTTGTACAATGAATTAATTTTGGAGATGACATATAAATAGGTAGGTAAAATTTGAATAACATTTTGGGAAATTTTCTTTTTTTTAAACATTTTTTATAGTGTTATTCCATGGTTATGAAGGATTTTTTTTTTTTGAAAACATATTTGAACGCAGCGGGATTTGAACTCATGTCTTTTGGAAATATGGTATAATGGTCATGCCCAAAATCTTAAAAAGATTTTTGACGAACCCTCTTTTATTCGATTTTTTTAGATTTTTTAGATTTAGATAAGCTGACTATATTTTATTTACATAAAAAAAAAACATTAATTTAAAATCTGATATTGAAAAATAATAATTGAAACTTATAGAAATGCCTTATGACTTACAATGAATTGTTTTAGTTTTTGGACAATTGAGCCCTGAACCTAAAAGCCTGAAAGCCTGCTCCTGCATGACACACCACTGTTCACCACTGAACCAAACATATTTTATCAAAATCGGTTTAGCAATATTTATTTAACTAAGTTCCTTCGCCATTCCCAGCCTCTTAATGGACTCTCACAAATATTTACGTTAGATAATCCGTTTATTTTCGCTGATTTCGGTCATTGACCGCGTAGATTTAGAATTGTAATAAAAAATCTTCAACATTTAGATTCGATTAGTTTTTGTGATCTTGGCATCCGACGCGTGCTTATTGTTATATTTTTACTAGGGTAACGCTCGCGGCTTCGCCTGCGTGGACTTCATTGCATATTGCATAAAATTGAAAAAGATTTAATATTTTCTCAGAGATTCTAACAGGTTTAAATCCAGTTGTCAATTTTTTTATTAATATATATGAATCAATATGTGTTTATATATTATACTATGGAATGGAAAGAGATGAAAAAAGAAAGAGAGAGAGAAGAAAAAGAAAGAAGAGAAGTAAAGAGGTTCTACACGTGACGATTGTGGCTACAAATGCTATTGGAAGATCTGTTTAAATATATAAAATGAAATCTGGGTGTTTCCAATTAGAATATACAAATTATGGCTTCAGATACTACCTTCGTATTTTATCTTCAAACGAACGGTAAATAGAAGAGAGAGTTTCGACATAGGTTATCTTTGCCTCCACCGCAAAACGTGAAAGATAGGCGATTTCACTGTCAATAATGCGTGTTTGTTATTGCGTTGAGAATTTTATTTTACATATAGCTTATCTGAGATACTTAAAAGGGTTATGTGTGTATAGCTGTGGCGACATCTGTGTAATTTAAAAATTAAATAAGAATCTTATAACAATAATATATTTTGAAACTTAATAAAGTGGTCTTCGTGGTACAGCGGTTAATTGTAAACTTGATGGTTGTGGGTTTGAATTCAACTCGGGGGAATGAATTACAAATTTCTTACTTCCCGGTACGGTAGACAAAGTAGGAAGTAGAATGATGCCACTCAACACACATCGTCTTGATACTAGGAACATTAAAGACTTTTCCCTCTGTCTTGCACGTATCTCTCTGTCACCAGTATTTTTTATATTTTTTCCCACTCGATCGATTTGATCGATCCTGATCTACATGGCAGAAGCTCATGATTTATCTCATTATTTACATCTATTTGCTTCCTTAAACTTTAAAAGTGTTAGTCTAATATATTTATATAACAAACATAAAAAACCCATTCATCACCTAGACCCAATTTCAATTAAGGTAAATATTTGGACGTTTCCCGCCGCATCACAACCCGGTCAGCTTGTGTATCATACCCTAGTTTATTTAATTGAACCTAACCTGTGAAATATTCAGTTACAAAATGTTAAAACACATTTTACTTTTAAGTTGTCGTAACTATTTATATCTATCTTCTCTTCTCTCTTCTCTTCTCTTTGTGTATAGCTTTGTATAGAGTTAATACTACTTTAAATAGAAATAATAAGAAATAACCAACAGACCGTCGCGTCGTGATACCGTTATCACGCCAGCGTATGACTGTAAACACGATTGGTTGTGTGTTCGATTCCCCACTTATCGAAGTGAATTATTTTCATTTACTCACTCTAATAACAATACAAAACCCGGCGTTCGCTCCTTGTCGCTGAATATATGAAACGGGGTGTTTTAACACTCGGTTCCTTTTGCGTACCATGCGTGCGTATGTGCGTGATACAGCGTGAACCTAAAAAAAAACACTTTCTCTGATAACGAAGCTAAACAGTCGTATTTAGCTTTAAATAGTCAGTCATTATCCATGACTGACCAAATTTGGCGTTTAAACTTGACCATAAAGAGGTCACTCCCCGCCCGGCCGTGCGGAACACCATATGGTCGTGAGTGTGGCCATGTTTGATGTTAAATTATGCACTATTATTATTTTAGGGCCTTAGTTGCTTAGTTATATATATATGTATAATTTAATTAAATATAATGGTAGTAGTGGGTTCAATTCAAAAATGAAATATATTAATTTGTTCTAAAATACTAGACTTTTTGTATCTATCTTATTTTAATTTGTAGGGTTCCGTAACTCTAAAGAAAAAACGCAACTCTTATAGGATTACGTTGTTGTTTATCGGTTCGTCTGTTAAGGCTTTTATTTTCATTATATTAAGAACTGAATTCACCAGCATTGTCCACTAAAGGATAGGCGCAGCATTAAAGCGTGTGAACCCGACGATTGTGGATTTGAATCCATCTCGAGGGAATGAATTATTTTTTCGCTCTGGTAAGAAGAAAGCAAAAAATTATTCTGTACGTAGGTGGTGGAATACCATTGTAACACTAGGTTTTAGGATACAGTATGATGAAAACAGAAAAGTAGTTAAAAATACAATAAAAACATATATATCATCTATCTCTACATATCTAAGAGGTAGCTACTAGCTACTACTTTCATTTAAAGTACAACAAAATATTTTAATCGCGTTTCATAAGTGCCATCGAGTGTTTGAAGTGATCTCAAGAGTAAACATAATTAATGACTTCAATCATAAGAGATAGAGTTTGCTCTCTTATAAAGATTAATTATAATTATTTAACAGTTCAGTAAATCATTGGAAAGTTGTGGTTTTACATTTTCACTTTCCTGTTATATTAGATGAAGCGCGGCGTTGGGTTCCGCCACTCAACACGCAATATTGAGGAATTTGATTGTATTTTTGTATAAAGTGAATTAAAAAAAATAAGCACCAACTTCAAATCTACGTACACAAACTTAAGGAAAAAAGTAGAAAATAATATTAAAATTATTTATAACCATTTAAAAGTTTTAATAGGTTAATGCTTTATTTATTAAATAAACTTTATACGGGACCATTATTATTTTTAATATATTTTTAATATATTTTTAATTTATTTACAGGTAAGGACTTACAAGTTATTCTGATGCAGTTAAAGATAAGGTAAAAAAATTATAATAAAACTAAATATAACTACATGATTAATCTGTTTAAAAAGGCCGTCTTCGCGAAGAATGACTGCAATGGTGGGTTCAATTCCCAATCTAGCTAAGCAGCGTTGAGTTCCTCCACTCAACAACCACTGCCTTGAAAATTGGGCGGTGCGTGGGAGTGTCTTAACACTATCTATCCTGCTAAGCTAATACAAAAAGAAATATAAATATTGTCAAAATGATAGTCACACTATAACATCTTCATTTATATCATCGGTCACGGGTGGCGGGTCGAGGTGTGGCGCAAGCTGTATTATACCCAGTTTTCGGCATTACACGACCCCCCATGAATTAATTTGACCTTAGAGTCGAGTTAAATTGATTATAATAACATTTTGTTAATAATAATAGTTATTTTTTTATTGAGGCTATCGTGGCACAGGGTATCTGTACAGCTGTAAACTCGACGGTTCGTGTGAGTTCGATTTCCACTCGGGATAATAAATTATATTCATTTTCCTCGCTCTAGCAACAACAGTAACTGCGGAGTTGGGTTCCATCGCTCGTCACACAATGTCTTTAAAAATGTTAGACATTGGAAGAGTTTTAACACTGGGTTCCCTCTGTCTATATTGCTATGAGGGAATCAACATAATGATGCAGTATTCGATAATCTGTTTTTTTTCAGCTTTACATTGTAACCCATATAGCAGCGTAGGCAAAGGGAACGTAGTGTTAAAATACTCTATTCTCCACTTTCCGCAGAATTCTGAAGGCATTGCCTGTTGAGTGGCGGAACTCAATCCCGCTCTTTGTCTGTGTATCAGGTATAGGAAATGAAAATAGTAAATATTTGAACCCACAATCTACTACGATTACATTCACAAGCCTGTGCCCCTCAGAATGGCCTCAAGGCCTGTGTCTACTTATTGCATCATTTTCTAGGAATTATTGAAATTACTTGTAAACGATTTTACAGCCCATATTTGGCACTGGAAATATTAGTAGCTTATTGATTTTAACATGTACCTACCTATATCTTATAGTGTCACAGTCGCTATCCTGGTGTAATGACGGAATATCGTGTGTGGCTGTCAGAGGGAACCTGGGAAGTTAAGACTAGTTAAGTCAATCCATTCCTATTAAGACACTTCCATCCCCTACTTTTTACAGAATTCTGGAAATTGCATGCGTGGCGAGGCTCAACGCCGAGCTTTTACCAGAATGTTAAAATATTATAAATATTATATTTGGATGAATTGAGTTTTATTCTATTACCAAACAGCAACGTAAAATAATACTAAATAAATATTATTACGAAGAACTGAAAACTGAAGTCAGTAAACATGTAACTAATACAGTATGTGGGAAAATGCTTACCACAAACACCGAACACTTAAATGAACAGAGCAAAGTAGTTAAAAATGTAACAAATGTGCAGAATGTTTCCAGTGTGACCCATTTTGTGCCTATCTCTGGGTGTTTGTTTCCATTGATTCACGATTTTTATTTTATTTTCGTTACTATTAGCCTTTGTGCCCTATGGTGGTTGCTTGTTCGATTACTGGTTAGAGTATTAACTAATATATATGTAATAGACAGAATATTCTACGTCCATTTTTAGCTAATTTTATTTGTTTCATACAAATTTATTGGAAATTCCAATTTTCTTTGTGGATTCTTCATAGAATCTCTTGTAATGTCTCATATACTGACGAAGATGCTTGTAGCGTCAAAAAAAACTTAAATACGAAATTAAAGACATATAGGTATTAATTAGAAAAAAGGTTCTTACAGACTATATGTTCTTGTTGTATTAAGCAAAACAACCTAAAAAAATACGACCTCTATAATAAAAGAATAATGCTATAAATTAGGAAAACAGTGAACGGAGATTTTTTTTACTAGTGTTTCGACGTAATGAGACGACAATGAGAACATGCCGACTTGCGCAACTCGCTTTAGCTTCACATGTGCGGAGGAACGGCGTATAAATTATTTCAGGATATGCTACAGTTGAGCTTTCAAGATTTCTTTTTGTGTAAATTTAATATTGTATGTTATAGCACTATATAAAATAAATAACTTCTGTTCTGAGTGATTGACATGACAATAAACTACTAGAAACTACGGAACTACTTAAAAAGTAAGATTTAGGCATGTGAGTAAATTAGGTTTTTCAGTTTACTTACTCTTTACTCTTAAACGAATTTGACGACGACGAAAAAATAAATATATGAATTTAAGAAACATCGGGGTATATTTCTAAACTAAATTTCTAAACTAAAATCACTATTTCCTTTTCTCCATACATTCTTAAAATATCAGATTTCAATACAAAATACACGAAAAACTATATAGTTACTCGTAAGTTCGAACTGCGTAACCTTTGTTTATATGTCAATAAACTTTACTTAACTTTTATAGGACATTCAATTAGCCGTGTCTAGACCGAATTAGTCCTAGCAAAATATAGACTAACTGGGGCAAATGAATTTGGGCTCAACCATTCTAGGTACGCGTTAACGCTATATGTGGGATGAGCAAATGGATATTTGATTGTGATGAAAGAAATAGTGCTTAATTAGGTTAATATAATACATATATGAAACTGAAACAAAATAGATGAGATATTTAGGATTGTTACGCAAAACAAAAATCTGGCTATGTTCTTTTTACTGTCAACTGTACAAGACTATTGTAAGACTTAGAATGTTAAAAATTTGACATGCTTGGAAGTTAGGAAGTGCAGAGAGAGTAGTGAGGTACTGAGAAAGGATTTCTCGAAATGCTTATATAAATGAGAAAAGATGGAAAATATTTTCAAGTTTTAAAGTCACCGCAAACAAAGTTGCGGGCGACGACCAGCACTTTATAAATGCTTCACATTGTAAGAGCTCTAATTTCATATATTTCAAAAGCTACACATCCAGTGAAATTAGGTTAAGTTGACAATTTGTGTTTAAGTTCAGCTATAAGTATAACTAGTAATTTTCAATTTTATTTTCAGACATTTAAACAATCTTGTAAAATTTATATTTTTATAGCTTCATTTTAATTATATTTGTTTAGAATCTAGTGTATGTTACGCCAATTTTATTTGAAAAGCGGAAAACAAAATGTCTTGACATTATTTTTTCTCTGCCTACCCTGTGTTCGAATTATGCGTTAAATTAAAATATAATTATATATTTTTTTAATATTTATTTTATTCTACAATATGTTTAAAAATCAATTTCTCTATAACTAACGATCTTTCTCTAAGGTTAAATCTAAAATAGCTTTAACATGATCTCAAAGTAAACATAACCAAGGTTTCATAAACAAACCATATCATAGAAGCAAACATAAATATGTATAGTCTAAATAATTATTAGTAATGAGCTCGTCATTCTGTCTGTCGGATGACCTTTAAGCAATTAGCTAAGCAATTACAATTATTTATTGTAATTATAATTATTTATTTACTTTATATTTTTGTATTTTTAATTATTGTGTTTGAAAGTGTCATTCTTATACTAGGGAATGAAAAATGCTTTTGGAGAACTAATAAAAAATGTCACGGCTTTAGCTCACACCTTTTGAAGCCTCTAAGAACATGAGTTGGAGTCCAGCTACGCTTAATAATATTTTTGTATGTAATAAAGACGATATATTTTTTCACAGAGTTTCAACCATATTGTATATCTTTGAAATAAATATTTTTTTATATTATTTTAGTAGCTTCGTCAAGAAACTCCTTTCCCCACTCACCGAGTCCAAGACCAATGTAATATATTGCGTATTGAATGGTGACTCAACGTTACCCCAAGTGGGGATCCCACAACCATCACCATGACGGCCACAAAAAATATCTTTATTTATTGTATAAAAAATAAAAAGAATAGTAAATTCAAAATATATTTCAAAAGCAAACCGATTCATACTTGGCACATTTTAACAATATATTTAAAACTGATTCATTGTTCGCGTTCGTCACAGCCACATTTAAAATTTAGGTCACTTTTGCATCAGCCTTGAATTTTCAAGATGCTAAGAATAAGAAAGTAGCTTTTTCTATAATGTAATAATATATCTTTCTTCATCCGGGTAACATTTAAATATGTTAAAAAATATTATTAAATGATTAATTTGAAGTTCATTGGTGCTGTTTGATGACTGTATACATGATGGTAGTAGGTTCAATAATGACTCAAAGAATTACATTTAAGCTGTTTTCATTTCCTCTTTTTTTATTAATACAAATTGAGCGATACGTGGGAAACGAAGTGCCTTAACACTAAGTTCTCTCTACCTATCCTGCTATGCTTAAAAAAGCGTGACACTTTCTTTGTGCTTTAATAAAATTAAAAATTTTAGTTACCTTCAAGCGAACAAATATTTTTTTTCCATAGAAATTCTAATTCACTAGTCACCTTCATAAATTATAATAAAAGTTTATGTTTTTCACGTTCATCACGTACAGTAATAGCAGTATGACAGGATGTTTGTATATAATAATTTTAACTGTACCAGTGATGTAATTGAAGCTTGAAGACATGCCAAAATCTGCTTCAGTGTGTCTGAAATTCTATAATATATGTAGATATATAATATCAGTTCAAGGATAAACATCGTTTAAGTAATGATTTATGAGGAAATTTACTGAAACTCTGTAAACCTGAAGGTCATGGATTCGATTCCCAATTTGGGGGGAATAATTATTGTCATTTCCTTGCTCCGGTAATACTGCAATCAACAGTTATCGAGTTTCACCATCTCAAAAGGCAGTATATCAAAAATTGTGCTGAAAAATTTTAATTAACGATAGCCTCTTATTAAATAAAAACTAGGTACATTAAAAGCAATAAAAATAATTTTAAACCTGTAAAACGTGGTCGTACGTGCTTTGTTTTTACAACGATACACAGAGGAATAAAAATATCTGTATAAAATATTATAAAAATTATTATGATAATTTACTCTGTTGTCTTTGTGTTGGTTTTGAGTTCGATTCCAAATTTAAGTATTTTTTATTTGATATAATAATATGTAGAAATTACCAAAATGTTGTATCTATTATTTATTTTTTATTATGGTTTTACTTCTAAATATCTTTCTAAAATGCTAAAAACTCATAAAAGTTACGTGTTGAGTAGCGAATTCCACCCTCTGTCTCCCAGACCGGGTAAATAAAAATAATTTAATATCATAATTCTCCCCCTAGAAAGGATCGAACCCACAACCATCGCGGTTATACGCAGACGCTGGCCATCTGCATCACGAGGTCTCAAAAATAAATATCGACCAAAGTGCTCTTTAAAGTCAGCGTACACTGTGCTATTCAGTATACTCGTATAAACAGTTAGTGGATTCCACTTGAGTCAATATATTATTTGAGTTAGTAAGGTTAACTACTTGTGATGGACGACGACAAAACTATATTTTCATGTTAATTTTAATGATTTCCTATATTCATTATAGCCCTTTGTTTCATCATAAATTC
Organism: Heliconius melpomene melpomene; assembly: GCA_000313835.2. Taxonomy (NCBI): domain Eukaryota; kingdom Metazoa; phylum Arthropoda; class Insecta; order Lepidoptera; family Nymphalidae; genus Heliconius; species Heliconius melpomene. The sequence goes on along the minus strand of HE671452.1, from coordinate 342,067 downwards.
CTGGGGTTTTTGGTTAATGATGTATTTATGATTAAAAGTAATTATTTTTTTTTATTTGAGGCAGAGGAACCCTAGCATTAAGACACTCGATTCCTCACTTTCAGCTCAATTATCAATTATCCGCTTATCGAAATGCTATGGCGGAATTCAACGCAGCACCAAAGCCGAAAAATAAATTTGAAAATATATATTATACAGAAATATACTATAAATATTAAATTTCTATTGAAACTAACTTTAAATAGCTCTAACAGCGTCTAATCATCACTTTCATTCACAAACATGTCCTTCGAAGGCGATCAGGAAAAGTATCGCATACTACTTCTTACACAAAAGTAGCAAAGTAACTTTTTATAAAACAATTATCATAGAGAAATTTCTACAAAAGGCAAAACGTGTCTGTACTTTCATTACCAATCAATAAACGTGAATGCCAGACGGTGTTTACTTTATATGGCGGTTGGTTGGCCTATATAAAATTGTGTCGGCTAGTGATGCTTTATTTTTAAAAATATCGATATTTTTGCTAACGTTTTTGTTTAACGTCGATAAAAGATATCGATGACATTTACTTCTGAATCGCTTGTTATTTGTGGACAATTTACGAGTAATAGTTATTATTAAAATTTACTTACTTTATTAACGTTTTATTTCAGTTTCTGAAATTTAAACTTCCTCCCATTACAGTGGAAAAATGAAAAAGATATCTTCCTCTGGGCGCAATTTGAATCCAAGCCTTCATGTTTACAGGCAGTGCTGTGCTGCTGCATAACGATCTTGTAAATATTTCATTCTACTACTAATTATTCCATTAATTTCTTATAACATGTATCTAAAACAATTCCATAAGAATATCAATTTATAGAAAACAGAACATCACTAGCAAAGATTCCAATATATAGACAGATCTTAGCGATCTCCGTATATAGCGGTGACACGAGACAGAAAGACGGAACGACACTCTCATACTTTTGGTTCGATACTTTCTCTAATTGAGTCATGGTTTTCACTTTGTTTCTACTAATTTGATAGTAATTTTCTGTCGTATATTTAAGCATTTTTCTTTTCAGTTTCACGATGTATCTCGTATAACAGAGTAGGCAGGGAACCTAGTGTTAAGACACTCCATTCTTCTAATTTTCGACATATTTTAGTGTTATTAGCAGAAAGAGAAAATAAACATAATTCATTATTTTTTATTATTGTAATGTTATAAAGCTATTTGTAGGTTTTTGGTTATAATCTCCATCTACCCTGCCATATGCGCGATACCGTGTAAAAGATTTTTAGTTAATATACAGCCCATAGGAAATGTCTTCATAAAAATCCCATAATAAATCCCATAGCATTACACAATCTGCTCAGCTGCGCACGCGCTGTAACCTGAGACCTGAATGAGTTCTTTATGCCGCTTTATAACTGGAATGTACTTTAGGGATACCATTGAACACCTATATATGGGATACATAATTTATTTTAAATTAATTATTTTATAATTTGTTGACTGACCAATTTGAGTGAAATTTGATAAAATTTTAGTAGTGTCTTCTATTTTCTGTTTTTTATAAACATAATTTTTAGTTCATTTTATCATGGTTACATTTAGTACAATCATGATAAGAGAAAAGTAAAGTTTTAAAAAATTAATTGGATGTATAAGTTTTCCTTAAAACATATCCACTCAGAGTGAATATATTTCTATTAGTGTAAAATCAAAATTTTCTTGATTCAATAACGCCATTTTTAAATCGTCAAGTTACTAAGAAATGTCAGTAGTGTCAATCTTACAGTTTTGTTGGAAGAGCCAGCAATAAACGCAACAGAAAAAAATCTTCTCTTTTCAAAATATACACCAACAAATGATTTTGTAATTTTTTGAAGATAAAATTGACAGAGAGAGGAAAGGTAAAATTTTAAGGTCATTGAAAAAAAAAGGTCTTCATCGATTTCTGTAATAATATGGTAACTCTACACAACTTGAATCGTTGTTACAGTTAAGTCGGACTCAAGATGCAAAGCAATTTCACGCTGACATTTTTTTTATTTCCTTTTGCATAATTTATCCTGTTCAGGATCTCCGAGAATTTATAAAAGGTTTTATATTGAGTTTATAGACTTTCATTATAATTGAAATGAAACTGTCTTTCGGATTGATCCTTTGTGTTTTTCTTTGACTTGGTTCATTTTACAATTATAATATTATGTGATAATTTTTGAGGAAGATAAAATCTTTTAGAATGTGGAGTAAAAGATAACTTCATGTTTTTTGCTGCATATCAGAGTAAACAGAAGGAACCTAGTGTTAAGACTCTCCTAGATAGATGTGAAATAAGTAAACATATTTCTATTAAACATAACAAAATTTGCGAGCTAAATCGAATAAATTCCCAAAAGACTGCACAGTATAGATAACTATACTTTTTTTTTAAATAAAAAAGTACTCTTAAATAAATATTCGTTCAGATTGAGCGTTCGAAGCCGAGCGGGGTAACAAGTAAAGCAATAAACGTCTTTAAAAATCTTATAACTACAAATATTTATATTTGCCAATTTAAACCAATTTATCTTTAGAACTTTATCATAATAACAAAAACAAAATATAGCCTTAATTTACTTAAAATTAAATTAGAAATGTAAAACGACACAGTAACTCACAACTTCCTGCGTACACTTGTATAGTACAATGTATCACTGAAATAAAACATGACGGTGGATCCAGAAATAGTTGGATATAAAAACTGTAACCTGGTTACGTTGTACATATATAATGTTTGCTTATTACATGCGTGTGCGCAACCAGTGGATTTCATTTGGAAGAAGTTTATTATGACATAATGTATGGAGAACTGGCGCAGGTGGGATGTCTTAGGTCGATTGCATTGGTTTTGAGTTTTTATTTTTATAAGGAGAATCTTTAGCAAAGTTAACATAGTGTTAAGATTTTACCCTATCTTTAAGATATTGCATGTTGATTGAGGAGCTCATTATCTATCACACATGGCCTGGGTTAGTAGCGAAGTTAATCGATAATTTCCAAGGTTTCCTTAAACTTGCAGCTGGCTCACAAGTCCCAAGAAATGCTGAGTTCCTCTTCTTACAATGCGATGGGCATGCACGGTGAATCCATACAATGCTAAATATTTTTTCTCTATGGTATCATATGATATGAGTATCTGGTCTGGGTTGACTTAGTGTAGCTTTGAGTATTCTATTAACATATAATTCAGTATATAGGTTATATATATTTACCTAGTTAAAAATCAAATCCGATATATGTTATGATTTTTATTTATATCCTCCTATATGTGGAATACAGCGGCGTTAAGCTGAAAAAAAATAATGAAAATATTCAAACAATTACTGCAAATATTACGTTATATATAAATAAATAAGTCATAACAGGCGAATCTGTTTGTTTGGAACGCGGCCAATACGGACATCGCCGGCGGAAATAGATTCGGGCTACATTCTTTATAGTCTGTGGATCCGGGATTTGTTTGATTTACTAATTATATTTACACGATCTATCCCGTATATACCGGGAAAGAGAGAGGGAATATAGTGTTAGCCACTCCGCGGGATTAAACACTTTGTTTTGTTCCTAAAGCAACGAAAAAAAAATAGTTGATTCCACCGGGAATCGCACCTGCAACCGTTTCCGTTTTCAATGAGATGATGTGGTACTGCGCCACAACGATCTCTAAATAAAAAAATAAATGTTACCTTTGCATATTATTTTGTTTATCAGAAAAAAACATTAAATCTACAAAGTGACCTAATTATTGTATAATAGAGTAAGTTATGAAACTGAGACAGTTTAATAATTTGACACAATAGTTTTCTATAGGAATAAACAGTTGATTTTTTTACATACTTTTAGATTCTTTTTTTATTTCTCCGTTCTCTTCATATGACTTATTTAGTCATATTGTATTATGCATCAACGTATTTTTTTACTTTATGAAGAATAATATGCATTAAATTAAAATTATGATTAAAATCCAGCGGTAGATACTCCAGACAGATTAGATATCAGAGCACCGATGTTTGAAAATAAATATTTTATTTTTTTACTAACTCCCGTATAACAAGCTAGGAAGGGAAAACTTAGTGTTAAGACACTCGTTTCCCATTTTCCACCTAATTTCGAGTTTACAGGCAAATACTGTGCCGGCCATAGATAAAAGATAGTAATAAGTAAAAATGGAGATAATAAACTAAGTACCTACAATTAAAACGTATACGTTAAATCGCGTATATAAGACGCGACAGACGTGAGCTATAAATAGATCCGTGCGTTGCATGAACTAGGCTATTTCAAGATTAGCTGAGTTTTCAGTGCACACCGGCTAACGGTTATTCTAAATGTTTTGAAATCTTTTTTATCTCTCTTTCTTTATGTCTTTCTTCTGGCGAGGCCAAATAATGTTAGTTTTTTTAAAAAGCCGGAGAATTGCGAAGAGATTAATAATCGACGCCGTAGACGTCAGTCAGCTATCAAACGTGTTATCCTTGTTATAATAAGACACCTACTGCCTACCAACTCTCAATATTCCTCCAAATGTAACTTGAATAATGTAATTTTTAACAGGATGTCACATTTTCGTAATAAACAAACAGAACAACTTCTCACGTACCTTTAAGTTGTTGGTTACATCACTAATGACTAAGTTATATTGCATCACAATAGTTATTTTTTCTAAGACTTGTATTATATTTTCTTATATTTAATGATATAATGTATAAATAAAATTTCATTATTTTTCTTCGCAAATTATAATTTTCAGATTGGCGAATGAAATGTCTTAACACTACGTTCATGGGTGTATCTAGAGATAATTTCTCTGAGAGTGGGCACAGACCACACGCCGTCCCCATTCTTATGCACATGCCTAGATTCTCTCTGCCTTTTAGTAACTAAAAAAAAAAAAAAATTTCTGCCACCTCTTTTTAGCTATTACTGGTTACTTTACCCTATATTTTAGCATATACTTCACTAATAAAGAATGTATCGAGAACTAAAATCGATTTTTATAGATTTTAGGTTAATAGGTAACTATAAAAGAATTAGGTTTACTCCTATGGAATGGTAAAATAGGATAATAGTGTGTTTATTTTTTAAATGGTAATGGCTTGATTTTAACCAGCTTCTACCTACATGTTTCTAATTTCACACTTCACTCATTTATAGTGGTGTTAGATTTTTCTTTATTCGTACAGAAATATTTTTATTTAATACAATTAATATTTTTTGTTTTCTGCATTCTGGATTTAAATATATAAGTAATTATTTTTTATGCGGCGTGGAGCTCCGTGAACTCTATATGCCATGTTTCGATTTCGAAAGAAAAACGAAGTGTTGTGCAGCTAAAGAAATATCATCTTTGACTAAAGGCAAAACAACTTACGTTTAAAAGCTCACATTAGCCCTGCTTATACATACCTATATATTATAATTGATAGAGGAATACCCACTCAGAAGTACCTGTATACAGAAGTTAGTTAATGCATACGTGAGAAGTTGCGAGTTATGAATGAATTTGTTACTACTGCATTTTAATATAAAAAAATGTTAAATATGAGTATAATGAAAATTTTAAATATATAAAGAACTTCGTTACAGATATACTAGGGTTTGCTTTTGATTTTATTTTAAAAGATTTGCTTCACACTCTTTCTCGCGTACCAGGATAGGCCAATAAAGCGCGGCGTTGTGTTCCGTCATTCAATATGCAATGTTTCGAAAGTTCTCGGCCTAACCTGCTATATGCGGGATACATCGTGTAGCCACAAGAGGTATAACATATACACATACATACCAACACATACCATATATAAATTATTAATAACCCATTATTATAAACATATTGCGTAGAAGCAACCTTCAATTTGATTTCACAACAAAACATCAAACAAGAAGTAATGATATGTGAAAAGCTAATATTTACTTTATGCTCACTTGTATGTATTACTATTATTGTAATATGCGAAGGAGGTTTTTTATATATGGCAACTCTGATTCATTTATGTATACTTATGTCAAAATGTTATTTTTTATGTATTTATTCTAGGCCTGATTTAGATTTAGTTTCATTCTAGCTTATTTTACCTTGTACTGAGGCCAGTGAGGTCAATTTAGACAAGTGTAAACGCGACATTTTGTGGTTTCGATTCCCAATCAATTTGAATTGTTGAGTTCCGCTACTTAACACGCAAGGCCTCCAGGTGAAGAAGTGTTTTAACACTAGGTCCCCAGGTTCCTTCTGCCTACCTTCTTATGTGCGAGATAAAGCGTGAAGCTAAAAAAAATACATTAACAATGGAAGCATATGGAAGTTATACCGTCTTGATTAATCAATATTTAGTAGTGATACTATGACACTTTTTATTTAGTTACTTATGTAAACAAAAATTATAACATATAAGTACAAATTAATGAAAAACATATGTATATTATGAGCAATAAATATATATATTTTTTTTATTTTCAGGTAAACTATCCCATAAATATGATGAGCATCTTCTTTATCAAAATGGTTGAAAGGTAATCGGCAAAAGTTTTGGTAATAAATGTAAAAAGAAAATATAGAAAAAAGAAAAAACTATACTGTACCAATCCAATAACAAATTATTAAAGATACTACAAACGTTCATCTAATTTGTCTATATTTCTTTAGATTCTCGTAAGTATAAAATAATAAAGGTAAAATAACCTACATAAATATGTTAAACATATGTATATATAATTATGTTGAATATGTATGTTAAACATATACAAATAACATAACAATAGACATGGCACGCCACATTGTATAGCGTAGGACTGTTCACGGTAGTCCCTTTACTGGAATATTAATTACGTACATTAGTACTCAATGAATACCTTAGAATAAGTGGAAATGGTACATATTTGCTTTAGTCGAATAAAATCGTTTAAAATAAATATAATTACTATGAAGTTAAAAACTTGAAATAATTATTAAATATAAAAAAATATAGTTTTTATTTATTATTTAAAAATAAAGTATATTTTGACATGGCTATAAATATACTTTGGGACTTTAAGCCCAACTCAAAAACTTTATAAGTAGATCTAAATGTATGTTTTTATATTATCCATATTAATATTATAAAATTGAAGAGTTTGTTTGATTGGACGCTTCTTCTTAAATTTAAAATTAAATTAAATCTTAGGAACTCCTGGTTTGAACTGAAACATTTTTATTTTTTTTTAGATAGTCTATAAGCGTATTTATCGCGTCGTCTATATTTCATCGCGTTAATCTACAGTATTGGTTTCTAATAACTACCATATTCAATGGTATGGATAGAATCTTTTCTACGAAAACTAATTTGTTATTCTATATAACGCTTTAAATGATCAATTTGCTGACCTTCTATTGAGTAGTTCGTTAAAGGTACTGCAGGTCTTTGTTCACCGGAAGTGAGATTTAGTTAAGCCCCTATGGCTCAGCTACTAAAGGAAGACAAGGTCGTAGGTTTTATATCTTTATTAGATAAGAAGTTAATTTATTTATACTCATTATATGTAAAAGACCTGAGCTCTTATGTGTGAGCTGAACGTTGGCTTACCAGAGCGGGTAAATTAAAAAAGATAATTTAATGTAAACCATAAAAAACCTTTTAAGGTAGCTACATTAGAAGTGTTACTTCAACACTAGTCGTATCCAAAATCAAAAGAACCTTATTAAAATACTTTATACTTACGACAGCAACTCACGTGATATTGGTCCCTTTGTAAAAGCCGACCAAATTATACAGAACTGTAATGAAATAGCAAATCTAGGCTACAATAGGTCTATTTAATTTCGTATTATTAGCGTAGATAGCTATCTATAGGAGGTGTGACAGGCGTGTTAGTAATAATTATGATTGTATCGGTCTTCTTTGAGAATATCAATTTCTTTACATTATATTCATACATCGATGTTGAATGAATGGGTTTTGAATTAATAAAATAGAAGGAAGATTCATTATTATTGATTTTTATAGAAACATGTTATATGTGGTGTGAAGTGAATGAATGAAAGTGAATGTGGGGAATAATTGAGTGAAATTAATTGAATACAGTTTATTTTTAAGTAATAAAATATAATCAAAATAATAAAGTTCTCTTTACTTCTTTAAAGTTTAGTGGACACAAAAATGGAAGGACTAAACCACAAAAAATAGTAAATAAAACAAAAATCATTCATTCCCATGAAGAGTGATACAGCACAAAATTCTCACTGTAGAAACACGTTGCATCTGTAAAATCAATTATATTAATTGATTCGACAAAAATAAATGGCTTCCGTAGTCAACGATTGACAGCGTTTTTGGTGTTTCCCGCTTTTATTTTGACAATTCAACTTGTTTTTCATTTGAAAAAGCAAAGGATGAATAATTTTGAGCTTTATTTCAATGTGGAAAAGGATAGAGTAAATTAAATGAATAATTTTAAATGCATTTCCTTTGTAAATTGGAAGCGTGCGCGACGCGGTGACGCCTTTGTGAGTGATGTTACTAAAAATACCTTTGATCGTATCGAGAGATCTATCGATTTTATTTTATATTCTATCCGCACTTTATGTGTAGAATTTTTATTATCTATATTCTTTACCGTCTGCTGACTGGAGTTGGTGATAGACAGATGTGATAAAAGGATGTTAAATTAAAGTCCATACACGTTTCTATATCATAGAGTTGTAAATATTTATATTTATTATGATAATTTGGTAAATAGTAAATTTTATGCTAGTCTTTGAAAGACAAGTACAATTCTAGCATTTTTATTAGTCATACATATTAGTCATATTAATTATTATTTTTAGTTATAAATAAAAAAAATATATTATAATTAATACCTAGCCACGTTTTTTCTAAATAAACCTAGACACATTTCGATACAACACAGCCCTAGTATAAGGTTAATAACCCTACTAAAACAAGGCGCAGGGAATTCGGTAATTGTTGCCAAACGTAACGCTAGTGGCACACCGAGTTACCGCACCTTTGTTATTTCAAAAATCTGCTGTAATCCTATTTTTGATTTTATCTTTTAGCTTCACGCTGTATCTCGCATATAGCAGAGTAGGTAGAGGGAACCTGGGAACTTATTATTTCTGGGAACTTATTAGATAAAATATTACAATTAAATTCAAAATAATAATACAATAAAATTTTATATTCATTGTTTGTCACATTCACTTAAAAGTATTGAAAAAGGTTTTCAGATTGCTGTCTATATGTCTGATTACATAAACGTAAACATAAAAAAGAAATAAAACAGAATATTTATATTACGTAATCATGCAAAATATGAAACTTATTACACTACTGTATGCAAATTATTTATATTTTACTCAATAGATGTGATAAATGTTGACGTATAATATATGAATGGACAATTTAATGTGCGTAGGTTTTGAATGATGTTATTTGATTACATACATTTATGATCAATTAAATTATTTACAATTTGATTTATGAGTCATTCAAATCAATTAAATTGTAACATTTATAAACAATCCATTTAATGAAAGAAATTGTTTTTGAATATTTTTGTTATCGTTTTATATAGAAAAGACTAAGTCGTTTAATACGTCTTTGTGTTTTTCCTTTTAAACTTTAACATAATTAATGACAAACCTAGGCTCCTTCTGTCTACCCTACTAAATGAAAAATACAGTATAACCTAAACACCATTATTATAAATGGGATCTTTACCCACAATTGACGGCCGTACAATGTTCTATTTCTAGTAAATACTATATATATATAGTAAAATAAAATACACTCTACTATTCCGGAGATTAGAATATCTACGTTAATTTATTTATGTAATAAAGCTAATACTAAGGTATAATTTTAGCGTAATTAAGTAATAACAAGAATACTACGAAAATTTTATGAAAATAATTACATTTTATTCTTTTCTTAATCTATATATACTATTATTATACTTCAAATTCGTTTCGTGTAAAGTATATATAAAAATTATATTAAAAATACAGACATATGTATATTTATTATAGGTAGTGTACTCGCTATGTCATTCACTTTACGTATTCGAAACAAGAACGTGGTTAGTTCCATTTAGTGAATTTGAATTTCGAATCGGGTGGTCCACTTTTTTTAATTAAACCAAGCCATAGACTATTTTCTTTTAATTAGATTTCGGGCAATTCGATCCTACTTATTTTAACCTGAGGATTGATTGACGTTAGATTTTGTTTTGATTAAATTAACTAAAATACTTATTTTTCTTTGCTTGCCGTTGATTATTAAATACATGCGTGGTGTTTATGGATTTTTATTCTAATTTTGCTTGATATTGTATACTAGCTTTATTTTTTTTTATGAGCGAAACATCGGAATATCGGTTATTTCTAGAAATAACCAAGAGTTGAACCAATATTCAATAGATTAATATTCGAACCCGTAGTTACTGAGATTAGTTTGGTGAGCTAAAATAGACGGAAAAATAAAGAATAAAATCACATATCACGCAATTCTCTGTAACTACCCTCACAAAACGCGGGGAATGCGTGAAGATATACCACGACAGAGAGCTTTGTAATTTTACTTTATGCGTTAGATTAGATCTACACGTGGGTGTAAGATTCCTTTTATGGCATTATGAATTATTCTCCTTTATCTGCTTTAGGCATCGGGAATTCTTAGGTTTGTTACTACTGACAGTGTGACATAGTTCTAGCTGTTTGCTGTATGATCTATGATCTTGGGCTTTTTGTAAAATATAGTTTGTATTTTTTTAATATAACGAAGATTGCGTTTAAAATGAACTTAAAGTATAGAAGAATCTTGGATTTCATTTTTAAATAGTTGAGAAGAGTCTTGAAAATTTCGACGATTTAATATAAAATTATAAATACTTAATAACTTTTTTCTTAAAAAATAATCATAATTATTTCAATAAGTTACCGTTATTATTTATTATTTACAGTACTTACAATAATATTCTCTGTAGAATTAGGTTTATATAAATATTTTCCATGAAAATTATATTATGATTCCGCTCTACTTTTTCCATTTTATTTATCAGTTAACATTCTGTTTGAGTAGTTTATAGCCCTAATGTTAAATTATCGAATGTCGTAACATCAAAGTACCAGGTTCAGTACAAGGTAAAGTAATTAACATTTTTAACACCTCCGGGTCACTGGAGTGTGAAAAGAAACTTTATTTACTCTATAATTGAGAAACAAGTAATATCATATGACGATACTAAAGAAACTTTAGTAGGTAAATGATCGAGATTATTTTACATATTACTATAAGTATTTGATTTTGGTGACTTACATATATATTTTTATTTTCTGCTTCAGCAAGATAAAGCACGGCGTTAAGTTCCGCCTCTTAGCAGATAATGAACCGATTTCATTATAATGAAATGCGTCTCTTAACACTAGATTTCCTCATCTTGCCTTGCTCTATGTGGAAAAAACGTGAAGCTCTTTAGCTATAGAAATAATTGAGAAATAAATTATTTAAATAAAAGCAAAGCCGTTATATATAACTAGTATATTTATTTCAATTGACGTACAAAGTTTTCGAGGCGTGAATTTAATTGTTATGTTTATTGAGTATTGTTGTTTAATTGAATACGCCATTGTGATATTATCAACTCTGTGTTGAAATTTGTAACAATTTGTTAAAACGTTTATGGTGGAAAAGCTTTTAAAATTCTTTTGAATGACAGATAAAATAAAAATATCAACATAGTATTAATATTTTTAATTTATTTATATATTTATAAATATATTATGCTTATTTTTCATGCGAAATTATAAGTAAGAAAACCCAAGTCATATTTAAGTCTAAACTAATATTATTGTAAATACATAAAATGTGGAAATATCCCAACTGCGCAACAATTAACATATTAATAGATATGTGTTAAGTTTAAAGTGTTTTTAACACTTTAAACGTTAAGTCCAACGAAAGACCTCGTCCTCAATGAGTCCGAAGAGGTAAGGATCGAGTGTGATGGCGAGAATTGGGGAAGGCCTATGTCCAGCAGTGGACAAAAGATGGCTGTCGATGATGATGATGATGATAATGTGTTAAGTGAAAGTAAACGCGATTCTGATTAGTGTATTACCATAATCGAACCCACGACCTAAATAAAATAAAATAGACGTACTGATTCACTAATATATCGATGTTCACCAGATGTTGTTATATAAAAACTAACAAAAACACGTATTTTTTCTAATCTAGATTAGATTTTAAGTCTAAAACAGATGTAATTTATGTGAATTTCGCACAAATATGCTATGTTAGGCACAGACTTTAGCCACTTGAGCTAAATTTTTATAGGTCAAGTACGTTTTCCATCAAATATACAGATAATTTGGCACACGATGAGTGTATTATGGATTTAGGCCGAGCGGATATACGTATATTGTAAACATTGTATAATACATGATGTAAAAATATATTCTATAATATTGTTTTGCCTCGGCGTCGAGTTCCGCTACTCAATACGCAAGAGCTTCAAAACTTCGGGCGAACGTGGGAAACGGAGTGTCATAACACTTGGTTCCCTCTGCCTTTTAAGTGATTATTAAAACTAGTTTAAATGGCGTTATTTTTTCAGTGTATATAATATATTTTATAATTTTAATAATTATTTATACAATATATGTTGTTTTATATTGTCAAATACTAAATGTGAAGGTAGTGGGTTCGATTCCCACAGCCAAATCAATAATTTACATTTTCCTCTCTCGTAACAAGACAAAGCGCGATGTTCATTCCGGCACTCAACACGCTGTCTCGAAAAGTATGGTAAAACTATGGAATGTCTTAACCCTAAATTCCCTCTGCCTATGCTGCTATGTCTGGGATAAAGTACTACAACCAGCACAAACAGAAACCACGACCTCCTTTCCAGTTCACTGAACATTTACAGCTAAAAATATTATTTATTATAACAAGACACTCAATGCTAACTCATTATTCGAGTGTGACAATAAAAAACCCGCATATACGTAATACAAAGTTGGAATTCTTTCATTATACCAATTGAGAGTTTTTTGACCTGAAGGGATGATTTTAATCGTTACAATCGAATGAAATGATTTATTGACAGACATTTAACAATCATTGAATGACTTTTGATTATTGTATTTTTATATTATGAGGTCGTTGTGGCTTAGTATCACACAGCGTTTGCGTTACGCGTCATTACTGGATTCGATTCCCATTTAGGGAAATAAATTATTTATTAGTTCTATCCCACTATTAATAAAAATATTAGAATAGAACGAATATTATGTTATTTAAAAGCTAATTTAAACGGTGTAAGGAGCAGCCATGTTAATCATTACAAATCTGTTCTAATTAACGATCACTTAATGGTAATAAAAGGAGCTGTAACTCAAAATTATAAAGACGCTATAAAACAAAATAGATTCTAATCACTGTTATGTCGTAAAAACATAAATTTGTTGTGATAAACAAATTTACGTATAGCTTTCTTCGTATATGGTTAATAAAATTATAAATATCTTTTCATCTCTACGCATTTCTAGTCTAATTAAATTACATAAAAATGTAATTATTTATGGATTGAGTAAGGAAGTTGATGGTTTTTATAATTAATAATAATAATTATATACCATAGATAATCGAAATAATAATCACGTGTAAATTTCATAGTATATTAAATTTGTATTATTTATTCGTATGGTTATATTTTTTCATATTTTCAAAGTCATTCATAAAAAAAGATTCATAGAATTTTATTAGATTTATATATTTAGAAAACCTCAGGCTGAGTCACAACCTTTGGCAGACATGTTGGTGATCGTAGGCCTGATCTTCGCGTCCAGATAAAACTTCTGCCAGTCATTGGCCTGTAATATGTAGATTAGCGTGCATTGAATGTTAAAATTGCCATTTCTCAGCACTAAAACATCTTCAGTACTTTTAGCAAACCACCAAGAGAGGAAAATGTAAGATTTTTTGTGTAATAAAACATGAAACATTTGATTTACATATTAAAAATATTTTGTTGTTTACTTTTTGTCGTCATACTTTTGATTTATTTAATAGTTTTTATTAAAAAACATTACCTTATTTAATGTAAACTATTTAAAAAAAGTTAAAAATTCAAAATAAATAAGAGAATAATATTTCACAATAAACTATGTGTAATATCTCTTTCATAGTCTAAATAAATAATAAATTTTATTATTATCTGTGGCGAAACGTGCGCAGCGCGAGTTCAACGCTCCCAATATGGCGCTAAAATAGACCGAAAGAAATTCCCGCCATTTCATTTAACATGAGATTGTTTCTCGAAGTTAACACTTTAAACGTGCTATAAATTGTAAATTTTCTGTTAAAAAGTGGTTTATTATTACTATGGTAATGTGAGATATGGTTATCTTTTTGTTAAATATCTATTTCTTTCTTACACTTAACAAAAACAAAAATATTAAAGAAAAGTCAATATCAATAACTGGTTAATTCGCCCTAAATCATTTTATGTTTTTAATAAATCTATAATTATTACATTATTTCTCTGATAAATTTAAAACAAAAAAAATAATACTTAATACTCAGGTGTTCACATTATTCGCTTCTATCATAATTTCAGGTTTTGTATAATTTTAAATCCATGCATGTATTTTTTTAGCCTGAAAGGAAACCAAACCCACGATCTCTACTTTAACCAGAGTCTATAATCAGTAGAGTAAAATCTAAATTTCAACAAGCAATTTTATATTTAATATCGCCCTTGAAATCTTTATAATGAAACTTTAAAAGCTTTTTAAAACCATGTGCTTCAGTTATTGTTACGCATGTGCGCTGAAATATATGGAATATCTGTTGTTCATATGTTTATAATTTCAAGGCTAGTTTCAAATGTAATAAAATAATAAGAAAGACACGTGTTCTTATGGAATTCTGTGTAAATATTTAGTTAAAGTTTTTTTTGCCAAATAGCAATTAATAGTTGTTGTATTTTCTGTTATTAATTATAATGTAGAGATTAACACTTTCGTGGTTTTCGTGTTATATATTCGATGTAATGCAATGATTTAAATTTCAAATAAAAAAAAAAAGTTTATTTAAATTTTTAAATAGATTTTTGTGGGTTCGGATCGGCTCAGAACCAATTGATATTAAATCCATACAATTTTTTTGCCTTTACTTAGAATTTAGCGTACTTTAATCCCGGAATATTAGAAAATATCTCTTATATAGTGCCATAGCACTGTTTGCATTTTTCTTTAAAAAGACTTTTTAATTGATAAATATTAATTCATTAGCAATATATGCACAATATTTAACCTAATGACAACATATTTATATATATTTATTAATATGTTTTATAAAGTATGGCATATATATTAACTAAAATTGCGTGAAAAATGTGAAACCTTGAAATTCTATTGAGACTAGCAAAGTAGGTGACAAAATTATAATAAACTATATTTAATGGTGTATTATGAACATAATTTCCTAGGAGACCTGTCTGACCTAGGTCTATGACATAAGCACTAAGTGTACCTACTTGCTTACAAAAAGGGCCTAACTCTAATTTGATATATTGTGCAAAATTAGACCCTGCCACAATATACCTAAATTTAGCTGTATCCCACACAGCAGGGTAGGCAGACACTCCGTTCCTCACTTTCCGCCGTATTCTGGAAGCAATACGTGTTGAGTGGTGGAACTGAACGCCGCGTCTAATGAGGAAAAGGAAATATTTTAATTTCTTTTTTAAAAAAAAATACAGAATGGATTGTAAATTCTCCTAATCCTCTGTCTATTCATACAGGGTGAACGTCCGTCCGTCGTACAAACGTCCCTCCTCACAAACTTTTACATTCATAATATTACTAGCATAATATTATTTTAATATATTTTATTAGTTTTAGTTGTAGCACTTTGCTTTTAGACTACTTGATCCTGAAAACAGGTCAAGTTATAAAGCTTTCATAATAATAATATAGAGCCTCCCGTATGAATAATAATATACATAAACTGTGAAGGTTAGACATTTAATTAAGTACTAAATACATCATAATATGACATCATCGTCTAGACAAAAGCCTAGTTTATTAGTTAAAAACCTAGTTAAAAAAATAACACTGTCAGTAAAAACATGATTGAAATACTCGTTAATTAAAGGTTAATTTCACCTTTATAGGAAGGTTTAATATTATAATTTCTAATTACAATGGTATGTATGTCAGCACTGATATAGTGAATGCTTAAGTTGTTTTCGGTGTTTAGTTCCGCCACTCAACACGCAATGTCTTGAAAATTAGGAGGTGCGTGGTGAAAGAAATGTCTTGCTAATTAAAAGCTGTAAAAAAGTATATATTTGTACAATATTTATACAAAAAGAAAACAACAATTCATCATTAATTCATTAAAATTAATCTTAAGATATAACTTCTTAATTTTATATCACATTAATTATTGAGAATGAATCTTAATTATCTTCTAATCAATATTTTAATCGATTAGATAGAAAGATCACACTAAAAGCGATTTTTGTTAGTATCAACAAACTAATTAATATAAATTAACTTTGTAGAATCGTGTCTGTTACCGGCACATGCACAGATTATAATAGCGTTATTTAAAGCTTCGATATTTTCAAAAAATATTTTTTAGGCTTACGGTGTAATCTTGAAAAAGCATGGAAGTTAGAGTCAACGTAGTGTCATGATACTCTGTTCCTCATTTTCCGTATATAATTCCATATATAAGAAAATGGACTTCAATTAGTTATCTTCGCCTACTCAAAAATTTTTTAAGTTATACATTTGTATGAAAGTCCTAATATTAAGATTGCCAGATGACTAAATATAAAAATTTACAATATACTAAGTATTTTGTAGATTTATCAAAAACGTTAAACTTAGCTCATCTTCTAGAGAAATTTAAAAAAATCCACCTATCTTTATGACACTGGATGAACTTGTTACAGCCTTATCAAACAACTGTTTATTCCCATCAAAGAGTTCCGAAACAATTAATAAGGACAATCCAGTCCTTTGATACCGAAAATAATAATAAAAAAAAAACAAAAATAAACCAAAAAAGTATAAAAGAGGTTTGAATCTTGAAACTCGTCCTTTATACTAAGTTCTACTTGACCTCGTGTCGTTTCAGTCACTCCTTCGTATTTTGTATGAGAGTGAAAAAGATAGAAGATTCGTAAGACAGACTATAGTGTTCATTCACATACAGAGTTACTGGGCTGCATTCTGGAGTAGTGTTGTACAGATTTCAAAATTATATTTTTTAACGTCGATGCAATATTTATTGTAATATTAACGAAAATTGATTTAAAGTCAAATATTCTATTAACAATTTCAAATGGCTCGTATATTTTGGTAAATATTAATTTCAATGTAATTTTTAAGTAATAATTATATCTTTATACGTACATCGTTAAATAATAAAATACAGAGACAAAGCAAATATGAAAATTATTTTTAAACCCAACGAAAACCTAGCATTAGTATACATTCCCATTTTTATGTTATAACTAATTAGCATAGGAATACGCAAAAAAAACAAGAATACTGCAGTTTAACTAGATTTTAAGAGGATAAAGACCCATTCAAAAGTATTCACGTCTTCAGTGTCTATTTAAAAAAAAAAAGATTCCTTTGTATATTTGAATCAACAACTACAGCTTTCATTTAAAGAGACAAACCATTTGTATTGAATAAATAAAAAAAATATATAATTAAATATTAATTAAAACATCTTAATATTTTATCGATTTAATCAATAGCAACTATCCACATCACTGTAACCAGATCCAGACCGGTTAACAGATTGGCACAGCTTTTTCCCCGGATGGTCAGTTTGTGTAATTTTCTATGTATGGAGCTTTCATTCATTGTTAAAGCTGTTAGGCTTTATAAGTATCACCTTATAAGGCCTAAGGGACACGTGCTTAAGTCATTATAGACTTGTTTAATATACTTGGTATCTAGAACTAAATGAATAAATAAAAGCTTTTAATAAATTCATAATCAAAATTCTTATTGCAAATTGATATTTTAAAGATCAAAAACTAATATTTTAAAGTACTTTGTGTAAATAAAGTATAGCTATAGCATGTAGGCCAATGCCTAATGAATTTTAATCATTTTATTGTTGCAATCGTCGTGGAACAGCGGCATTGGCTGTGATTGTAAGCGTGACGGTAGTGGATTCGATTCCCAATCAAAATATTTTCATTTCGTCGCTCTGGTAAAAATACAAAGTACGGATTTCCACCACACAACATTACTTATTATTAATTTTATTAATTACTAGCGGCCCGCTCGCGGTTTCACCCGCGTGAACTATGTTATTATTAATTTCTGTCTCCATGACTACGTCCTAGTGACGTCTATGCAAAATTTGAGACTTCTAGCATTTGTAGTAATGAAGTTTCATACAAACTTTCGACCCCAAAAACAACCCCTTAGAAGTCGAATATTGCAAATTCCCGTCTTAGCGAGCACCTACGCCCTATAAATAACTCCTATGCAAAATTTGAGATTCCTAGCACATGTAGTTTCTGAGATTTCGTGATGAGTGAGTGACCTTTCGATTTTATATATATAGACTAGTGGGCCCGGACGCGGCTACGCCCGCGAAAATATAAGCCTAAATCATTAAAATAAGTTAAAAAATAATAATAAGTGGAGATTTATTATTAGAAAAAATATCTGAGTAACCGAAATGAACAAACCAAAGAAGTAAAAGTAACTAAAGGAAATTCTTAATATTAGAAAAAAAAACCTAAAGTTTGCTGTGCGCGCGTACTAAACATTTTTCTATATTAAACAAATATTAATTTTTGCGAACAATACTAAATAAAATCTCAAATGATTAAAATTACGATATTTTAAGTGTATAACATCGGTATAGATAACCGAACTGCGATAAATTAATTATAAGCAGCAAATAATTACATAAAAAATAATAGTAATTCGAAAATGTATAAAAATTTACAAAATCATCAAAGTCATCCGCCCGTTCGCGTCGGTCATACTCATATTATGCCGCCCGAAGGCTAGGTCATTTGGAATCAGTCACATCTTAATTATTTATTAGAATGTTATACAGTAAATTATAATTTCCATCTAGATGAAATGCTAAAAGTGACTATTATATTTATTTTCATAATCAAATCAGCCTTTTCGGGTCCACTGCTGGACATAGGCCTCTCCCAGGGTGCGCCAAAGTTCTCGATCCTCCGCCTTCCGCATCCAGTCGATGCCAGCAACCTTCTTTAGGTCGTCGGTCCATCGAGCTGGAGGGCGCCCTACTCTACGCTTGCCGATCCGCGGTCTCCACTCAAGGACTCGTCTGCTCCAGCGGCCATCGGTCCTTCGACAGATGTGTCCAGCCCATTGCCATTTCAACGTACTAATTCTGCGAGCGATGTCGGTAACTCCGGTTCTTTTCCGGATAACCTCATTTCTGATTTTATCCTTCAAAGAGACTCCGAGCATAGCTCGCTCCATAGCACGTTGGGCGACTTGGAACTTGTGGACTAGACCGACTGTTAGTGTCCACGTTTCGGCACCGTAGGTCATTTTCATAAGGATGAATATAAATTATAGAAATCATCTAATTTTTGTTAATGATTTGTATAAAGAGATTTGTATAAATCTATATCGGCGCGCGCCATGTATGCATTAAGCAAACTCACTGTGGGTGACGTTTTCTTAAAACAGCAAACTTTGCAAGCCGTTGCTTAGCAACGCGTAGCGACGATTGTTATTAACATGGCGGAATAAATTCCTTGTCAAATTAATTATTTTAATATATTGGTATATAACGAAAATATTACAAATATGAGAAAAAAAAAGTATCCTATGTTCATCCCGGGACCCTCAAGTATCTCTATATGAGTATTTTATCACAATTAAATTAGCGGTTTGGCCCTGATTGCGGAAAAGACAGACAGACAGACAGACAGACAGACAGAGTTACTTTCGAATTTATAATATAGGTATGGATAAACAATACCTATTTAATATTGACACATGATAATAGTAGCACCATATAACAACGACTTTAGTCACTCACGAATTAAGTTCTCATAAGATTTGAAAAGATAAAATTTTAAAGCCACTAACCAATAAAATTCAACCAATTTATTTATCCAATTGAAAGGATAAAAATCCATATTTTTATAGCATTACTTAACAATATTTCTACAAAACGCTTCTCAAGATGCATTCCGTGATATCAGAGCCAGTGTTATATCGAAGCTTATCTTGATAAACTCCCCATAAAACTTCCATAGCGTGAAAGCTCTACAAACATACGTGATGTTATTTTTTTATTATATGTATATATATAGTACTTATATCAACAAATTTGTATAGTGCTTTTGAAATTATTTAGATGATTTTTTAAAATATAGGGTACCTACTTTGTTATTTATTATGATATTATATGAATTCTTTTCTTAGATGCTTAAGATTTGGGGTTAGGTTAGGTTAGTTTTGGGGTTCCACTAGAAAACACAGTAACATACGTATGTAGTTTATTTCCGCTAATTGAAAATGGGATGCAGAAATTGGAATCGAGTATATTAAACAGTCCTCGAAGCCGTACAATATTCTTACAATGTAATAGGTACTCCAAAATGAGAACAAACATAAAAAAATATATCGCAATAATATAACCTATAAACCTTTTATTTTTACTTGTAAGAATGTAATTTGTTAAGTAATTAAACAACAATTAACATTACTATAAAAGTTCGGTCGATTCCGAGTAGCATTGCAACGTAAAGGATTCTGTACAATATATTTGTTTTTAAATTTTGATAATTACTTAAATATCCAGAAAGAATCATAATTATGACATTGTTCTTGTTCTTCTTATTCCTCTTATTCCTTATTTATCAGATATACCTATACAATATACATATAGTTCTACTCATATGTGGTTTGGTAGAAAATAAAAATTACCTTTAACTAAAAAAGATGAAGAGGAAAATCAGAAATATAAAAAGAAAGAAATAAGTAGCGAGCTGGACACCATTTTTATCTTGTTAGAACGAAGAATTAATTTTTTTTTTTTATAATTGCTTAGGATAAAAATCGAACCCAAAAAAAAACGTTAGGCGCTATATCTATACTAATATAATAAAGCGGAAGAGTTTGTTTGTTTGTTTGTTTGTTTGAACGCTAAGATCTCTGGATCTACTGGATCGATTTACTATGTTTTTGTTTTGTATGAAAGCTGCATTCTTCAGAAGTGCTATAGGCTATATAACATTACATTACACATATATACTAATAAATTAAAATACTTTCTAATTTGACATGCAATTTATTCTGCCATGTTAATAACAACCGTCGTCGCTACGCGACCGCGTTTGTTACCGCGTCGTTTTGATATTCATCCTTATGAAAATAAATATATTATATAATATTTAATAAATATTCTTATAGTTCAAGCAGGCGTAGCCGCGTCCGGGTCCACTAGTTATTTATATATAACTATACTTTATAATATCCAGATTGTCATACAAACTACAAAACCCTAATAAAATCGACTTGACCGTAGTTTTACGAGTATGTCAGTAATGTCAGTAATGGCGAAAGTTGTATATTAAATGCATCCTAAATACTTACAGCTTTTTGTAAAGAGCTTCTCAGAAAACTTTCCCACGTCGGAACGTCCTCTCAATGGCCAAGAAAAAAATATAACCTTGTAATGAGGTCAATCGTTTAATAGGTCTTTGTGTTATTGTAAATTTTATGTGATTGTAATAATATAAGTGTTTAAACACTTTTTTTAGTTTCACACTGTATCTTGCACATAGCAGGGTAGAAAAAGGCAAGAAAAGGCAACCTAGTGATAAGACGCATAACTAGCCCTTTCTCTAAATTGAATTTCTATTTGTTTTTGAATTTGCGAAGATAACTTACATTATCCTACTTCCATTCCCTATTTTAGAGGGGGAAATTAAAATATGAAATATTGCATTTTCCACGAGTGGAAATCGAACCCACTGTCGCGTTTACATTCGCACGTGTAATTGCCTACCGTGCTATGTGCGGGATATAGCGTGAAATCGTAGAGAGCGCCACCTATTCAAATAATTTGTTTTTTCGAACCCCCTATCATCGCATTTGATTAGGCTCGTGCCAATCGACATTATTCTGTTAGGTCAGCCAAAAATTATATTCACAAAAACTTGTCATTGACATCTTGAAATCCTTGAATGTCCCATTCACTGAAGATCGATAAAAAGTAGCAAAATACTTTATTGAATTGTAAATTATTTCACGTATAATATGTACTAAAAAAAGTATGTTTCTCGCATCCTGTAGACCTTAGCTTCTGTTTTTTAAATAAATTATTGATAATTTTAAGTTTGAATTTTATAAATGTCAAGATGAGCTTCAAGTATTGAATTCAAAAATTCGCTCTGCCTATCCTGCTAAATGCGGGATACAGCGTGATAAAAAAAATATTATATTTGCCCTTTTTCCTAATATCTGATATCCGAATATCTGATTCATGTCACGGCCTCCCTAATGATGTTCATGACCTCAGTTTAAAGCCGCACCCAATATTTGGAGACTTTGTTATAACAATGACGATAGATGACTACTTATGATGTTTACATACATAAAACTATCTGACGTAAGCTTTTATATGGAAAATTCTTTAGATATTTCATAATCGCCATCAAGGGCACAGATTGAACCCAATGGTTGTGATAGAAAATTTGATATTTTAGTATATACTTTTTTTTAACTTTCTTTATTTTTATTGAACCTAGTGTTGTAACACTCCGTTCCCATTAAGACTTACGACTCTACCATTCCCATATTCCGCCGAATTCTCTGAACAATATTTTTAAAATGTGCTTATTTACAAAAAAATATTTCACAATTTACACCTTCTTAGTATGAAATATGTCGAAATGATACCACCTACAAAATTTGATAGTTGTGGGTTGGAATCCCACATGAGCATGTTTCATACTTATGCTATAAGTATTTATTTACTTGTTAAACCAGGCCCATATATTTTCATTGAATCTCATTACAATATTTAGATACTTTGAATAAAAAAACATATAAAATTCGATCGAGAGCTTTTCGCAGATAATAAAGGAAAATCTATAAAAATGTATTTTTAGTTATAATTATGAAAAAATAAACTACACATACCTATACATATCGATTGTCACTTTAATTTCAAATCGACAAAATATTTACCCTTTATTTAATACATTTTAAGTACCATGTCGTAACTATAAACAATTACGGCGTTCACTTCCGCCATACAAAGAAGTATTTAAAAGATAATCCGAATAAATACATAAATAAAAATAACGTTGCAATTAATCTTTTAGCAAATTAAACTTGACGTTCAATCTGAAATATAAAAATGACATATCAAATGAACATTCCGACCAAAATATCGTATTTCAACGAATTATAAAAATCACTCATGTCAAGATCTCTGGTTACTGAGCGCGAGGCTAATTAATTTTAGACTGTCTTGCGAAATTTTATATGTCTTGAAATTAATATAAATAAAATTATTCTTAATGTATAAGTATGCAATAATATGACAGAGTAGGCACAGGGAACCTTGTGTCAAAACACTATTACTATAACATTATTCGATTCCATGAATATTTTTTTTTATAATTTGAATATATTTAAGACATTTAAGTCGTATTTCAAAAAAGTAAACAAGTAAATGCATACATAATTTAACACAAAGCATGACAAAAACGCCTTAATGCGAAAGAAACCTTGACACTAGGTCCCCAGGTTCCTTGCGACTTACTCAGCTATGTGCAGGATACAGTGTGAAGCAAAAAAAGGTAATTAAGTAATAAATATTAATTTTTTCAACAGCTACTAGTTAGTACCTACTGAAGTATTTAATAATATTTGAAAGAGAAATATTTTCAATACAAGGAAAATTTAGAAAAATTAAGGAAAATTTAGTTTTGAGTCGTTTTGAACCTGTAAATATAAAAAGAGCTTTAAGTAATCCACGGTACAAGTAAAGGCTCTATGACAGCCACAAGTGGATACCTCGTCAATGATTCAGCCATGCAACATGATGAGAGGCAATTGAATGCGTTACTGCATGAGTCGGCGTTTGAATTTGATTTGGTGCAAGTTGAGACAGTTCTACGTTTTTTTTTTGATTAAATAAAATTATTTTTTAATACAATTTACAGACTATAAATTTATTATTAATTTTATTTAAAAATGCAGTATATGATTGAAAATGATTAAATTATTTTTGTTAAATTCATGTTTTACTTCTTTTCGCAATTTTTTTTTGTTTTCACGCTCTACCCAACATAATCAGTGGAGACAGAGGGAACCTAGTGGTAAGACACTTATTACACCGCCCGGTTTTAAAGACATTACGCGCTGAGTTTCACAAGTCAATGTCATGAGTGGGAATCGAATGTACAATCATCGCCTTTACAGGTTTATATACCTTAGAACTGTAGTCTATATATATATAAAATCAAAAGGTCACTCACTCATCACGAAATCTCAGAAACTACATGTGCTAGGAATCTCAAATTTTGCATAGGAGTTATTTATAGGCCGTAGGTGCTCGCTAAGACGGGAATTTGCAATATTCGACTTCTAAGGGGATTAGTAACAACGTAGTTCACACAGGCGAAGCCGCGGGCGGGCCGCTAGTAAAAGTATAATATTAAATGGACCAGCTCATCACTTGTACCCTACAAAATTCACTTCACGGAGTCACGCGTCAATATTAAAGTTAAATTGTTTGAATAAAGTGCATCAGATACGAGCCGTAGCGACATCTCAGATATTAATGTAACCATCGATATAAATCAACTGATTATTTTTAATCCTGCTTTTGTTTTTCTTTGTTAAAGAAGAAGTGGTACTCTTTTAAATTAGATTTAGGGCTTGGAAGTCTTGTGAGGTTTAGGAGATACAGCGATTGTTTAGTCGTGTGTTGTTTGGTTACTATAAAGACATTGCACCCTTTACAAATTAGTTCTTGCCATAAATTAGAATTTATAACATATTTCTATAATAATAATACGTAATTAAATGTTATATTTTTTAAATATTGCTTGAATTAAGCTCTTTACATAACCGTATAGAGAAAAAAAATACAATTTATCATCCCGCAACATTGGCTTGAAAACCACAGCCATAACGTTAATATAAATTCATATAATATAAAATCTATACACCAAGAAAGATTTAATATCCTACTGAGAAATTCATTCCCCTGAGTGAAACCGAACCCATAACCATCACTTACTGTGACACACTGGACCATTGAGCCACTACGGCGTCCGATGAATTAGAATTAAAATATTTTGGCCAATATATCGCTAAATTAAAATATATATAAATATATATATTTATATATATTATAGTAACAGTTCTAACTTCTAAGGAAACCCACAAGGCCTCCAGTTTCCATCACGTTTACAATGCGTAACGGAAGTACGTCAATCATAATTGTAAAGTTGTAATTTGGTATTCTTGATACTAACAGTGTGTACATTTTAATTAGTTTTGTTCAGTGCTTGTACTGTACTAGTATACGGTGGTCGGCAGTTCGATTCTTTGTTTAGTTTGTCTGGTGACCTAATTATATGCTTGTTTAATTGACTAAAAAAATATTTTTAAATAATATTCTATATGTTATTGAAATACTATACCAAATAGAAAAAACTTCATATAAATTTCATAAAATCTTACAGACTCTCGTCTATAATTAACATATTTTTGTACTTACACTATAATTTGGTATGTATACGATAATAATGTTTTTTTCTTTTGGTTACACGTAAGCAGATACAAGAATTAAGACTCGACGAGGCCTATTTTGGAAAGGTTTACAAGATGTATGACAGATAGGTGCCTATATAATAGTAATTTCTGAAGTAGTTTCTCGTAGGGCGGTCGCGGCGCAGAGGTAAACGACAGTAAACGATTTGATTCTCACTTAAAGTAATAAAGTACTTAAAATAATATTTTAATTTATTCGTTCTAGTAACGGCGTTGAGTTTCGCCGTGTGTTTCGAAAGTAGGAACGGAAGTGTCTTAATGAGGAACGGAGTGTCTTAACACTATGTTCCCTGCTATGTCCAGCATACAGCGTAAAGCTGAATGGCGGAACTCAACGCCGCGCTTTGCATCATTACCAGAGCGAAGAAAGGAAAATATTAAATATTCCCCCAAATGGTAATCGAATCCACAACCGCCGCATTTAAGGCGTACATCTACGCCTCGTCGGCCTATAATAAAATGTTGAACAAATAAAATACACGTCGCCTATGTTGGTATTCCCTTCACATGCAGTCTAGGTCAGGCGTGCGTGACTAAGTCCTATCTAAGATGTATTTCTCGAGAATTTAACGAAATGCCTATAGAATGTGAATTTTTACAAGTATCTATAGAATTGTAAGAATGTCTTATTTATTAATGTACTTTTCGTATTATTATTACTTTTTAATTTCACACTGGAGCCCGTAAATGGCAGCGTAGGCAGAGGAAATGTAATGTTAAGACACTCCGTTCCTTTTTGAGACATTGACCTGTTGAAGTACAAGTGTTGTACAGGAAGTTTTATATAGCGTAACCTAACAACGCATCTATTGCGTCTTATCAAATGGGAATGATATTCCTATTTGTGGGATAATATTACACAATAGAAAAGTGTATATTAAGAAAATTAATATCAATCAAATTTATATCACAAAATGAAAATGGACGGCAAAGACAGTAGACAATTAAACTATCATTTACAGTGCGTATTTCCCCGCCCTTGCCTAACGAACTTAAATTCTAGTACTTATACTATTATAAATACTAGAATTTACTTCTCTTGTCTGTATAGAGTATAACCCCCTACATTCCTGCATTTTCTGATCAAATTCAAGTGTCACATATCAGCTCAACCGACCGAGGAAATAATCTATTAATATTCTTTTTCTTCTTTCTGGCATTATTCCCGGCTATTACCAGGGTCTGCCTTCCTACTCATACTCCACTTTGCACGATCTTTCAATCTATTAATATTATAAATGCAAAAATTGTAACAACCGATATTTGTTCTACTTTCGCGCAAAACGACTAAACAGATTTAGATGAAACTTTTCAGCTTGTACATCAGAAAAATACGTAAGCTATTATTTATGTGTATATTTTGTATTATTTGGCTATAATATAATAAGTGTAAGCGGACGAAGCTGCGTTTCGCTAATAATAATTTTAATTTAACTATTTTCCCAAAATCGATATTGAACCCACAGTTATCGTATTTACAGCTACATATATAAAAACATTCCACTGCGCTACTATGATATCTATCCTGATATACAAGCTCCAATAAACACTTTTACCACAAAGCTATCAAATATTCCTACACCATTAGTCCAAATCTGACCCAAATCAAATATTGTCATGTCTCTCCACTCAAGGTTTCTTTGCTCTGACTCGGATCATATTGCTTTTGGACAAACTAACCCACGCCTTCAAATTAGGTCATATGTTGGTATTAAACAATTAGGTACAAGCATTTTTTTATAGAAGAGAAGAAGAAATAATGTATTTGAGGCCTTCGTGGTGCAGTGGAACAGCATCTGGCTATCAATGAAGCGGGTTTAAATTTAAGGGAATTGGTATAGTTTAATTATTTACATTTTCCCGCTTTGATAGATAAATTGCGGGGTTGAGTTCCGCCACTCAAATACGCAGTGTCTGTTCCCTGCTTCGCACTTAATTTTCGGAGTGTAAAATAGGTAACGGAGTTCAATACTGGGTTTAGTATGACTACACTGAAATGTGGAAAAATATTTTTTTATTAATTCCCATTTCATTTCTTTCCATTTCCATATCTCTAAGGATACAGGAGCTGTTAATAAAATAAGCTAAAATATAATTTATCACTATGTACTGGTACATTTATTATGACTTAGTCTTAAAACATGATTAATAGTGATGTACTAACATAAAATGAGTTATCTTTATATAAATATGGCGATATTTTACTGCAGGAAGCAATTGCAATAGGTCAAGTGCTGTTACATCACTTAAAATGATCGATTAAAAATAATCGTTCAAGTAATATATTTAATCGATTATTTATTTCTACGTTATCGATTTGACGAAGATCTGGTTTTATTATACTATTAAAATTATAAATGCAAATGTATTTATATTTGGATGCAACTAACTTGTAACTTGGAATGTAATCTGGAATAAAATTTATTTAGATGATGTTCATATTATAGTAACAGGATTTCGTGTCGTAATGGAACAATCTGCCTGTCAGACGGCTTGAAGAATCTCGTAGTTTAGGGATTTGATACCACTGAGGGAATAATTATATTTAAATTATAGCCATTCTCTCGCTCTGGTAAACCATATGCGACTTGGAGTTCCGTGACTTGCCTCGCGTTTTCTTGGAAATTAGAGAGAACGAAGTTCCCTGTGTCTATGCTCCTATGCAGAGACAAATATATCAATTAAAAAACTAATTATACAGTTGATTATTTAAACGATTTTAAATATTAACAACTTTTTAGCTGATGTCATGAACAAAGTAAGCTGTGCATTTTTATGTGTGATATTGTTAGAATTACATAATTTTGAACCCATTTGATAATATATGGATGAATGCCAGAATAGGTTGAATAATGCTATTCAAGCTTTCCAACACCGGGGCTATGTTTCTGAAGCGTTTTTCTGATGTTAATTTCCAACTTTTTTAAAAACATGCAAAATACATGTCGAGATGATATTGAATTTTTCTAATTTCGTAAAAAATCCATGTTTTAAAATTACTTCCACTATCCATATTTTAAAAGGTTCAGTTCATTATTTTAAATTACTTTTTCTTATAAAAAACTTGAAAATTATTGCTTTTATTTATCTAAAGCGCTGTGCATTTATATTAAAAAGCTAACAAGCCACCCCATGAGAGTGTACTTATCCGTGACCTAGATGCCTGAAGCTACACGTGCACCCGCTAAGGCTATAGTTCTACTAAATGTTGGATTAATTAATGTAAATAGAGGTAAATGTTTTATTTATTTTCGGATATGATGATGATGAGGTCGTCGTGATGCAGTGGGATTGTTTCTGACAGAAAGCGTGGTGTCTTGGGTTCGATTTTCACTCAGCGGAATAAATCTTTTTCAAGTCTTTGCTCTGGTAACAAGATAAAATAGGATTTAGTACCTACCGTCTCGAGAACCTCCGTCTCCTCTACCTACCCTCCTAAATGCGGAATACAGCATGTAGTAAATAAATAGACATGATTCCATTTAAAAATATTAAAATGTGTTATTAAATTACTTTTTAATATTACAAGTAAGTGATTAAACTCTCCTATTCATTATCTGTTTTCCTTCTCCATTCTTAGCAAAACAAAATGCCTACTTAATTTTATCGAATAAACCATTATAGACTTAGCTTTAGCAATGATGTCATTTATAGGGCCATAACGGTAATGTCATTTGCCGTTTGTTTTCTCCTTGTTACAGGATACTAGCACAAATATTTGACTTTTGCTAACTTTACACCACCGTGGCGCAGTGGTGCAGTGTTTGAATGTGAATGGGATGGTTGTGGGTGCGTTGGGAAGTTAATTGAGAACGATTTGATTTGATTTAGTTCATATGTAAAGTTAATTTATTTGCGTCCATCAACTGTGTGATATATTTTTTTAATCTTTTGCCTAATTGCCTTTTTTTCGGCATTGGAGTGTTTTGTTCTAAAGTTTATAAATAACTTAGTAAAAAGAAGGAAGTTTTGAGTTAAGTTTGGCAAAAAAGCTTTAAAAAGTTAAAAAATATAAGCTGATATATTCTAAATAATAAAAGGATAGCATATTTATTTATTTTCTGCTCATTAACTCGCTGACTCAAATCTCAATAAGGAATAAGAACCTTTGATAATGTTATGTATGTATAACACAATGTAATGTGATTCACCAGTGTTGCCATATTAGAAAAGAACTCACGCCAAAAATGTATTTACGATATATTTAATTTAACTACTGTAACAGTTAAAAGAGAATAAAACTTTAAAGGAATGGAGGTCTATTAAATCTATTATTATCTCTCTATATGGCGGCAAAGAGCCATGTGCATGAGTATGTCGGAAAAGTTTGAAAGGATTTAGATAGTAGGTTACTTGGTATATAATATCATTTATCTTTTGATAATTGACATATGATATTTTATTTATTTTAAAATTGTATAAGATGGCGCAAGAAAAAAAGAACTACTTTTGAATATTATATTATTAGTTTTTTTTTAATAGGAAAAAGGATAAATTTACTTGAATTTTTTTAGCTAATATGATTAGGTACAGCAATCGCGTGATCAAAAAGCTATATTATAGCCTAAACGTCAAAATCGCGCGCCTAAATGGAATACATCAAATTACAGTGTTGCCAACCCATAAATTCTAGCTCCCAATAAACGTTAATTTGCGCATAATTTTATTATTCCACGCCCTCTGACCTATTAAACGCAATAGCTAGTATCTGCATGGTGGTTCTGTTTTTATATTCATACATTTTCCGGATCGCATTTTTTATCAAATGTTAGCTAATTATGCATTTAAAACTTGTAAAGTATAACATTTTTATTTTTTGTTTATTACTAGTGAAAACAACTACTTTAACTTCTTTTGAGGGTTGCTAATAAAGTGTTCAATTAGAAATAATATTTTTTTAATTAGTTTATCTGTCCCTTGGCCACAGAGTCACGGTCACAGCCATAAATTAATTGACGTTAACCGTCAAATTGAACATGTTAAAACATCAAAAGAATGCTCAACTGGAACGTTTGGAACGCCATAAATGAAAAATACTCGTAGAACAGAAAAAGTGCGGCATAGCGCTAAGCCAGCTTTTTTTTTTACTTTTACACTTTATCCCTTGCGGGATTTTAAGAGGGAACGGAGCATTAATCTCTATTATCTCTCTTCAAACCTCTTTTATCAACCTTGCTCACTATCATGAACCTCTTCATGTATTAAGGTCTCTGCCTGCCTCCCCTACCACTAACTCTTGTTTCATAAATATTTTTACCCATTCGTATATTTAAAACAATATTTTTAAAAAGGGATCTTTTAACTGTGGAGAAAGGTAAATTTTCTTTAGTTTCTCTACTTAATGTAGGAAATACTAAGATAAAGAAAAAGCGAGTTATTTAACTTTTTATTACACAGATAACTAAGTTTTTATTAAGTTCAATGGTGTCAGGCAGAAAGGCGCAACATCAGTAATAACTATTATTTAAAAGATAAAATCTTACTTAACGGGAAACACTAATGGCTACGTAATCTTACTTTAATGAATACACGCTAGTGACGGCCAAGTAGCTTATGGAACGAAACATGATTATTTAATAAAAAAGATTCTCACGTACATCGAGTAAAACTCGATTAATGTATCTCGAGTTATAAAATATATCGAATAAAGTAATAGTTATTTTTTTCGGTCGCTATTAAAAAATTGTAACTTGTAATTTTCAGTACGAAATTGATGGTTTACGTCAAATTTTCTTACCAGACTTTCTTTTTGTATATATTTAAATTATTTATCTTTTCGCACAATTTATGCATATCAACTACTCTATAGGCTATAACTCGGCTCTATTATGTAATTTATTAAGTGTCAGATATACAAACTTACTTCTCAATTTGTCTACCAGGTTTGCTTATTTGTGGGTTCAAAATAGCCATTTTCTCGGCATTTGAACCCACAACCACTAGATAATCTAACCGCGCTAAGCGATTGTTAACTACTGCTTAATTCGCCAGATTCCAGATAACAAGTTGCTAAACGCTAACGAGTTGGCTTATCAGTGAAATTCTATGAAAGTATGACTCATGCGAGTTAAATAAAAACACAGCATCCGCTCCCATAGTGATCTCACTGGTAATAAAATATTTAATAGTGGTGTCGGTAATGCGACCGTAATTGCGTATTCGTAGGCTGTAAACTTTGACATACATACATACATCACTATAATATGTGTGTCAATAGATGATTGACATGTCTATTTGAGATTAGTGATAATTAGATAATAATTAAATTTAATATAATAATAGCATATATTTAGAGTGGAGAACTAAGTACTTATTTTGATACTGGGTTCTCTCTTCCTTCCCTTTTCCTTTTATGCGGGAAAAAAGTGTGAAGCTATTAAAAAAATAGAAAGATTGCGAGATAGGTAATTCTACTTCGCAAAATGAAAGCTTTAAAAATAAATATCTATATATTCAGTTACTTTCAGAAATTATAAAACAAGCTAATTGCTCCTAAATGCTTGAAATTTTTCATAAATGATATATTTTAAATGATATTTGATTTTAAATATTTTTTATTAAAGCACCGATCGATAAGAACATATACGAGTATATGGCTCGGCGTTGGCTCGGTTAGTTGGCTGGGCATTTGGACCATTACCGAGAAGCGCAGATTCGATTCTCGCTACGTGCAAATTTTAATTTATCAGGAAGGTCTCAACACCGTCAGTAGGAAACCAAAGTAGTTGTAAATATAGATATTTTGTTACCTTTAAAATTTTACCAAAACCATAATATTTGACCTATATAGTAAAAAGCGAGACGGTTCCCCATTTTGAACAGGTTTATGAGTTTTATACGACGATGTTTAATGTACTGGAGAGAATTATAACATAAAATATTAATACTCTGCTTAGTTCTTAATGTTATTCTAGAAAGGGTAGAATCTTCATTCGAGGTAATGATTTATATTTATTTCCTCGCTCTGGTATTACAAGCACGCAATGTCTCAAAAATAATTTTAATGAAATTATTTAAAGGACCCCCATTAGTAATGATATTTCATGTTGGATGATGGTTTCACACTCCGTTCTTCGTTTTCTACCAAAATTCGAGAAATAAGCTTTAAGAACAGCTTTCATTTTGTATAAAATATAAATTTATCGACGTAAAAGACCGAACTTATTGAAATCTAGCTTATAGATTTTCAAAAACATAAGATTATTTATATTGAATTTTTTTTAGTAAAAAGTCACTCAATTACACATACATATATCTAGAGATACAAACATTTCCATAAAAGCATTCAGTGTTATTGAACTCGATTTATTTTTGATTTCGAGTGTAGCCCTTACCCTTACATTTATAGATGACCGTTCATACTTCGACGCATTCAAATATCTGGTGATAGCTTAGAAAAGCTTTTACACAGCTTTGAGTTTTAAATTTAGCTTAAATTTATTTTTCCTAGAAAAAAAGAAAAAAATAGAGAAAGAACATAGTGAATAATGTATATGTTAATGATTATGATCATTGAAATATATAATCATTGAAAAGGGGAAATGGGGAACAGGTTAGTTGAATTGTCAGTATTTAATTTTAAAATATTTTTTATTATTTTTGTACAGATAATATAAAATCACTGGCACGCTCGAAACGCCATTAATTAAGAACTGAACTGAACTGAACTGTAAAATAAAATCAAAAGCTTATTCTCCTTTTTATACATATTTTGAATTAAATTTTTAAAGCTAGTAACGTAGGTAACGAGGCAAAGGGCGGCGTTGAGTTTCGCCACTCAACACGCATAACCTGCAGAATTCAACGGAAAATGTTCCACAAAAAAAAAACTAAAACAAGCGGATATAAAACTAATATCACTAGATTTACCTGCGACTTCAATAAATGGATTATAAAACTCAAAATGATTTTTTCGATTGGAACTACTAATTCCTGAGATTAGTATCATCAACCAAATACACTCTCCATCTTTATAATATTATTATAGAAGAATAGATAAATATTCAATAATAAATAAATGAAGAAAGCACATTCGTAAACGCTAAACGGTCACACATAAATCATTTTGCTTCTGTTATTATAATAATATCCAATGCATAAAGACGCCGCCGCTGCACGACGAGTAGCGAATGAATGCTTGTTTTCCACTGGTGTTAGTTAGCTTTTAAAGAGATATTTTTTATATTAACACAGCTTAAAGCTTAGCTAGAAACACATTGTTCGGTGGTCAAGTTTTAATAAAAAAATATTTTAACATTATGATCTTAACGTATTATAATATTATAGCATGATTATATGTATATTCATTTCTTGGTATTTTCATTTCTTCAAAACACGGCGTTTAGTTCCGCCACTCAACACACAATGCCCCTAGAATTTAGTGGAAAGTGGGGAACAGAGTTTCTTAACACTAGGTTCCCTCAGCCTGGGATATAGCTAAGTAAAAAAAGTAAAGCATAGTACGTAAAGCTTTTAACGTAAGCTAGACAGAGATAAACATATACATAATATAATAAGAAGGAAAGAAACAACTATACAAAAGTCACACGGAAGAAAGTTCCACATGTCGTTTTTTACGTGATTTATATATTCTATTCACAATAGCGACGTAGATTGATGTAGAGACATTTACTATTGAAGCTTACAAAAGATAAATATATATAAAATTAGTTTGTCCATACTTTTTGTCGTTTGGTTATGTGTTGAAAAATTACTGGAGGAGTTCAATGTCTCACGCTAAAGCTCCCATATCATGATATGCAGAGAGTCTAGTGTACTCCGTTCCCACTCTTCACCCGAATTCGAGACATCGCGGTTATACAAAAACATTTATTCCCCTGAATTGGATTCGAACCCACCTCCTTTATGCTTATTATCTGACACTCTCCCATTGCACCACGATGTCCTTTAACATATATTTGTCACTAGAGTTAACGGCTTCGCCGGATGGGTGATTTGATATAGCCTCGGTATAGAACGAAGCATTAGTTCCTGAGATTAACATTTACTCATACAAACTCTTCAGTTTTATTATAGAAGTATAGATTTTACCCGCTGCTTTTCTCTTTTCATAGTGCAATGATGAAAAATACTTATTTAAATACAAAATATTAAAATCTCGTCAGCCTGCAAGTTCCAATAATATCTAATAAGAAATATTTGATCAGCTGCATTGGTGAGTCATCTCTTCCTATAAATAAGAGTATCTCCACACGTTTAATTAAAAATGAACTTTAATATTAAGTAATAGAGTTTATTTTAATATCTTAAACTATCAAATTCCACTCATATGAAGGATTATAGATTTTTTGTTTTAAAAAAGTACGGAGACCATATTTTTAGTTTGTTATAATATTTATTTAAGCTTCATACGTCTTCCGCATTTCGAAAGTTAAGTAGAGAGAACGTAGGACAAAGTGAGACTGTCATGACAGGTTGTGGATTCGATTACACTCGAGAAAATGAAATATTTAATATTTCCATTTTCTCCGCTGTTCAACATACAATGCCTCCAGAATTTGGCAGAAAATAGAGAACGGAATATCTTTACACTAGGGTCCCTCTGTCTACCATGCTGTGTGCGGAATACAGCGTTAGGGTAAAAAATATATTTTTTAAACCTTCGCACTATCCAATTACTTTATGTATGTAGGAACATCCGGAAATGAAGTTAGAGTAATTAATTGGTTAAAGGACAGCCCATGGCCCATATTGTTAGGTCACTTCTAGGTCACATAGAATTAAGTCTAGATTAAATATCAATTTCTGAATAGTATTGTATACATACTATATATATTATAAAGTAATTAGCTTTTTACTAACTTTGACGCCATTTTTCGTGCAGTAGTTTGACCTGTAAACAAATAGCAAAAAATGAAATAACTAAGGGTCGTGTACCTACGTAGCTAACTCTAATGTAGCAGTATAGTCTTCTTATCTTCTATGGACTACTCAACACAAAAAGATATTTTTAATTCGAACCTGTAGTCCCTGAGATCAGCGCGTTTAACCAAAAAAAATCTTCACTTTCTCAATATTATTATAGATTCCAATGCCACTAGGTCTTTATAATAATTTTCGTTCTAAACTTACATAGTTCTCATACAAATGTATATATCTATGTATACATACTCCATAGCTGTATGTCCGTCTGTTAATTAAAGTTAATTGAAATGACCTGTTTCTGTCCGTTCATCACTTTACTTCCTTATACGGTTACATTGAACCAAATTATATGTGATGCGCTTTTTTATTAGATTCTTTATTATTTTGGGACTAGTTTTACTGACGGCGTTGACAGTTGTAGAGAGCGATAAATAGTGATAGGAAGAGAAATTATTTCATGATAAAACACTCGTTTCTCTATTTTCACCCAAAACTAAGTTATTTTTGCAAAAAATTGACAGAGAATTGAACCAAAAACACGAAGAATACAGTCCTTTATATATACTAGGATTCGAAATCACAACCGCTTTATATTGAAATTCAATATGAAAATTTTATGTCACTATAAATATATAGATATGTAGGATGACAAACGTCAAGATGGACAGTTAGTCATGTGACTGACGTAATGGTGACAAGATTATAATATAGATGTTTCCTGGTCTAGATAGACAGAGTGGGGCTTTGTATCGGCGAAATGAAAAGCTTAGTGATTAATCACTAACTTTGAGCGTGGGATAGCGGCACGGTGTCTCTAGATAGTTGTAGGTTAGAATCCAAATCAGGAAAATATTTATTTTAATATCTATTTATTTTCATTTTTCTTATATTGTAACGTGCAGCGTAGCGTGAGCTATCATTTAACAAGCGAACCAAATGTCTCGAAATTAGGCGAGTCTACGCTGCTCTCTTGGCAAAATAGGCAGTGCCGCAGCATTTGCATTGTGCAGCGTTCCCATTAAGGCACTCCTGTTCTTCCCCTTCCCGCCCATTCTGGAGTTATTAATTTAGCGTTATCCCGTATACTACATTTCGTTGCCTACTCTCTGTCTGAGGCAGAAGGAACTCAAAACCGCGCTTTCTCTTCTTAACAAAGCGAGAAAAAAAAATCCCTAAGTGGGAATTGAACCCACAACACGTCACGGGATCAATAAAAAAAATCATATAATTATAAAATTAGCAATAGGTTACCATTAGTTACCATTCGATCGAGTTAAAGTGGAAATATTTACGATGTACGGTATGTCAAGGCTGTATACTGTAGGTACTGTATAGCAATTTATTGAAACTTACCTTTAAGTAATTGCCTATTGATCATGTCAGTGCTATTATCTAATTAAAATGGTTAAGTACGGGGAAGTTACTCAGTTACTTGGAAAAAATATACAAGTTGCACTTTTAATAGCATTAATACTTAAAATTGGTTCCTAATTGTTTTTTGAATTTATATTTTGAAATGGCCAACGATGAATACATAGATTTCTTTATTTTGTTTTTTATAAAGAACTAGTGACCCTCTTGCGGCTTCGCCCGCTTTTACTACTGGATTATTCATATAATGTATGTTTGCAAAGCACTTAAACTTGGACGGTGCGTGGAAATTGTGGAAAAAAGAATGACCACTAGGTTCCCTCTGCGTTCCCTGCTATATACGAAATACAGTGTAGAATAGAAAAAAAGAACTTGCTACTAAGACGGCTGGCAATGGTAGTAAAAAAATAAAGTAAAAATTCAAAGGAAGTAATTGTTAGATCATTTGAAAATCTAAAAGAAACCATTTCGTTGTCCGTCAAAGACATTCAACTTGTTTAGTATTCATAGTGGGACAGACGAACCGACATGCCGTCTTTCCTCACTGTCCATAATACCAGCTTATTTATATGCAGGGACCGATTTAACTAAGTCTTGGATAGCTTTGGTTAGTTAGTTTATTTTCTTTTTACTTTTCTCTTCTTTACATCTATCTATTCTACAATATTTTGCAGGTTAAAGAATGACTGTATCGATATAACATATTAAATGTTTTTGCCTCAAAAAGGCATTACTTACTTATTTTTAAAGAAGTAAAAATTGAGGGGAGGCTGACGTGGCGCAGTTTTACATTTTCTCTAGTATCAAGACTTACTTGAGCCATTTAACACGGAACACTAGGTTCCCTTTGCCTAACTTTTAATTTATTTGAAATATGTACGTAAAGCTAAAAAATATAAATAAATATATTCCGGTAACGCCTCCAAACTTTGGTGGAAAGTGAGGAACAGCAGTGTCTTAATGGCGACATAGTGTTTTAACACTTCCACTTCCAGATTCCTTTGCTTATCTTGCCATGTGCATGTGCAGACAAGTCGAGCAAAGCTAAGTTAGGCTTTTTCCTATGAAAGAGTTTATCTTTTCGACACGACTTTAATACATACAATCTTCACACTAATTATTAGAAAAAAGCTCTAGGTACTGGTGTTTTTAAAAAAACAAATGTTTAAAAAACCCTCATTGTTATCGATAAACATCCATTAAATCATAATATTTGTAAACATTAAAGGTATTTGAACCTCCTCTCTATAAGGTAAAGCTAAACATTGTATCAACAGACCATCGGGAAACAATTTTAGAATTATTACTAGATTGAAAGACAACCATGCGTACACGCGTGGTACAAGCTGTAAGAGATAGCGATAGCGAAATTATTTCAAAATTGATCTTATTTAATTCAATTTCTTTTAATATCATCAAACAAAAGTACTCGTAATATTTTTTTTATATCGTACAAATATTCCTTGTTAATTGACATTTGAATCGATAAGAACAAGATTTGTATGCGTATATTTAAATGAAAATCCAGTTAAGTTTTGTGGGCAACAAAAATATTTCTACGGATATGTAACATATCCTTACTTACTTCTAAATTCACTTCTTTTGCTCTATACCCGCGTATAAGAGGATAATAAGAGGTATAAGAGGTAGCGTTTGACGCTTCTTATTCTCTGCCTACCTCGCTGAGGATAAAAAGCGAAGCTAAAAAATATATAAATTATTAATATAAAACCGCTACATTTCATACCTTGAGTCCATATAAAATATTTACCTAAGCAATACAGGAGTCCTAGTCATTATATCATCGACTTTTAAGGCAATGCTCTATGTTAATGCGCATTCAGACCAAAATGGAGTTAAGGATACTTGTATGTTAAATGGTAATATGGATAACAGTTTTAATGGATGTATTGATTTTATAACAAAGATACACTATTGAATTGCTATAGAAAAGATAAATGGACAGACAGACAGACAGACAAGCTAAAGTATAAGTGTATTTAGATAGCATAAGGGGTTGTTAGTTTAGTACCATTTTAAACTGACATTAAGAGATGAAAGTCATGAAAATTGTCGAAAAGAGGAGAAAAGAGGGTCCTAACACTAGATTCTCTTTCTTTACTTGCTACATCCGGCTTATAGTATGAAGTTATTTTTTTTTAAAAGTTGCTTATTATAAAAATATGTAAGACTTTTTAATATACAAACTAACATATTATATTTTCTTCTATTGATACAGAAGCCCGACACTCTATGAAACGTCGTCAACTTGAGGAGGACGATTATGATGATGTGCTGGCTGACGAAGGAACCGATGATGAAGCACAAAATGACGCTGAAGGTAATCAATCTATAGTTTAATTAATAGTAGTTGACAGATATCCTTGGTTGATCCTCGACAGCATGGTACCGATAATACTGGAAGAAGGTCACGTTAAAAACATAAGCATAACCTCAGAGGAGCATGCATGTGCGGGTAGATGATCGTGGCCGAGGCGAAACACGTATACAGCAACTGTAGTATTTGGTCTTCCGATCACACTTGCTATGCCGCTAGGGACAAAGTGAGAAGAAGTTTAGCTTAGTGTTTAAAAAGAAAGTAGAAATAATTAAGATAAATAAAACAGACTTGATACATTAAATAAGGCATTAGGTACTTGGGCAATGTAAATAACTAATTTCCTCAAGTGAAAATCGAACTCGCAACTTAATTATATATATCAATAAATAATAATTTCAGGTAACGACGCCGAGGAAGACATAGTTGGAGTCATCTTGACAAAGCCTTCTAACTACAACGTTACTATCGGCAGAAACGTGAGATTAGAATGCAACGTATCACCGCCTGGTAAGTTAAATTTAAGTTTAATTACTAAATTAATTTTAATAGATTATGCTTTGGATAAATATTAATTTAAAAACAATAAAAATTGTGATCTAAAATCTTTATATATTTCTCGTATCAGACATAAAATGTCTTATACGTTTATTTTAGCCATAAGCTTTCCTTTCATTAATTTTTTTGAGAAATTTTCATATCAAAAAGTCAACATTTATACAAACAATGAAAATAGACTTCATTTTCCATATCAATTTAATTAATTATAAAAAATAAATAATATGATTGTTTAAATTTTCGTATTGCGCACAAGATAGTAAATCCTTTGTGACATGGCATACTGCAAATCGTCTGCAAACGTGCCGCGTCTGTTGTGGGTTCAATTCCCACTCAAACGAATATATTACATACATTTCCTCGCTCTGGTAACAAAAGAGAGCTCGCGTTGAGTTGCCCATTTAAAAATGGAATCTCTCGAAAATTAGGCGGAAAATGAGGAACGGAGTGTCTTAACACTATGTTCTTTTAATATACCGCGTGAAAGTTATAACTATATATGCATATCATTTATTGTATAATTTGTATATGTAAATAAATTTACATATTACATACATTGATGATCTCAACACTACCGTTAACCGGAAGTTCGAGCGCCACCGGAACTATGTCGTGATGCAATATTTAAATGAGCTTGCACAGGTGTCACCTTATTTCGACACGTACCTGTAAAATTAGAAAAAGATATATTTAAAACGATTTATTTTTCTTACTAATGATAAATCTATTATTAATAACTAAGTTATACACTTATTAAGTTTAGTTTAAGTTAACCTAAACGAACTAAGGTTTATAGCTGCTCAGTTAAAAGCCTACATTGCTAAAAAGTAGTACTTAAATAAAATTAATAATATTTATTATATAGATATACGATACACTTATTTTTGTTTAATACTATAAAAATATTAATTTAACCGCCTATCTATATACATATGTTTATGGAATAATAATAAAAGGCAGAAGGAAACCAGTGTTGAGACACTCCGTACCCCACGCAACATCCCATTTCCGATACATTCCGCTACGACGGCCTCTATATATTAAATGTGTTTTTTTAATTACAGATCCCTCTATCATAGTACAGTGGTCTATCAATGAAGACAGTCACTACATAGTCAGTATGAAACCTGATGAGGCACGTTTAAGTCCACTTGAGGACCGAGATCGATTTTTTGTGTGAGTATAATTAATGGGTTTCGCGAATATTTTTTTCTTGGGATTTAAGTCTATTTTTCTAGTTTCATGCTGTATCAGATTAATCATTAGGTTCTTATCCTGCCATCTCTTATCCAGGGAGAACCTAATGGGAAAACTCTCTGTTCACCACCTTCAGCCTAATTTTACAGAGATTGCTACGGAACTTAACGCCTCCTTTGGCTATTATAACAGGGAAATGAAAATAATTGAAATGTAGTCAGTCTTCTCAAAGGGAATTGAACCAACAATCAACACGTTAACATTACCACTGGACAGCTATGGCCTCGAAATCTAATGTTTGTTTTGAATTTTTCTTTTTCCATTTACAGTCCCGCCAATTCCACTGACCTATTGATAAAAGATGTCAAAGAGACAGATGGTGGAAAGTACAAGTGTGAACTGATGCAAGATGGCCGACCGTCTATTGAACATAATTTAGCTATCTTAGAATCACCTAGGATTTCGAGTAAGTTATATCTTTATAATTATTAATAATTAATTATATGTGAAAAAAATATTTTGCACCGTGTTCACGAGAACTGTGCAGGCGGAGGAGTGTGGAGTAAGATTTGGTACAGCTATAGTATATAGAGAAGGAGTAGCAGCAGGCTAATATGAACTGAAATTCTAGGGCACCCAGACCTACATCAGTCTTGAAAGTAGGGTCCTTTCAGTGGTATGTTTATAGAGTTAGTGAGTACGCATACTTTCTTAACTACATACTCGTATTAGAATAATGGTCTTCAAAATTTCATCTCTGCTCAAATGACGAAGTCTGGAGGCCCTGGGATCTTGGGTTATTAAGGAAATTATAATATGACACACCAATGTCATTATTCATATTTATATACTCTTTTTCAGAATTCATAGCAACCGACAACGGACACATAGTAGAGGGTGACGACCTGCTTCTGACATGTGAAGTATCTGGATCGCCACCACCGAAAATCGTCTTTTCCAAGGGCGCTGAAAATGGAGTAAGTCTTCATTCAATTTTTGAGATTGTTTGTAGGCGTAACTCAACGCTGCGCTTTGTCCGGTTGTCAGAGTGAAATGAAAATATTTTTAAATATGCATAAGATACAAAATAATGATAAAGCATTAACAATTTAATAATTATAGAATCTCTTATCCCAACGTCAAGTTCAAGTCATTTCTTCTAACAAACAAACATACATCAAATATATTGACACCTTATGTTGATATGTCACTTTAACCCATTTACAATGAGGAAGCTTACCGGATACTTGGCGCCAGCACGATGTTTAAACAATATCTATATAAATCAAAATTAAATCAGCTTCACGCTGTATTCCGCACCCGCTGCATCCCGCAGGGAACCTAATGTTAAGACAATCCATTTCCCACTTTCCGCCGAATTGATACCAGAGCGAAGAAATACAAATATAAATTTAAATAAATATTTAATCTCCTCGAATGGGGATCGAACCCACAACTAGTCCAACTATTAGTTCGAATTTGAAAAATGTAGCGTAGTGGTAGCCTATAAGCTATAGCCTACTAATTGTTATAGACTATTCAAGCGTAGAATAATATCATGTTTCATACACAACTCATAAATATTTCATAGGCACTAGCGGCGTTAGGGGTCTCCGGATAAAAAGGGCGCCGTAGACGCCCGTTTAGGGCGCTTTGCGCAAAGATGTCTCCTCGCTGCAGTGGCGTAGCTAGGGTATTTGCTGCCCGGTACGGCTTAGGGGACTTGAGGCCCTGTAACATGGTCTAAGATCTAAAAAAAAAACAAAGTCATCGTTGTCTTTGATATCTAAAAAAAAGAATATCTAAAAAAAACAAGGTCATCGTCGTTTTAGTTATCTAAAAAAAAAACAAAGTGATCATAACAACTTTGAAAATAAATTTGCAGAAAACATAGAGTTTGAATGCCTAATAAAAGAGTTCGCAGATAGAAAGGCTATAAGA
Organism: Heliconius melpomene melpomene; assembly: GCA_000313835.2. NCBI lineage: Eukaryota > Metazoa > Arthropoda > Insecta > Lepidoptera > Nymphalidae > Heliconius > Heliconius melpomene. Next base: position 298,921 of record HE671452.1, on the reverse strand, counting down.
AGTGAAATTTTATTAGTTTTTGTCATTATATTTTTTTAAATAGATGGTTATTTCCTTGTACCCATTCCCTTTTTTGTATATTATTGAAATGTAGTATAATGTAGGGGGCGCCGAAAAAATTTCGCCCAGGGCGCCGGTAGTGCTAAAACCGGTACTGTTCATAGGCAAAACAGCAGGTAAACAACGCTAGTTAATAATTTTTAATTACTTTAATTCTTACAGAACTGGCGCCTGACTGAAAAAGACGGAGAATTTTCAGTTAATACAGTCGAAATTAAGAATGTGAAACGCGAACATTCTGGAAAATATTACTGCTACGCTTTCAATGGAGTCGGTACTAATCAGGCTGAGATCGAAGTTGCTGTTAAAAGTAAGTAGTGTTTACCTAGTGTTAAGAAACTCCGTTATCCATGCTCCGCCGGATGTTATAGACATTCCGTGTTGAGTTGCGGAACTAAACGCCGCTTTTTGTCTTGTTGCCATATTGAAGAAATGAAAATATTTAATAAGCCCACAATCGTTGTGCTTACAGTTATACACTGTGTTAATGCGGAACGATTGCCTCTTCATTATATTGCATAAATAATAATTATAGAAACTTTGCAATTTGGTTACATACACATGGCATATACATATATTGTAAACGTACCGATATCTTTGTCCACAAATTTTTCCCGCTTAACGCTGTATCACACCTGGGAACCCTGTGTTAAGACACTCCGTTCCCACTAAGACACTTCTCCGTTCCCATTTCATGTCGTAGCATTTCATGTTATTTTTTAAAATTCTATATATTTTTAAATTAGGGTAACAAACATATTTAATACTAGTGGACCCGAACGCGGCTACGCCCGCTTGAACTATACGAATATTTATTAAATATATTTATGAAATTATTTTCAGTTTTCAATAGAGAGATGCGTTAATCAAGCTCATTTTGGGTGACGTTTTCTAACAACAAACTTTGTAAATCGTTGCTTAGCAACGACGGTTGTTATTAGCATGGCGGAATAAATAGCATGTCAAATTAATAAGTATTTTAATATATTTATATATATCGAAAATATAACAAATATGAGAAAAAAAATGTGATGTTGTATAAAATGTATGTTCATCCCGAGACCCTCAAGTATCTCTATATGAGTATTTTATCACAATTAAATTAGCGGCTTGGCCCTGATTGCGTAAAAGACAGACAGACAGACAGACAGACAGAGTTACTTTCGAATTTATAATATAGGTATGGATTAATTAAATATATTAATTTTTTTTTTATATAATTTTAGGCAAACCCCACGTCCACGTACACAGGACTGTTGTCAACTCGGCTGTCAACGTCGAAGCTGTATTGCAATGCACGTTGTATTATGAGCCTGCGTAAGTTTATATATTATGTATATTAAATTAAACTAGAAATTTTGTTGAGGCTAGTCGTGGTGCAGAGGCACAAAGTATGACTAAACGCGACTGGTTGTGGGTTCGATCCCCACTCGAGGAAATTAAATATTTATTACATTTATATTTCCATTTCTTCGCTCTGGTGTCGAGGCAAAGCGCGGCGTTTACTTCCGCCACGCAACTCGCAATGCTTCCAGAAATCAACAGAAAATGGGAAAGAGAGTGTCCCGGTGTTAACACTAAGTTCCATCTGCCTACACTGCGGCATAGCCGAGGGAACCCAGAGTCAGAGTTTCTGTTCATGAAAATGAGTTAAGTTTTGCTTCTCAACACGCAGTCTCAAAAACTGGGCGTGCATGTGGAGAGAAGTGTCTTAGCGCTAAGTTCTCTCTTCATACCTTGTTATATAGAGAATATATCGTGAACCAAAAAAAAGAATAAGAATTAAAACACTATCAAATTTAAAAAAAAAAAATTTTTTCTATTCTTTTCCTTCCAGTGCTTACATTCGTTGGTACAAAGATGGCAAGCTGATAGAAAGCTCGTCTCGTCAATACGTCCTCAGCACGAGCGGACAACACTCCAACCTGACCGTGACGCCAGTTGTTGATGAAGATTTCGGAACTTTCACTTGCGAGGTAAATTTACTATAGTCACTAGTATCTTACAACTATAAAAGAAAAATGCTGAAATTAAAAATATCTGTATGTAATAAAATATAATTTCAAATATCGCTTTTAAACTAGATTAATAAAGTGACAGATGGATCACCTCAGTCAACCTGTGACTACAGACTGCTGCAAAGTTTTATAGACGTCATGTTTCAAAAAACTTAAATATAAAACTAAATAAAGTAAAATTCGCGAAAATCTAAAATTTTAATATAAAATTTAATATATATTTCTTTTAATATATTTCAGGCAGAGAACGAAGTTGGCAAACGTAACAGATCTATTGAATTAGTTCAAAGACCAATAGTTGAGAGTCTCGAAGCTGAAGGCAACAAATTATCTTGGACGGTCTTTTCACACCAGCCTTTACAAGAAATTGAAATTCAGTTCAGAGGTCTTAGCGGGGTAAGTAGTTTTACAAAAATATTGTAATCTAATAATATTAGTTGTAAGCCTTAAGTGCTTATTTTGTATTCGATTGTCATCGTTGTAGTATAAGGAAGAAATTAAACAAGTAATTTAAGTTAATTTAGACAAAGTGAAACAGAGACTTGAAATAGAGAGAGATTCCTTAACGATTCTTGAAAAGAATCTACGAGTATAATAAAAAGAAGTTTTAATATCCTATTTTTTAAGATCAGCATCGTTTCATTGTATAGCAGGGTAGGCAGTAAAAACCTATTACCAAGCTACCACATCGATGAAATGAAAATAATTCATACTCCCAAGTGGGAATCGAACCAACAATCATCATGTTACAGTCAAACTGTCTCTATCATATTAATATATATATTTTTTTATTTCACCAACAGGACAACAAATGGGAAGTAATAGAAGTGCCCGTACCAAAAGCGAGGCACCACGAGTACCATTTGTCCCAGGAGCTCGATATCGTTAACGGCAAATACGAGGCGCTGGTCAAAGTGAAGAACGACAAGAGCTGGAGTGAGAATAACGAGAACATTGTTTTGGATATTGGTAATTGTTTTTATTAATTTTTTGTACCATTTTGTTGACAGTAAAAAATGTTTCTTTTTTGCTATTTTTTCCAAAAAAAAAATATTTTGTCATTTTTATTTTAAGTTATTTTAGTAGCTTTTTTTGATTTTTTGACACTTTTTATTAAGTTATTTACTAAAGGAACTTTATTATCAGTAGCTTCTTAATTAGTTGAGTTTTTTTTATTCTTTTTATTCAGTAGCATTTAGTGTAGAAAGTATATTTTTAGTTATACATATATGTTTTTTTTTTTTGCTTATTTTTCTTTTATTTATATTTTTTATTTTGCTTTTTCCTTATTTAGATGTGGAACCACAATTGATCCAGCACGCTTCAGGTAATTATTTTATTTCTATTATATAAAAAATACATGATATTAAGTTTTGACGGATTTAAATTATAATTTTAACTAATTTATTTCTTTTTTGACATTTCAGTACATCGAGGAAGCGCTCACTTCTCCACATCATCCTCTCTAACAATCTTAGCGGCATTAATCTACGTTTTCGTTCGAATGTAAAATCTATAGCCTAATTATTTATTTGTTAGTATCAAATAAGACATTATTCACAGCTTTTTGATGTATAGATGTTGATGAAATTACAAAAAAAATGCATTTTTTCATTCACTTTTCACTTTAGAGGCTTTTTAACGTTAGTATAAATAATGCAAGTACAAAACTCCTAAAAGACGTTTAAAGCCAAGTTACTTAAAATTCTGTGTTTTTAGTTTCGTATAAATAAATACTAATTGACTTTCAATATTATATTTATATTTAATTATTATATTGTAAATATTATTATACAATTATTTTTTAATTTAATTAATCGATAAATTGATTAAGTTTTATTAATGAAACAATTGTATGTCTCACATAACTTTAGTTGTATTAAAAATATAGGTAATTATTACCAAAGTATAAGTTTAATCGCGTTAAGTGTTTATTTTTCAGTTTTTTTTTTAAATAATTCATTAATCACTTTTTTATTTACTCAGGTGATTACTCACTTTTGTTCTTTTTTAAATTTTTTATCTGTGAAAAGTACAGCTGTAATATACATCTATTAATAATAATAATACCAGTAAAATATAGATTAAAATAATGTGCCTAACTAATACAATAGTTCCAAAAGGTGCTTTACCTTTTTTAATATAAACGTAATCTTCCAATAATAACGTGTTTTAATAGTTTAAAGTTGTTGCACTTTCAAATACTTTTTTTAATAAAATGCAAATTATAAAATTTTAAACATTAAACTACCATTGTGGAATATATATTTATTGCTAATAATTTAAAAAAAAATATATTAAACTAAAAAGATAAAATGTGTTTTCAATATTATCCAACCACTTTTAAATACAATACAGATTATAAATGTAAATTATACTTATTGAGATTTAAAAAAGTTTTGACAGTACAACAATGTAATTATTACCAGCTAGTCTTTAATATTAAAATCGCTTTTAATTAATAAGTGAAATGTATGAATCAATGCTTCTTATGTCTATTGTGTCATTTATTACATATATTTACAGATATCATGTTTAATAATATAGAAAAATAACATTAAAAAAAGTTTTTGAAAATTTGTTATAGAATTTTTTTTAAATAAATTCTGTTCAATTTCGAACACCTAAATAAAACAACTGTCAAATATTATTTAGTTGATAATATGTTTATAGAAAATAAAAAACATACATATAAAATAAGTACAAAAAGAGTACAATTTTCCTTTACAGACAGCCATATTTTAATTTATTTCTTTATATTATTAAACGAATAATGTATACATACAAAATAGACAAGTACAATTTTTAAGTAAAAAAATCCTATCATGGGTTAATGGTTCTAGCTTTTTTTTATTACTGTAAAGTAACACTCTGTTCCATAATATAATAATGTAAACTTTCAATTTTTATTCATAATTTTTGTCAATAAATATATGAATGAAAAATTAAAATGTCAGTGACAATTTTTTTTTTAAAATGAGGTACCTACTGTATATTTTTCGATTCAACAGCAGCATTTTATTACATTTAAATTCTTTTGAGTATTTGTAATCATATTTATAAAATATTGCTTATTTTAATTCGTGTGTACCATTAGCCTACGATTATTTGTATAGTTCTAACTATTAAAATGTTACTAAAATATGTAAAAGTTTTAATCGAATTTTAAAAAATATAAAAGTTTCCATAGAAATATAGTAAATGAGCTATAAATAATGTGAATTAAAGTTTAAAAATCTTTAAAATTCCAAAATTGTTAAAATGCATTAAGTACATAGAGTATTCAATTGTAATGGAGTAAGAATATTTTATTTAAAAAATCAGTGATTGTTATAAAGTTATTTCATTAAATCATTAATTTATTACCGTCACCATTAAATACTAATTGCAGAATCATTAATTACAATCATCATAATAATCATTATTCCAAAATAATTGTATTACTATATGATGGTTGGAGCTATTTGTGCCTTCTACGAACACAGAAGGTGATATTTTTGGTCTTAAATAAACGATTAATGTTTGTAAATAATTATACACATACAATTTGTTTTATTTATTTCGTTTATTCTTTAAATTGAAATTTACCCTTTATTGTCTTAAAAAATATAAGATAATAATGCAGCCTCATAGTTTATAGCTTTATGCTATAAATAGACAGAGGTTAATTGGCTTCATTATCGAAATTACAAAATATTATAAATAAAAATGTTCAAAATATCTCTAGATTATCTTTATATAATTACTAGCGGCCCGCTCGCAGTTTCAGCCGCGTGAACTATGTTATTATTAATTTCTGTCTCCATGACTACGTACTAGTGACGTCTATGCAAAATTTGAGACTCCTAGCATTTGTAGTAACGAAGTTTCATACAAACTTTCGACCCCAATAACAACCCCTTAGAAGTCGAATATTGCAAATTCCCGTCTTAACGAGCACCTACGTCCTATAAGTAACTCTTATGCAAAATTGAGATTCCTAGCACATGTAGTTTCTGAGATTTCGTGATGAGTGAGTGACCTTTCGATTTTATATATATAGATCAGGTAATGCAAACTTAAGCACTAGGACACTCGGTTACCTGCCATCTGCCTCAATTCAAGACGTATTTCGAATGGCGGTACTCTACGCCGCGTTATGTTTTTGTTCAGAGCGGGGAAAGGAAAATAGTTTATATCACCACTAAAACTACTCACCTATTAACTAAACACCACTACGCAAATCGCAAAAATTCGAACCCACTGCCATCATTTTTACAGTCAGAGGTCCAATTGTACCACGATGGTCTAATGTCTCATGGCTATGTTTTTCATAAAGTATAGCTTATATATCAATCATAATTAAATGAAACAAGCTAATATAAGAAGAAAATTTTGATGTTGCTTGAAAAAGTTTTTATTATAGTTCAATATTTCTTCTTTTCTCCCGTCATAATAGAAGTCAATCAATTTTTAACCTATAATAAATTTGCTGTTTATACATTTATTTTTGTAAGACTGTAAATTTGTTGTTATTATTGTTATGTGACTGTTTTAAAAAATGGTGCGAACACCGGTAAGTGAGATACGCTTTATATTTAAGCATGTAAATTTTCGGATTTTTTTCGAATTTTTCCACAAAATAAAGAAATTTTAACGACAAATTTCGCGTGATCACAATTATTTACTTTCAATAAAAAAACATGACTCCAGAGCCAAACCATGCCGGACCTTCGTTACCATTCTTTTATCAGCGCGGGAAAAAGAAAACAATTATAATCATTTCCACGAGTTGGGATCGAATTCACAACCGTCGCATTCATTGTTTAACAGTCAAACAAGAGAAAAAGAAATGTCTTATTTCTATAATTTAATATCTTCTACATCTAATGCTATGTTTTTTTAAATTTTAGGATAAAAGATACAGCGAGGTAAGTTTCGGCACAATCTTTTAAAATTAAGAATCCCAATTATAATTTTATAATATAAAATTATAATAAAAAAAATCCATATTCCATTTTAACTGACACTGATTTCTGAAGATTAAAAAAAATATATTATAGATAATCTACTCTAAAACTGAACATACAAACACATAGAAATAGGTAATCAATTGTGATTACTTATTCCACACTTGTAATATATGAACTTAAACGTACGTAAGCAGAGTGAACCTAGTGTTAAAACACATCGTTCCATACTTTCCGCTGAATTTTTTGAAGCCTTGCGTGTTGAGTGGCGGAACTTAACGCCGGGCAGCGTGTCTAGAGATATTTTCTGGGGGAGGATCCTGGACTTAGCTTTGAACAAATATGTTCCTGTAACTATCGTTTTTTAATTCTTTCTGGCAAATTTTGTTGTAAGTAAAATTAATTCATTTATATGCTTTATACAGAATGCTAACTTAGCGTCTCGGCGAGATAATCTACAAATTAGCGCAGTAAGTTCAATTGAAGTTTTTTTTTTATTTTATGTATTTTTCTAATAGTCGACGTTCACCTTCAGATAGTTCGTTTCACGGTTTCCGACAATTTGAGACATTTGGTAGTGAATGGCGTAACTCAACGCCGCGCTTTGAACCATAGACAGAAGATAAATGGAAATAATTAAAATACAAACATATTTTTAAACCAAATTCTAAATAATAATCTAGCGGCTCGTCCAGACGACGTTGATTACAAATACCTATTATTCAATGAATTGGCAATTTGCCTCGCTTGTAAGTTGTTGATATATAACGATGATTTAAACGTATAAAATATTTTAGTGTCAAAATATTACAATAATATTATTAACAATGATTTTTGAAAAGTAGAAACATAATGCGAAAGTTTTATTTATTTGAAAAACCTATTTAAGAAAAATAATTAGAACACACCCTTTTAAGAGTGACGAAGATAGGAACCAAGTGCTGAGGTACCGAGGACACCATAAATATGAAATTAAAGCGACAGGAGACGTGGCAAAGAATTATGACTTTATCAGTGCGAGACCACCTGGGAAAAAAACTAAGTATTTATAGTTTCATATTTTGTTATCTTTAGAATAGAATATATTCGTGAATTTTCTTAGTTAGCCTATTATTTAACGTAGTCTAGAAAAATTCAAAACCTCATTTAGATTGTTAATAGTAAGAGATGTGGGTTGAGACCTCGGTTGACCTTGGCGAGCACAGTAAAAAACCTAAAGACTCTCCGAATGGTTGAGGTTGATAATGGTGATAATGGTGGACGAGGTGAAAGAGGTATGAATAGAGGGAAGCGTTTGGCACTCATTTCTTTCTGGCCGTCTCGCTGGGGATAACGCGTGAAGCTTTAAGAAAATATTATTAATAAAAAGTATAAAAGAAAATAAACACAAAAAAAAAGATAGGTGATATACAGTATAGTTAGTTTATTGATGAAGCTAGCCTGTTCAATATATGAACTCTTATATGGAATTTTATTCGACATTAAATCAAGACAACCTTGAACTTGATGAAAAAGCTATAAATTAATAATAAATGACAATATCCTCGTGCAGATTTAACGTATATGACCTCGCAATGGTTGCAGGTTCAAGTTACGCTTAAATGAAATTGTAAAGCAATTGCCCTGGGTCTTGTCAGATGAAGATTTTTAGGTTTAAAAAGTTTAAATCCTTGGTTATCATTTACATTAATGACATTATATTCCTGTCAATTACCCAAATAACATAATAAAATAATAGCATATATATTTTTTATTTATGGTAGTATGTGCTATGACTATTTTATGAACTGAAAGAATCGTTTGTGCATTATTTAAAAAATAAATCAACATTCTGCTCTCCTCTGTCCGCACAATTTTTCCAAAACAGAAAACAAAAACAAAAGCTATATTCAGGACAGCCACCGCTTGTCGATCATACTTTACATATTACACTGATAACCTCCTTATTTTGAAGTCGGTTAACAAAAAAATATACTTAGCACAGACTTAGAGGAATGACAGCGTAACCGTAACGTATAGAAAGAAGCAAAATTTAAACGAAGCTATCAAAACTCGACGTTTGTTTTATTAATTCTAATCAGACTGGTCATTGAGGCTATAGGAAAGTTATTATTTAGCAGACAGTGTCAAATCAATTATTATTGTAAGGACTTCAAATGTTTTATATAATAAAATGTATGTACATATATGATGCCATCATGGCGCAGTAGTAAAACAATTAGCAATAAGAGTAGTGGTTGGATTCCAACTTGGGGTGAAATGTATTACTTTTATTTCTCCCCAGGAGATACCTTGAAGCAGCAGCAACAGAAATAATACAATTTGCGAAAGTTATGCGGGATTATTGAATATTGTTAATATATTTGATACATTTTTTCCCAGTGTTATAGAATCAATCGGGCATTTGGTGAAAAGCTGTCTTGGTGGTGGTGTGATGGCCATACACGAAACCTATAAACAATGCGGGCTGTGGACCTCTGTTGTCTTGACTATAATGTTAGGCATGTTCGTCAGTTATTGTATGCTGGTAAGTTTAATACCTGTTTTATTTAGGGATTTCTATAAAAAAATTGCAAGGATAAAGTTTAAATTAAAGAGATGGGAAACAACAAATATCAAGATACTTTTTCTAAAAAGGTAGTCGTTGTGAAACGGCGGAAATATTTTCATAAATTTTTTTTCATTCTGAAATGGAATGTCGCGAAAATTTGACGCGGGTGGGGCCCAAATTGTCTTAGCAATCGGTTCCCCATTAACCTATTATCAGAGCGAGGTGAAAATAATTAATTCCCATGAGTGGGCATTGAATCTGTAACTCTTGCGTCACATTTACTGTCAAACGCTTATTTAACGCTTTATCTTTTTTTACGCTTTTACAGATTTTAGCTCAATCAGCCCAAAAAATCTACGGTAGAGTGCAAGTACCCGCCATGTCATACCCCGATTTAGCTCAAGCTGCTTTGGAGACGAGTCCGTTTGTTAGTCTAAGGAAGTATAGTAGATGTTTTCGGTAAGTTTTTATATATTTTAATTTTTTTATATCTTTTCTATCATAACTATAAGAGGTAGCATGTGACTAAATTATTTTTAAAGAAAAATAATTTAAAGTGAAATACATCATTTCTGGTGCCTTTATTTGCGGCTTCCAAATGGAAATAGTTGGTATGATAGAAATGAGTATTTCCTGAGAATAGCGCCTTCAACCAAACATACTCTTCAGCCTTATAAAATTAATATCATCGTATTTTCTAGGTACGCCGTGGACTTTACAATATGCGTAGATCTTTTCGGATCCTGTTGCGTCTACCAAATTATGATTTCCCGTACAATAAAGCAGTTGGTGGAAGGCACTGATGAAATAACTGTGGAGGGAAATCCTCCGCTAAGAGTGTATGTGGCGTCTCTCCTGATACCTTGTGTGCTGATCTGTATGATAACCTCTTTGAAATATCTGGCGCCGTTTTCTATAGTTGCTGATATTTTCATAGGTAAAAATTTTAAAGTTGTAGAGTATTTGTGTTTTGTTGATTTTTGATAGAAGTAATTCGAAAATAGGTTATATTATTTAAGAAACAAAGATGCTTAGTTGTTTTAAAACACTCTGTTTTCCACTTTTGACCAAAGCACGGAGAAATGTGAATATTTTTTAATTTAATAATTAATCCGATTGAGACTCGAACCCACAACCATCTACTTATTATTTCTCCAAATAGGTAATGAACGGACAACCATCGCTTTCATAGTCAAACGCTGTTATATTTCGCAACCATTGCCTTGTTTCATGAATTTCTTCATGCTTCATACAGCTTTATTGAAAAAGTTTAAAAATTGTCATCATGTTGTCATTTTGTCCTTGAGACGTGTTTGAGTGACAGTTATATCATAATTTTTTAATCTACGCTAGTCACGTTGAAATCTATTTTGGTGGAAATTTAGGGCAGAGTTTTGTATTGCTGTGGAGTATATTTAATAGAAATGGGAGAAACTAAACTATTTTTTTTTTCAACTAAAAAAAACTCAGTAACTCGCATTTAGCAAGGTAGGCAGAGGGAACCTAGCCTCAAGACTTTCCGTTCCCCACGCACCGCTCCATTCGTGAGACATTGCTTGTTAGGTGGCGAAATTCAAAGACGCACTTACCCTTGTTACCAAAGCCGGAAAATGAACATGATTCAATCCTTGATTATGATTAAGAAAATTAAAAAACTGCCAGACTTTTCTCTAGATCTTTGACTTGTTTCTCCACTTATTTCAATATAAACTTTTAGTGACAGTCGCTGGAGCGACAATATACTACGCTATAATAACATCGGTAATGTCGCCCTTTGATTTTCCAATATTCAAAACCGTGGCTGGTCTTTTCGAGTTTGTTGGGGTTTGCGTGTTCAGTATGGAAGGAGTAGGTGTTACACTGGCCATTGAGAATACTATGGCGGAACCGAAGAAAATACCCATAGTGTTGGCTGGAGGTGATTTACTTTATTTTTTTCTAGCTTTACGATGCTTTTTGCGGGATACGCAAATAGCACGGTGGGCAGAGGAAACCTAGTGTTAAAGGCACTCCGTTCTCCACTTTCCGTTGAAAGATGTCGAAAGTTTCCCACTTTCCGTTGAAAGATAAAATCTGGCATGAAAGTTACTTGAAGTTTTTGCGGATTTAAGGAGAAATAGAATAAGTAACTGTAAGTTTATTTATTTCTCAATAACTTATACAGACCTTTATTACAGTTAATATTTTGATAATTTTTATTTCAGGAATGTCAATTGTGGTCAGTATAGTGTTGACTGTCGGTTTCTTCGGCTATTGGGGATTTGGTGAGAAATCTAGATCACCGGTTACTGTGAACTTTCCTTTGGAACCGTAAGCGCTTTATTGTAAAAAATATATATTCCAATTTCTTTTTTATTTAAATTTAACGATAAGAACATTATTTGTAATTTTTAATGAAAGGAAATCTACATATGTATATGAATGGCTTTGAATCAACCCCCACTTTAGTAACAGTTACAGTTACATACAAAGAAACTTAAGTTTTTATTCTTATAGATTTTTTATTAATCTTGTAGATTTCCAATAGCATTAAAAGTGATGATGGCGTTAATGATCTACGTAACGTTTGCCCTAAACTTCTGGATTCCATTCGACCTGGTCTGGTACTACATAAAGCAGAAATACGACCCGTCCAAGTATTGGCTTTGGGAGAGGGTCTACAGAGCGTCGTTCGTTATCGTTATCACAATTATTGCCGTTACATTTCCCGCTGTCACCAAGTTTATCGGTTTGGTAAGTAATTGTTTGGGTAATATGAGTAATTTCATCATTGTCAAATCAGACTGATAGAGAGAGCGCGGCGTTAAGTTCTGCCACTCAGCACGCAATATCTCGGCGGGAAGCTTTTGATAAGATCTTCTTTGTTTTAAGTGGGTATTGAACCTGCTATCCTGTTGTTTTTATATATTTTTTTCATCAGCTTCACGCTGTATCCCGCACACAGCATGGTAGGCAGAGAGAATCTAAGTGTTAAGACACTCTGCTCCCCACTTTCCACAAAATTATGTAATAATGGAAGCATTGCGTTGATAGAACTGACGTAAATCGAAAAAAATGGAAATGTAAATTTAAATAAATATTTCACTTTCTCGTGTGGGGATCGAACCCACACCCAGTCCCGTTTAAACTTTGTGTTCCTGCGCCACGACTGGCTTTAGATACGTTATAATATATAGAATTGAAGACTCGAAAACCCAGAAATAACCAGACCTATTATAGACTGGTTTACAGCACGCATTACATAATCTAGTGTGACAGTACATTGTAAAGGAAATAGGATGACTGTCAGCTAATTTCAAATACTATAAGCTACCGGAAGTTGAGTATTTGGTTTCCACCACAAGCATGAATTACACATGTAATATCATATTTACTATGGAAAATACCATATTCATTATTAAAAGCAATTTTACATCATTATCTTTAAAAAAATTTTTTAATTTTGGGTTCAAAATTGAGCGAAAATTGGATAATTGGATTTTTTTAAATATATATTTTTTCTATATATTCCAAATATTTTACAGCTTGGTTCTTTCTGTCTATCAAACATGGGCTTCATCTATCCAGCCTTCATAGAACTCTGTTTGGACTGGCACGACCCAGGACTAGGGGTCATGAGGTGGCGGCTATGGAAATTTATACTTATATTGATTTTTGGCACCGTTTTATGCATCGTCGGCACCTACAGCAACGCTAAAGAACTTATTCGAGAAGTATTTTAAGATGTAAAATTTATATTTGTTTTTTTTTGTAATTTTAAAGGTGTTTTTATTGTTTGTTTTGTGGTTATTATAGTATTTTTTAAACATTCCTTGTTTTTTTTATTTATTCATGTTTTATAAATAGGTATATTCATTGAAATAAAAACATTTTGGCGCTTTCCTAGTTCTATAACCACCAAGTCCAAGTGTAATTTGAATTTTAAGTCAAATAGTTTGGCTTAAAATATTTAAAAATCTAAAATTCTTCCTGTTTGAAATAGGTACGACATGTGTATGTTAATTTTTATAAAAAATAGCACCGATAACTGTGAATTGAATTAGACTTTATATTATTTTCAAATACGTGGTTCTATAGACCTAGGATTTTGTGTATTTTTTTGTTTGTCCAGCCCAGAATAGACATAGCAAGTAGTTAGGTTCCAGTATTTAAAATATACCTAATGGTTTAAATACCTGAAAGGTAGACAACGTAGTTTGCCTTTATCTCTAGACTTACTTTACTTGATCTCCAAAATATTTGGAGCAACAATGCCTGATTAAACAAAAACTTGTGTGTTTTAAAAAAAGTTAAGTAATAAATAATATTTTCATTTCTTCGCTTTGGTACCAAGGCAAAAGCGCAAAGTTGAATCCCACCACTCAACACGCATTGCCTGAAAAATTGGGCGGAAAAAGGGAAACGAAGTGTCTTAACACTAGGTTTCCTCTGTCTATCCCCCTATGCGGGATACAGCGTGAATCAGAAAAACAATACACGGTCATCATTATTATACTAAATAAAGATATATAATTATGTATCTTTTTAAACAAACCCTATATCAGATAAAAACATCATCCCCATCACCATATCCAAGCGTACGACGCTCTCGAAGTCCACATCTATATTCAGTTGAAATACCGAGCCGATCCCCGCCACAGTCTATATTTATCACAATGAAATTAGCCTTTTGGGCGAACCGACAGCAGTTATTAATACAGACAAACTTTTTGCTCTTCTATTCAATTGCTGGTTATAACAATATAGTTATAGTAGTCCGGTTGACGTACGCTTCAGTCGTAAATTTGCCGTCATTTCAACGCTTTTTGGAGTCATTTTGACGATATATTTTAAGTGTTTTATTATGTTATTATGGTTTTAGTTTGTTATTTTGTTTATAAGTGTTTGTTTCGACGTTTTAAATTGAAATAATATAATGGAGACGATGGTGAGTTTTTTTTGTGTTATTTTCAGTAATTATGAATGTCAGTATAAGATTTATTGTCTTGAAAAGAGTGGAATATGTTAATTTAGATGAATGGATTTCAATTATTTGTGATTTGTATTGTTTTGTTATTATTTATATTGTATATTTTATATGGTAGGCAGAGAAATTTTGGTTTTCTTATATTCTTCTCTATAGATTATTTTAATTTTACTGTACATGGGTAAAAACGAGCAATGTAGACTTACTAGATCCGTATTATGTTCTAAACATTTAATAACATTGTAACTGATTGATGTCTGTACATGGAATATATGTGCAAATCTCATACTGGGGACGTCTATCTATCTATTACATTTTTATTTCTATTTTATTTCAATGAATTCATAAATAATAAAACTATGTCAATATTTTTTTATTTTTTGGTTCGATAAAAATGCTACAAAATAACTTTTATGAAATTGAACTGAAAAGAAGAATTGGCTGAAATTTTCGTTATCGATGTGTAGATATGTCTTTAAAATGATAATGTTGTTAGACTAAGAATGTAATTTAATAATTATGTAGTTCAAACCAGATTTAATTGCGATTATAATATATTTCATGCCCCAATTGGAATTTGAACTTATTAACATCGTATTGAGACTAACAAGTAACTTAACTGTATAGTATATTCATATACCAATTCCGTTACTATTAGCGGTTAGTTAAAACCCATTCTTGGATAATTTTAATCATAAATAAAATATAAACTTGTTGATTCATAATATCAATTTTTATTCCTTATTTCAAGAGATCCTCAGAAAATACAACAAGTAGACGTGGCAGCTCGGCACACCGCGGTCATCACAAGTTCGAAACCAAAGCGACCGGTGAGGCTGCTAAGAGCTATGACTTCAAAGCAGCCAGACCACCTAAAAAGACAACTAAGTAACATATATTTTTACTAGTCAACATATAGTTTTACTAATATTACAAAGTTGAAGAGTTGTTAGTGAACCAGTGGTAAATGAGTTAAAGTTCAAAAGCAAATAACTTATTTTGAATAACATTATTGGAGTTTTTATGCTATTTTAAATTATTATTAGACTTTTATATTTTAAGAAATGATGTCGAGAAGAAGTTAATAACAATAATTTTACATTGGTATAGTAAGTACCTAAAATGAAATATCGCTTATTTTTCCATTTTCGTCCATTTGGAAATGTACCAGGAAAACACCTGTTCGTTGACAACACTTAACTAACACTATTAATAACTACTAAACACTACTTAAATCGTACTTGAACAGAATTCTTATATGCTTCACGCTAAATCTCACATGTAGGTGAAGCGAAGGGAAATTAAGACACGATTCCCCTTTTTTTTTGCATTTTGCATTTCTTATAGAAAATTAAAATAATTAATTTCCTTGAATGGGGGAATCGAACTCACTTCCGATAATATAACATTTTTTTTATATTACAGTATAATAGAAACAATAGGTAATTTAGCAAAGAGCTGTCTGGGCGGTGGTGTGGTGGCCATACACGAGTCATACAAAATGTGCGGCCTTTGGACCTCCTTCGTTTTAACAATCGTCTTTGGTTTTTGCATAAGCTATGCCATGTATGTAAGTGTATATATTTAAATAACGTTTTAGTTTATTTTTTAATATTTATGACTCTGCAAACTCTGGAGCCCAGCTCTCGTGGGCCTAACCTTAGCGTACTAATATGAAGAAGTATAAATTCTATTCAGCCGTAATGAAGGCCATAGTTGGTTACAAGAGATCACGGGAGGCTTTTCTCACTCCGCCATCTGCCATGAGTGACCGAAACAGATGGAGGGCGGCTTATTATCGCCGTCTTCGGCCCTCTTTCGACTGATAAACGGTCAGCTTGGGGAATCTGATCCTATACTCCCCTAGTCTATGAGTGTGCGCTGCCGGAAGATGCTCGGGCAAGCAAGGACCCTTTGATTTTCGCTTTGATGTGCTCAGCTGGCTCCTTACGTTACTGTTTACGTAAGAATCGGCCTCGTAATGTTCGTGTATAAAGTCAGATTTTACGATTAATCCTCAAAAATATATTAGTTATCGCCATAGAAAGAGTCTCTAAAAGTTTAATTACGTATGTGTATAGGACATTTTTATTGTATAATTTTATACATTCGTATGCATATTTAAATTGATATTTTAGATGATAGCACATTCCGCACAAAGAATGTACGGTAGAGTACAAGTGCCAGCGATGAGCTACCCTGATCTCGCTGAGGCTACATTGGAAACTGGACCTTTTGAATCTATGAGGAAATACAGCAAGTGTTTTAGGTAATTACAGTAATTAAAATGGACAGCCACATGGATAATATGTTTTTTATTATTCATCAAATGAAGAAAGTTTAATACAACTAGTTTTTAGACATATTATATGCATATTTATGTAGTTTACCCATAATGACGGAAGACGAATAGAGGAAGAATGACAAATGAATAATAATGGAATTTTTTTTCAAATGATGGCATATCGCTATTTTATTAAAAAGTTTTGTGCGGGCCGCTTTTATTATTTATACTGCGAACACAAATCAGGATATTCGTATGAGCACTGTTGTTAAAGCTAAAAAAATACGTGCTAGCTCGTATTTTTTTAAATTTAGTTACATTTTTATTATATTTGGATCGGCAAGCGAATATACTTAATAAATTCAAATATACACTCAGAATGAAATTCTGAAAACTAAAAAAATGTTAAAAGATGGTTAATTTTTACCTGAATTAGAAAACAAAATAGAAATTACCGAAGTTATTCATAAGATAACTTTTTTTCTATTTTTAATACTATTACAGGCACCTTGTAGATTTTACAATATGTTTCAACCTTTTCGGTTCCTGCTGTGTTTATCAAATAGTGATGGCTCGTACTATCAAGCAGCTGGTGGAGGGCACGCACGAAGTCACATTGGAAGGGAATCCCCCATTAAGAGTGTATATTGCTATACTAGTCGTGCCTTGTGTCTTAATTGGAATGATTACTACGCTGAAATACTTAGCTCCTTTTTCGATTGTTGCTGATTTTATTATAGGTAAGTGTTTATTTCTTCTTATATAAATAAAAGTGTGTCCGCTTCACGCTTTATCTCGCTTATAAGCAGAGAGAACTTCGTGTCAGAACACTATTTCCTCTTCGTCTAAATTCAATGCTACGTTCTGTCATGCCAGAACGAGAAAATGGAACAATTAATTTTTAATGTATGTAATTTTGAAGTAGTATAATATGAAGAACATATTTTCGTCATGATCCATATATACCTTTCACTTGTATTTAACTAGGAACATGTTTCCAGTATCTGTGGCGATAGCAACCATCTATTATGCTGTTAAGATGACAGATGTTAGTCCTTTAGACAGGCCTGTATTTAAAACTGTTGCTGGCCTCTTCGAGTTCATGGGGGTTTGCACCTTCAGTATGGAAGGCATTGGAGCTGTGATGGCAATAGAAAATAACATGGAGGAACCAAAGAAAATGGCATTGGCTCTTCTTGGCGGTAATTTTGCTTAATTTTTTTTACCTATATTTAGACTAAATTTAAATTTTCTGACTTTGGAAATAAAGCAAACCACCAAATATATAATATAAATCTCGATATTTCTTTTTGTTCTAAGATTAGAGATATTATTTCTTTTTGATCTGAGATAAATTTCAGGTTTCAAGAATGTTCAAAAAGGTTTAATAGGTTTCCACGCATTTCTTGAGGATATTAGTAAAATAATAGACAAGGTGATATAGATAACTTAAATTTGGATTATTTTTTCAGGTATGTCCGTTGTAGTAAGTATTGTAGTGACAATAGGATTCTTTGGATATTGGGGTTTCGGTGAAGACTCTAGGTCACCAGTAACTTTAAATTTTCCTTTAGAACCGTGAGTACTTCTTAATACATTTAAATGTTACTTTAAAATAACAAGAATACTAATACTAGCAAAATAAATATATGTATATAGCTTTTAATTGCGAAGTGAACATATTGTTTTAAAATAAATATGTTAAATTAAAGGCCATTGCGGCGTAATGGAATTTGCACCGCTTTTGTCTGTAAGCGTGATGGTTCTGAATTCGATTCACACTTGAGGTAATAAATGTATTTTCATTCCCTTGTTCTGGCAATACAACACAGCTTTGAGTTCGGCCACGCAGTGTCTCGAAGTTGAGGGAATATTCTAGAAACGGATTATATTGCGTAATGCTAGGTTCTCTCTGCCTACCCTGCTATTTGCGGGATACATCGTGAAGATGTTAAAAATTATATGTTTGATTTGAAACTATTAATATTTTCTGGAAGTTGACACTATTCATTTTTATTTTATCTATCTTACTGTACTTACTTACTTAACTTCACGCTTTATCCCTAGCGGGGTAGTCAGAGAGAACGGAGCGCCAAACACTACGGTCTCTACATACCTCTTTCGCCTCGTCCACTGTTATCAACCTCTTCTTACAAGCTCTTCGGGGGGTCCTCATCCTGTACTAATAATATAAATGTGACAGTTTGTTAGGGTTGTTGTTTTATCCACTTTCTCACAAAACCTACTGAACGAATTAAGATGAAACTTTATAGCAATATAAAGTAAAAATTTTGTATAACTTGGCTATAAGTTATACATAACTTATAGCCAAGTTCATGAAAAATATGAAAACACTTTTTTTTAGGTTTCCGATAGCCCTAAAAGTATTACTTGGAATAATGATTTACGTGACGTTCGCCTTAAATTTTTGGTTCCCCTTCGATTTAATGTGGTATTACATACGCAAGCGGTACGATCCGTCGAAGTACTGGCTTTGGGAACGAGTGTACAGAGCCATCTTCATTTGTATCATAACGGCCATCGCTGTCACTTTTCCTAATGTTTCCAAGTTTATTGGAGTGGTATGTGATCTTTCTTTATTATTTATATTATTTTCTTTCTTATTATATGATAGACTAAGATAAAATGCAAAATGGCGTTTCAAGCACTAAAAGTGATCTCTTCTAGACAACAAATTTTCTTTACATATAATAAATTATTGAATTACAAACCAAAACAATGTTTTTTTGTCTGTTCATCTGTCCGTTGGTGTGTGCTAATCTCAGAAACAGCTAAAGTGATTTAAATGAACTATTTATTTTATTTTCTTTCCGCAAATTTATTTAAACATTTAGTGTTTGTAGAACTTTATAAAAAAAAGTTAATACTCACCTATACAGAAGTCGCGGGCACATCTAGTTTTAACAAAATGTCATTTTTTGTCCACAGCTAGGTTCCTTCTGTATATCTAACATGGGCTTCATTTACCCAGCTTTCATCGAGCTATGCCTGGACTGGACGGATCCAGGGCTAGGGTTTATGAAGTGGAGGTTATGGAGATCTATCTTTATTATAATTTTCGGTCTAACTTTATGCTTTGTGGGTACTTACACAAATGTCAAAGGACTTATTAAAGAATCGTTTTAGATTTTTTTTAATCTAACGTAGAGAGAACGTAGGGTTAAGACACTCCGTTCTCTCCTTCTATATTTTACCTCTTCATTGTTCTGGTGTACAATATTCATATTGTAGTTGGCTTTATCTGATGGGATACTTTTTTGGGCGGAACTTTCGTAAGCCGTGTAAAAGTGTGTATATTAAATATATTTTAAGTTACAAACAATTATTTTACTTGTTTTATTTTATTCTAATATTTTTTGTATTTTTTTTCATCTTATTTATTAAAATCACTACTTTAAGTTGCAACAAGCGAGAGCTTAAATTATTTTGACTATTATGACATGAAATAAAAAAATATAATTAAAAAAAATGTTTTATTGTACATTTTTAAGGCATACAGCGGGATATGAACTGCACCACGCCGGCCATATCGGAGCGACGCTTATACCACGACGAAGCATGCGCGACCTTTTATTTAACATATAATTTATTATATTAATTATGAACCTATTAAAGAAATCAACTGCACGTTGTATCCTGCACACAGCAGGTTAGGCAGAGAGAACCTATTGTTGAGACACTCCGTCTCGCACTTTAATTGTAGCCTGTGACTTCGTTTGCGTGAAATGACAAAAATAAAATATAGTTTTTCTTTTTCTTTCTCCCCTACTCTCTCAAATGACTCTAGCGTTCTATGACACGTAGTTTCAGCTGTGAATTGTCTGTCTGTTATCAAAAGGGTTTTATATACATACTTTACAATAACGCAATAAAGCTAAAATATATTCGAAAACGGATGAATAAAATAAGTAAATATACCTGTGCGCGTCTAAACGTGCATATACAAATTTGTCAGGCTTTGAACTGGCGACCACGTCCGACCACAACCGTTCTGCCACAGCAGCGGCGCGAGGCCACAAGTGATAATCTAGGTTACCTGTAATTAATTAACCTTTACTTTTAATTTTTAATTTTCCAAGTTATTAAATATTCTTTTGAAATTATTATCTTATTGATATACTAGCGACCCTATTGCGGCTTCGCCCGCTTTTACTACTGGATTATTCATATAATGTATGTTTGCAAATCACTTAAGATAATGTGAAAATTAATTAAACCCTAATGCAACCCGCATTTTCGTAGTTTCAATAAGGATTTTCCAATTGTTTTACACAGCAAGGATTTTTTAGTAGGTACCGTAATTTTATATCTGTGATACTAATCTTTTCAAGTACTTATTAAAATATATTTAAATTACTAATTTTAGATAGTTAAATGACATTAAATAATACATTCAACTCGAATTATCCAATACGTGCAAACGCATCTAAATCTTCGTTGCTATAAAGGCAGGCGGGTTTTTTTCGAGCTTGTGGTTAATGCTGAAGAGGGTATTCTGTCC
>HE671452.1:224110-276791 GCA_000313835.2 Heliconius melpomene melpomene | reverse complement strand
TTAAGATAATGTGAAAATTAATTAAACCCTAATGCAACCCGCATTTTCGTAGTTTCAATAAGGATTTTCCAATTGTTTTACACAGCAAGGATTTTTTAGTAGGTACCGTAATTTTATATCTGTGATACTAATCTTTTCAAGTACTTATTAAAATATATTTAAATTACTAATTTTAGATAGTTAAATGACATTAAATAATACATTCAACTCGAATTATCCAATACGTGCAAACGCATCTAAATCTTCGTTGCTATAAAGGCAGGCGGGTTTTTTTTTTCGAGCCTGTGGTTAATGCTGAAGAGGGTATTCTGTCCCTGATGTAAAGCAAGCACTACGTGGCTGCCTGTGACGAAAATTAAATAGAATGCATCGGCCGGGAATTGAATCAGGGCTGCCCGCGTGGCAGGCGAGCATTCTACCACTGAACCACCGATGCGTGTAAGGCAGGCGGGCGCGGCGGACTCGCTTGTATAAGCATAACGTCGCGAGGCGCGTTTCGCAGCAAGGATTTTTTGATATTGTAACAACTTCTAAAGTACTTATTAAAATGAAAAACAGAAAAGACAGTTTTGATCTACATTAAATGGCCAACGTAACTAATATACTTATTTATATGCTGAGAGTAAGGGATAAGTGAAACTTGACTCGATACAGTTGATGTGTGAACGGCGTGATGTGTCAATAATTAAATGCGTTTTTGTCTAAAACAATTCGCAATTTCGAAATAGTTTAAAAAGCAAATTTTATCTTCGTTTAACGTAGAAATTTAATAAAGTATTTTAAAGGATAAGGATTAATACCATTATGGAAAAATATCCCTCACAATAAAAAATATATTGAAATTACTATTTTTAGACAGAAATATGATCACTATACGTTATTCTTAAAAGATACGAATATGCCATCGCGGACTTTTTTGTAGATCTTATTAAGAGCAACAATACTCCAGTACATTTTTTTCATGTAGAATTTACCATTAAAGCAGCGCATGCGCCAAAGTGTCTCAGCGGGTAGGACTTTATACACATTTATCGTATTTATGTTAATTTACATAAGAATGTACAAATAATAAACTATATATAAACCTTCCCTGAGAAATACTCGACCTAATGGTGAAAACCGCATCCAAATCCGTTGGGTGGTTTAGAAGAAGAAGAGTTAGAAAGTTCAGACAGACACAAAAAGCGACTTTGTTTTATAAGATATATATAGGATGATGATGTCATGAAAAATTAATTATTTTATTCATATCTCTTATCTCAATGAGATAAATAAATATTAAAAAATCAGTTTTACGCTGCAGAGTAGGCAGGGGACACCTAATGTTAAGACAATCCGTTACTCTCCTCGTGGCACAAGTATGTGCCCTTGCCCCTGGACTGGCCTGGAGTTGGCACTGGCACGACGGAGTTTACACTAGTGTCTTAACACTGCTATAAAATATGTGCAGAACACAGAGTTTTGGTAAAAAATGTTAAAAATAAGTGGTAATTTATTATTTATTTTAATGATCACTTACCAGAATCGACAAAATCAGTCCAAAGCGTGGCTTCTCCCCCTTCTATTTTAAAAGCTTCAATACTACTCCAAGACATCCAAGAATACATTTGTTGCCAAGTTCTGAATACATTGTAACAATACATGATTTATTATAATTATTAATCAGATACGCAACTGTTTTCAGATTCGATAGTCAAATTCATAGTCGATGACGTTTCTTGTTACTTTCTAAATGAATATCAACAGATTACTTAGCAAAAGAATACTTTTCTATTCATATATTTACTTCACTCAGTATCCCACACTTGGCAGAGAGACTTGACAGCGTTTAATTCACGAGACAGTGGCGGAATCCAATGCCACATTTTTTTTTTGTTGAAATGAAAATAATTTATTTCCTGAGTGGGAATCGAATCCACTACCGTTAAACTTAACTCTTAGACAAAACATATCGATTCGGATTTAAAGATGATACTAAATGTTTCTTACCTATATTCAATGCACATTGGCCCTCTCGTCTCACAAGACAGATCCCATTTCATTGAAACAATCACTTTATATTTACTTAAACTTGTATATGCTAAAGAATCACACTGGACACCAAATCTCAGCCACGTGTCAAAGTCATTTAAGAAATTCTCATTATACCAAATAATGGGTAGTCGTGGTAAAAATCCTTTATTCGCCAGCTTCAAATGCTGTAAGGCTTTTTCAAAATAATCCAAGTCGGATATTTCATAACAATTGAGCATAGGAAATATATTTCGGCCTAAATGAAATACATCATCCACTTTGGTTATAGCTAATATTAAAGTATATATATTTTGAAAACAATTAAATATATCTTGTATAGGTATCAGATTTGAAGGTGCATCATTGTTTTTGGGACATGATGATTTAGCGAACCAAACCCTCGGTACTCCCATACGGCCTGGCACACCAGCTTCAATCAAAATTCTAATTCCTCGCACTCCCGCCCACTTTACAACAAATGCAATATCCTCCTTTGAATAAATCGTTGATCTATCACACGGCCCAAATTGAAAGACATTCTGTTCTATTGGGAAACTAGTAATACCTATTCTCCAGTGAAAAGTATTTAATTTTGAATATGACATAGCGTCTAGCGTTTTAATAATATTCATTGTTGGTATAAAATTGGCTACAGAGTCCACCATAAGTCCTCTATATTTGTATGTAGGATTATCAGTTATTAGTATATCAGATAAGGTTATTAAATATCCCGTACTTTGGTCCGGAAGAAACAACTGGCTTAAAGTTTCAAGCCCATGACGTGTACCACAAAAAGATAATGAAGTAATATTAATAAAAATGCTAGTATTACTTGATTTTATATTTAGATTATAAGACTCGTCTGTGTTTAAACGTAATCTAGGATCAGTGTCGCTTTCTATGTCAATTTGTATAATCATCTTTTTTACTATTTCATTTCGATTTCGTTGTAATTTTACGTTATATTTTTCTAATTTCGCCAAATCTTTGATAAATAGTTTGAAAGCTTCAGCTAAATACTGTCTGACTTCTTCAGATGGTATAGAATTAAATTTATATTCCATCTTTTTTGTAGACAAATAAACGATAGTTTCACTAAAAATGGTTTTGCCAATTGGAAGGGGCCATAGCTGAGGACCTGTACACAGTAGTGTACATTCACTGATAGAATTATAAGAAGAGCTTGCATTCATCGAAGAACTTAACACTTTATGGCAAAATCTATTTGCACATTGCCAACTCCAATACAGTAGTTCTTCACTAAAAAAATATTTATTTTGTTACTTTCATATAGCTAAGTAAGTCTTCTAAGTTGCATTAGAGCAGTATCTGACAGAGGGGAGTGTTAAAACACTCATTTCCAATAACAAACATTCCCAATAACAGATAGCCCAATTTTAGAGATATTGCGTGTTGAGTGGTGGAACTCAACGCCGCAATTTGTACACCAGAGCGAGGAAATGAAAACAATTATTAATCCCCCTGGGTGAAAATCGAACTTACGACCGTTGTGTTTACAGAAAGTACAACTGAAAAACGATTATGAATATTTTTAAATTTATTTATACTTTCTAGGATAATGTTAAAAGTAACCAAAAACTTTTAATATTCACCTTCTTTCAGCCCGCCTTTCAATTTTAATTATTTTCTTTTTCGTTCTAATGTTGTTTCTTAACCAAAGATGCATAGTAGATAAAAAAATGACCAAGGCCAATGTAAAAATTATAAACGCGGTATAGTATGCCCATTTATGATTAGTAGATCTGAAGTGAAAAATTAAATGTTAATATGTAGTAAGGAAGGCAAAATCGGGAGGTTAATGGATGCACGAAATTGCTTATTTTGATATATATTGTTATTTGTGAGCTCGATAGCCACTCCGATAAGTTCATATATTTGCCGTTGATATACAAAACGCAGAGTTTGGTTCTGCTACTATTGTCTGTCTGTCTGTCTTAAATTCTGAAGGTAAAAGGAGAACAAAATATCTCGGTTCGTATGCGTAAAGTAGAAAAAAAAAATCATGCATTTTAATTAAGCAAGCAGATACGACTGGCAAACTACGAGCTAGCAATTTCCTATACCGAGCAAATTAAAAGTAATTCAAAGGTCAAATAAGTATAACTATAATGTTTAGTTAATTAACGAAAACTAACTTAAACTTTTTCATTTTGCCATCGTCACATAACTCTCTGCTGCCTTTTGGATCTCCACAGCAAGGTCCGGTCGGACTACATCTGGTACATGCACAGTCATCTTGGCAGAGTGGATTTGAAGTAGATTCTTTTAATCCATCGTTGACATCTTTTAAAATAAGCATACGTATATTTGTTATACATTTATTAAGGTGGACTGACAAAAATATAATAATAACATTCTAATTTTAAGGACATTTATAGGACATATAAATTTATTTGTACCTTTATCGTTATCGTCTAATACATCTTTGGGTTTTAAATAATCATCATGACTTTTAAGCATGTATACATTTGACGAACAGTCTTCAGAATAATCAAGAGATCTAGAAGTATCATTCACAACTGATGGTAGGACAGTTATTGAAGATTTAAATTGTATTTTTCCCGGATTTGTATTCTTTTTCAATTTTACTAGAGAATTAAATTTCTCACATTCCGTAAATTCAGAATCAGACCATTCGATTTCCGTTGTGTCTATGTTATTTTTATTTTTATCTCCTTGTATAAATGTATATGCTCCTAAAATTGTATCAGATACTTATATTTTAAAAATAATAAACAAATTATTAGAAAGTATTATTTTTTATGTTACTTTAGTTTAAATGATGCAAGTTTACACTTTTAGATAAGATTTTTTTTTTTAAATTGTATATTATTTTCTATTTACATACCCCTATATTATAGAAAACAGAAATAAAGACCTGATATCATGATATCATGGAAGAGATATCGTATTCAAAACTTTTGTTTACGAATTTCTCATAATATGCAATGTGATAAGTAGGGTAAATTGCCTTGCTTTGACGTACCAGATCAAGTATTATTTAATCATTAGAGTAAGTATGAAAATAAAATATTTACCCTCGATAGCATTTTTTATATTATATATAGTTACTTCCATAGTAGACATTATTTCACAGAACTTTATGATCAAAATTTGATCAGCTTTACTTAAGTTATTGCATATATCAGAGCTGACTCTCCCTTTCGTGTTTGTACAGCAGTAATACAGTAGTGCTGACATAAGTAGGAAAAATGTTTCTTTGTCATCATCTATAGAACTGTAAAAGTTGCAAAATACGTGAAAAAATCAGTTATTTTTATACTTGCATATAGCTGAAAAAAAAAAAGAACAGATTCACTGTTATGGCTCAAGAGCCCAGATCAAGCCAGACCTTCGTTGTGTAAAAAAACCTGAAAGATTCTCCGTGCAGACCAATTTATATAGAAAATACTATCAGAGAATATGAAATTTGGATGGTGGTTACTTTGCCAGTTATTAGGTAAATAAGGTAACCTAACCTAACTTTTAATCCATTGCCAGTATGGTTTTAACACCCTGCCAGAGACACTCCTAAATCCTAATAAGCTTTTACCACCAACATATATTTATCCACAACCATCTCATATATAGACTGTCCACTACAAAGGCAATTAAAAAAACAAAATTAAAATAATCTAGTCACTTTGCTTACCCAAGACGAAGTATAGGAAATTTATTCCGATAAAATGTGTCCAAATCAGAGTCCAGAAGAGCACGATCGAAGTTGTCGTTGCAAATGTCATCTTTATATTTATTTAGAACTTCTTGTAAACTTCTTATATTTATTTGTTCTTCTTCGCTATCGATACAATTGTTCAACTAAAAAGTAATGGTAGTTAGAATATGTATTTTTCTTTTTTTTCACGAAACGTTTTCCATTTGCTGCCTATTTCAAATTATAATAACGACGTATATTTAAAGTAGTGACTTTAAATAGCAATATAACAAAAGGTATATATAGTATCTAAAAATATATAGGGAAAATAACACAGTGCGACAGTTAAAAAAAAAGGTAAGAAAAGAAATAAATGTATACAATCAATTTCATCACATTTAACGTAAAGGATTCTTAAAAGGGACATTTATTTTTAATTTTATATTTAATTTAACTAAGTAGTTTTATGCTTATACTGAATTTTTAGATCAAGTAGACTGTAAAGTGAGGATTTGCTATGTTTACTTTGTAGGCGGCAGGGCAATATGACATCCTTTGAGTTTGCTATATTAAAATTTACACATTTTAATACTTTTTAAATCTATAAAGTAACGCAATTTGGATTATTTTATTAATTATAGCTTAGTTATAGTTACTAGTGCAATGTACTGTACGCTAAGCTTAAATTTCGATTCTGGCCAAAAAAATGTTACTTTTTAAGTATCTACTTATGTTTTTATATGATATTTTTCACACATAATTTAGAATAATTTTGTGTTTAGTCACGCACTATTCGAATCCATAATATAAAATGAAAGGCTCCCTATAGAAAGGGTATTTAAAAAAACAACTTCTAGAAAATCTTTATAGGTAATTAACTTAAATACTCACCCAGTTAAGTAATATTTCAGTCCAAGACTTTACTATAGTTTCAAGTTTACAATCAGAGCATGATTCCTCGTCCGTCATTATAATAATTTTCTTAGTAATAACAATATCATATAAATTAATTTTATCTTTTCATTTTCAACTGTCTAAATTGAAGTTTAAAAACAGTATAAAAATGTTATTCTGTTATATATAGTTGATTTATAATCTGTTTACTTTAGTTTTTACGTTGTCAATATTTAAGTAATTTTTTTTTTATAAACATACAAAAAACAGACAAAATATTTACTATAAAATAAATCAAGAAATAAATCGGCTTCACGCTGTATCCCGCACACAGCAGGATACAGTGAAGACACTCCGTTCCCTACTTTCTGCAGAATTCCGAAGGCATTGCGTTTTGAGTGGCAGAACTGAACGCCACGCTTTGCCTCGACACCAGAGCGAAGAAATATAAACGTAAATAAATATTTCACTGTTCTGTTCTTAGCTTCATCGTGTGGAGAACATTCGAAGGAGAAGAAGGAAAGTCATTTAGTAATGTCAACACATTTTTAATTTTCTCTCATTTAAAGATTAATAAATGGACACAATGATAAATATATTTTTGAAATATACATTTTTCCATTAGTTAGTTTTTCCTTCCATTGTTTAGATTCCGAACTGTGGAATGGCCTACCCGCGGCAGTGTTTCCAGGTCGGTACGATATGGGTACCTTCAAGAAGCACGTCTATCTCCACCTCAAAGGCCGGCAACGCACCTGTAGCTCCTCCGGTGCTGCACGGGGTCGTGGGCGGCGTTGATCATCATTAGGTGACCCGAACGCTCGTTTGCCTTGTCCTTTTTCCAATAAAAAAAAAAAAAGATTACTCTATATGGCGTAATGGGACAGTAATGTCGTATGGGACAGACTGTAATCGCGATGGTTGTGGGCTCAATCCTCAATCAGGGGAATGATAATATATAAATAATTTTCATTTCCCCGCTCTGGTAGACAAAGCGCGGTGTTAAGTTCCGCCTGAACTGGACATGGAATGTCTCGAAAATTCGGCGAACTATTTTCATTTCTCTGCCGCTTTAATATCTATCTATTAATATCTATCTATTATATATCCAGTGGAATTCAAAGCTGCATCAATCACTTATAATAAGACATATCGTAAGTATATTATAAAAGCAATCGTGGGAGTAAAGGCAAAGCGTGAGACTGTAAGCTCGACGGTATTGAGTTCAATTCTTACTAAGGAAATTAATGTGCTCATTTAACATAAAAAAATGTAATGCAATATTATTACAATATTCTAAATTACAATTAACCTATTCATAAAGTTTATCAGTATTTTTTAGTTAAACCACAAAAAGTCAACAAAGTTCGTTAGATATCAAGCAAATAACAGATAACAAAACAGCAAAATTTTGATACGATACATCTAATAATGTTATACATCCAATAATAGTAAAAGTGGATTTTGAAATATATATTTTATTTTTTTATGAAATTAAAAATGAAATTTTAAAATATTCCGTTGTTTACGTAATAATTGCTTAAGGTACGTCAACACCAGTAACATTTCGTGGTACTGCACCACGAAAGGCCTACCATATACCTAATTACACAATATGTTATAATATTTTGTAAGTCAATCGATCTATTAATATATGCAATAACTGGAATCTATTTACCCCACTCGAAGCAATTATAAGTTCATTAAAATGTAATTATGATTATCATTCAGAGATTCATGTAGTTAAGTTGAGATCTTTAAGCTATAAATATATAGTTGCTTAGAAGAACTATAGTTAGCTAGTATTTTTGTTTTCCGCTCTGTTGAATGCTTATTTTTATAGTAAGAACCGGTCAAGTGCGAGTCGGACTCAGTCACGGAGGTTTCCGTACCACATTATTTATAAAAACCTTAAAAAAAAATAACGTTTGTTGTGTAAGAGCCGCCTTAAATATTTTTTTTTAGTATTTGTTGTTATAGCGGCAAAACAAATATATCATAGTTCCATCACGCTGGAACCCGCCTTAAGAAAAACCCTTGAAAAACTTACAAACAATAGTGACTAAAATATTAGTGACGAAAAAAATTACCTTTATCCTATATTATTTTAAAGTTTATTCCACATTTAGCAAAGAAAAATAAATACTTTTTAAAAAATCATAAAAAAATTGAACGAAGAGGGATTTGAACCCGCGCCTCTATGGAAACCGTGCAAGCGCTCTGACCAACTAAGCCTATGTTCTCGTCCCGCTACGTTCAAAAATAAATTTTGGGAATCGATCGAATCTATTAATATGATTATGTACACTAGCTTTGGTTTACAGGCTTCATCCATGTATTCAAAAGGCAATAACTAAAAAATCCGTATGAGATATGACACATTCTAACCTAACGAATTAACTTTGACCGCAAGTACATTGTGTTATCTAAAAACAGTTAGTGATGTAATACAGCTTCATAGCCTTCCTCATGTTTCAATTGGAAACAGTTTCTGAGATTAACACGTCCAACCAAACAAATTCTGCAATTTAATAACATTAATAGCATAGACATAAATACAAGTAAATAATATACAAATATTTTATTAGTTTAAATATAAAATAATTTTAAATATAGCAATAAAAATATACTGAAATTAATTTCTAACATTTTTGCTCGAGAAGGTCGCGAGACCTTAGCCGAGGTCTATCATTACATAACCCGTTCTCGACGGCAGTGCTGCTATAATCACAATCACTTTTTGTATTGTTTAGTTGCCACGGTCAGTTGTATTTATTTTTAGAGGTCAAACAAATGTTTTAGATACATAGATAATTACAGGGTTATCAGTTAAACGTTAGGTGATAAGTGTTAAGATACCTCTTGTATTTGTTGAAATAATATATTTTTTAAAATTTCCTATCTTTACATAAATAATATGTGAAGTAGAAACTGGCACCCCGTTCACCCTGGAGTGACTAACCCGCTCGGTATACGGCGTCAAGCAAAAAAATGGATGGTGGATGAATAATTAACCCTCGGTCACTTTTCTATCTTCTAAGCACTTGCGGGGTGCTGAAAATTTGAATATTTTTTTTTGAATAAACAATAGTTAAAGTTAACGTTATCTAAATATATATAATTAAACATTGCTTAAAATTTTATCACATTTTTACTTTCAATGATATGTTTGAAAAATATATAAGGAAAATATCTTATTACAAATAAAACATTCCCACGAGTGAAAATTAAAGTCAGTCAGGCAATACCCCGCAACATTACAATGACGTCATTATACGTACATATATACATGTAAAAGGTAAAGATTTATTTATATACTTTAATATTTACTTACATAATATAAATCTAAATTGCAACTATAACATATATTTTCACCATCGTGGCTAAGGAACTAACTGAAAACGTGACGATAGACATGATTATAGGTTCGATTCTTACTCGTAGAGTTTTTTTTGTTAATTCTTTTTCTGTTACAATATGCGTCGTTCAGTTCCGCTTCTTGACATTCAATATCTCGAAAATTTTACAGTGTATGAGGGCGCCTGTCTTAACACTAGGTTCTTTCTAAATACTACATAGTGATTTCAATATGAAACCAATCTAATCCAGCCATCTTAAAACACTTCGTACATATTTTTTTAAATAATAAATGGCAAAAACACCTAAAAATAACATACAAAAGCACATATGGCAAAGGTATTAAAATACACCAAAGAAGAAAAAATACACTACCTAACTCCAAATGGAAAATCGTGTGAGTTCTCTACCTCATTTTCTCCGCCACTATTTATATTCTACAATATAAGATAGCATTTTCCACAACACTCAACTTCTAAGAAACTGGTGACATAGACCTCAATAAGTCAATAGCGTTAACCCAAATCACCAATAATTAATTCTCACAGACAAAGATACCTTTCATTTAAAAGTTTAATCATTGTGGTTTTCCTTTGAATTATGAATGAAATATAATTGATTTTCTCAGAAGCAAATAAGTCCCTTCTGCGTGGAATTA
The DNA here is from genome assembly GCA_000313835.2 of Heliconius melpomene melpomene. NCBI lineage: Eukaryota > Metazoa > Arthropoda > Insecta > Lepidoptera > Nymphalidae > Heliconius > Heliconius melpomene. Next base: position 266,193 of record HE671452.1, on the reverse strand, counting down.
TTTACTGTGAGACAAAATCTTTGAAACTGGGAAGTATTTGTGGTCGAAGACGTATTTTTTTCTTTAGGTTTACAAGTAATTGAAATGTCAAATTACGACGTCATACTTAGTCACCTTGTAAATGACATGAAAATTAAACTAATTACTACTGGTATCTTATTCATCTGTCTATCTCGCCTTATCTATTATGTATTTTGTATAGTGTCCCACTTAATAAAACATCCTTCATATATAATAAAATTATTTAAAATTAAGAATTATTGTAACTAATTATCTTATATTTGTGAGTAAGCTGAGTGTCTTAACACTAGACTCCAAGGTTCACTCTGCCTGCTCTGCTATATGCGGAACACAGCGTGTTATGCATATCTAAGAAAAGGATATTTCTAAAATATTTTCTTTGAGTCTTATTAAGTTAAAACTCTTCTATCTTTCAATGAAAATCCCATAAAAACGGTTCAGCTGTTATGAAATCACAAACCATCCCTAAAAAGTTAACTACGACGGGGCCGTCGCGGCACAAGCGTGCGACTATAAACGCGACGGTTATTAGGTCAAAATACACTCGAGGAAATGAAATTTTTAATATTCCTATTCCCTCGCTTAATGGGAATGGAGTGTTATAACACTAGTTTTCCAGGATCCCTCTGCCCACCATGGTATGTGTGGGATGCAACGTGAACTATCTTAATTAAGTATTTAAAAAAACCAGCTCTAATTCACAAAATAACTTTAGGTTTTTTTCCTCATTTAGATGATTTGCCATTTAGCATGAAACACGTGCGTGTCATCATATTTCGATAACACTTCCGCGATAAACTTAGTTACTACTAAATTAGAAAATATTTATGTAATAGTAGATAATAAAATAATAATATATATTTAGTCACAAGTTTTTTCTCGCATCTTTGCTTACTTGGAATATAAAAAGATTAATTGTTTCACGCTTTATTTCACGTATATCAGAGTAAAAAGAGAGGTCTAGTGTTGAGAAAAGTCATTCGCCATACACCTCAATAACGTTAACTTTATAAATAAATTCATACGCTAAAGTAAACTGCTGTACTGCAACGACATACCAAACGTTTTAATATAAGTAAACAATTATGTTTAGATACAATTTCAGAATATGATTTTAAAGAATATCATTTATTTTTCCAGCAAATTAGAAAAACCTTTTTTAATGAATCTTTTACTATTTAATTTTTTACCTTTCATAGTTTAGAATTCAATGCAAATCTAAGTAGAATATAGGTATATCTAAAATTCAACAGTAGAAATCTTGTAAAACCTCTTGGTGTTTTCCTACGCCCCATAAACAAACTGTATGCCAAATAGGTTTATACCCCCTAATATAGTCTCTGCGTTGTCTGTCAGTCATTCAATAACGAAAGAATTCTATATATACATATAAGATAAATTTGTACTTTATTATTTATATAAATACTTATATATAATATAATATTTAATCTACAGACACACATACGACAAACAAGTGCGAATGAACTGCAAGAATGTTGCACATCCTATATAATATCAAGATTCGCATCTTTTAGATACTATCCGCTGAGACGCTCTAGACCAGTGACTCCCAAAGTGGTCTATATCGACCCTTGGAGGTCTATGACTACCTGCAAAGGGGTCTGCGTCAGTGAAAAAAAAATTTGGGGGTCCATGAAAATAAAATGACCCCCATTTTTCCTTCCCACGATAGTGGGTCTCAACACATACACAGATAGTACCTATTTACTTACATCATACTATCTTATAATATCAAGACATATATACAAAGTTTATGTTTAAATTTATGTTCATTTAATGTTACGTATATTTTACATAACAGATACAAAAATTTATTTTGAGTAGTTTTAATTTAAATTCAATTAATAAATGTATAACTAACATGTGTTTTTACTTTAAGTTTTTAACACTAAACTTCACTACAGTTCGAAATTTACAGGAAATCAATATCAGGTAAGTAGGGGGGGTCAGGTATCAATATCTACCAAACACGAAAAAACATGGCAAAGGGTCTACGACACAAAAAAGTTTGGGGAACTCCGCTCTAGACAATTAAAATATAGGCAGGGTTTATACTTTCTATAAGGTACCTTCTATAAGGTATAAACCCTGCCAGGGTGCCAGGGTGTATAATTTTATAGTAATCTAAATCTATATTTATATTGTAAGTTGAAGAGTCTGTTTGATTAAGCGCACTAGTCTCAGGTACTACTACTCGAATTTATTTATTTTTGCATTGGATAATCCATATATCGAGCAAAGCTAACATTATATTAAATCACGTTAATTGTTTCGATTTAACACTGAACTAAGTACATATAAGATATGTCAGGTTCGAGCTGGCGAAGCTGCAAGTAAAAGGTAGTTCTTTTAAGTTTTAAGCTGTTACCCAAACACAGCGGCCGGTAGTAATGGTAATGGTAATGGTAACCGAACCCACTACCTGTCGCATTTACAATCGCACCCTATGCCCCTGCGCTGCTGAAAAATTCTATATTAAAAATCGGAATCTTTGAACATAAGCAAAAAAAATATTTTAGCTACAAATGTACCTAATAATTATTAGTGAACCGCAATAATTTGATACGCATGACTAGTCTAATATCTAATATCTAAGTTCAAAAGTTATCTTATCGTATTATATAAATGTATAATAACATTATATTTTTGTAATTATTATGTTATATAACGGCGTGCTTAGAAATTATTAGATTTGTATAATGTATTAGGTTAGGTTAGTTCTTAAAATAAAATAACTACCTACCTAAATAAACTTTAGGAAAATATTTTATTATTTATATTAAAAAATATAAGCGCAGCTTCTAACTGTAAACGTGGTGGTTGTTGATTCGATGCCTAGTTGTGGAAATTATTTATTTCCTTGCTCTGGAAACAAGAAAAACGAGGCGTTAAGTTACACCACCATATCATAAAATATTTATATTTATATATGCTGTATATTTTAGATGCTTAGAAAAACATATTGAACTCGAGACCTTCGGTAATACTCCTGTCATTTGTTTTCAAAAATTATGCAATATTTAATTGCAATTTTGACCCCGTTTCGATTTTATTATGTATAGATTACAATTGCATTTAAAACGAACGTTCTGTGTTCATATAATTTTACAATACACTTCAAGGCTCCAGTTGATCGCTATTCTTATGATTTATGTAGCTATATAATTTAGTAATATACGTAATAAGATTTTTAGATGATTTTTCAGGTTTGCACAGTATCCCTTAGTTAGTTAGGCTACGTGTGGGGAATACACCCATGCCGTTAATAAAAAGCCTACTTTCTTTAGTATATAGCTTGTATTCGAAGACTTCTCAGATGTTGTAAAAATGCTTAAACGACAAATAAATATGAGCCCTCAAAGTGAAAAAAAATATTTAGTATAAAAATGCGTAAACAATAGAAATATATTCATTAATTATTCAAAGACTTAAAGAGGAAAATTAAAAAAAAAATTTACATTAACTGTCGGTATTATTTACTTTAACGATTATCGCCCACGCCGCTTCATAGATTCGCTTCATTGGCAATAATTATATTTATTTGAGACCGTCATGGCGCAGGGGCACATGGGTCCGACTGTAACGCGACGGTTATGGGTTCGATCCCCACATTACATTTAATTATTGTTAATGTCATTCATAAAAAAATGTTTCATTAAAAAATCAGATTTTTACAACGGGATCTCGTTCGTAGGGAAATAACGATTTCATATTTTTTTCTCATAAAGTAGCAAGTAAATACAATAATCTCCGAGTGGGACTGGAACCCACAACCGTCATGCTCTGTCGCTGTGCCACTACGGATTCTTAAATATGAAACATTTATTACGTAAATTCGATCTTTCCTCAATGAGAAAAATAATCTATACAAATTACGCGACATATTTGTATTTTAAAAGTTTAATAGTAAAATCCATTCTTGACATAAAAACCCTTTTACAAAATTTTCCTTAGGAAAAATAGGGAAAAATTATTCTAGAGTATACTTACTAATATGATTTTGTGATTAATAATTGTAGTAAAAATATAAGAAAACAATCATTACCTTCGCGATGTGTACGAGATGGTCCTAAACTCTATCTAAATCTGTTTAAATCATTGTTACCTATTGCATTATTATTTGCAATATTGTTTTTTCTGAAGAATACGATTTTAGTACTGTGAAAATGTGGCACAGCATCTCATTGCAAAACGCAATGGTTTTGGGTTCAATCTTCACTTGGGGAGGCAGCGGCCAGTCGCGGTTAGTTCTCGGTCCGTATTATTATCGTTTCAGTCAAGAATAAGGTATAAGAATATTTCTCCTTCACACCATATTTCACCAATTATTTTTATTTCCTCACTATGATAAAGAGAAAAAAAAGGCAAAGAGTGACATTAAGTCAAGAATTTAGTCAGACATGCCTTTTTTTTCAATCTCTCTTGCCTTTTAATTCAAGAATTTAGTCAGACAGTGGAAAACGGAGTGTTAAGTGTTTTGACACTAAGTTTTCAAGCTTATCTGGATGCGGGATATAATGTGAAGCATAATACGCAAGCAGAATCGTGGTAACTCACATTTGGCCGTATAATCTTATCATAAACAACATGACAACAACACAATAATAGCTTGTTAATTGCTAAAAGATTTTTTAATTACATCTATATTAACATAAACTTATACCATACTGATTAATTTAAACTAAAGTTCTCCAATTGTGAGTTCTACAAATAAGAAATAGGTGATGCAATATCTCAAATTTTTTCTTATAGTAATATCTTCTAATCACTGTTACAATTAATGATGTTAAATCAAATAAATTTATATAACTATTATTACACAATATTAAACAACAAAAATAACAACGTCTCTATATATATATATATGTATATAAATAAATAAAAACGCTTTGCACGCGCCATTTTTATTCCGACCGCTGTCATAGACGCTGTGTAAAAAAAATATAAGCGAAGACTATAAATTCGTTCAGCCAAGGAAATTTTATTTCAGTTACAAATCGGTTGAGCGTAGTTGCGTCAAAGATTAGTTGTAACTTTTTTTTCTTTATTCATAATAAAATATTTAATTCGATATTCAATCGAGCTTACCTTGGCGTAACATAAACGGTTCCCCGCTCCAATTGCCGCCATTGCCACTTGTAGTGTCAAAGTGACGTTGGAAAGCGCGCGAAACGTGCGCATTTTATTTTATTTTTTTTATTAATTTCTAACTGTGATAATGAAGGAGCTCGTAGCTGCAAAGGAAAACGGAAACGATTCCATAATAGTTGCCAAAAATGGAAATGATTCCATAATCGCTGCCAAAAATGGAAATGATTCCATAATCGTCGCCAAAAATGGAAAAAAAGCTGATAATGGTGAGTATTTCTTATTCAACTTAAGGCACTTAATAGTTTATACTTTTTTAATCTTGATTAATATTCGATTTAAGCTTAAAATTTCTGTAGAACAAAACAGTACTAAATAACTATATATTATTGAAATTTGTATATATGTATGTAGTTATAAAACTACATATTAATTCATTTGTTATAAATAAAATATTGTTTTAATATTAATAGTTGATTTTATATAGTCAATAATAATTAGCTACGTATAAACAATTGAAAAAAAATACAATAAATAAGTAAAATTAGTCATCGATGGGATTTCACTTGACGCAGAAAACTAATTAAAACTACGTACCTAGTAGAAATATGTCCTTTTTAGGTGTTAAGTAAATAATTAATAAATATATAATATAATATTTATAATAGGTATTATATTTTAATACAATTGTATATTATTTATAAACGTATGTATATTTCATCCATATAAATTAAGAAAACAAAAGAAAAGAAAGATTAAGAAAAGAAAAGAAATTAACATATTTATTTATTAACATTAAGAAAAGCTTAATATGAAAATAGATAAAGTATATTTGAATATTTTTAAATAAAATTATATTTAACGGGACTCGAACCCGCGCTTCATGTTGATCATCCAAGCACTCGTTGCCAATTGAACTATTACGTTCATTCTTGTGCTATGATGAAATTGGAGACTGGAGTTGCCAGATTTTATCTGGAGGAAACGAGGGATTTGTAAAAGTGTTAAGTAGAAAAGCTGGAATCTTAAATACTTCAAAAGCGAGATGTAGGAAAAAAATAATCAGTGGTTTTCATTGTTTTATGTTGTAAATTTATTGGAGTTTCTAATGGTAATAGATTACAATACTATTTTTTTTATGGAAAACCGTCAATTTATTTAAACAATAATTGTTTTGTTTATCCTGTAAGACAGCATAGTCTTAGTTATACACTGCTTCTCAATATACTTCTTTATATTAAAAAAATCTCACAATCCGTCGACAGCGAGACTAAGCCCTTCCTTTAAATTTTGGGCTAAAAATCGAGACATCCCGCTAAAATCGAGATGGCATCAGGCATCGCTGGTCTAAACTTTGCCTTCCATATGTATTCTAGCTTTTAGATTCTGAACTGCTTCTCTTTCTTTTATTATCATTCGATCATTCAAATTTACTTGCATAAGATTATTTAAATAAAGAATATTTTGCAATTGAACTTGAATTTTGAATTCTAATGTTTATGCACTCGCTGCTGTTTTTTTATTTGATATCAGTTCGCGTTCTGCTAGCTTAAATTATTTCTGTTTCTTTTTTTTATAAATATGAAATACTAGCGGCCCGCTCGCGGTTTCACCCGCGTGAACTATGTTATTATTAGTTTCTGTCTCCATGACTACGTCCTAGTGACGTCTATGCAAAATTTGAGACTCCTAGCATTTGTAGTAACGAAGTTTCATACAAACTTTCGACTCCAAAAACAAACCCTTAGAAGTGGAATATTGTACATTCCCGTCTTAGCGAGCACCTATGTCCTGTAAATAACTCCTATGCAAAATTTGAGATTCCTAGCACATGTAGTTTCTGAGATTTCGTGATGAGTGAGTGACCTTTCGATTTTATATATATAGATTACATTCGAACCTAAATTGAACCCATAACCTGCGCTATGACTAGCCTCTTCTAATCAAATCTAATCAAATAAGGAAATTTCAAAGTATCAAATAACTTTACCCCGTAGAACTTTTTATAAAATTGTATATATTACCATAGAATAAAAAAAATACATAACTTATTCTATTTAATAATATTAAAACTGGCAGGCATCGAATGAAACTAAATATTTTATTTGTATACATATATATAGGAGATATAAAATTGTTTTTCATTAGTTTTTTTCTTTACAATATTCTTATTTTTATGTCGAACATATTTTTTTTGCTATTTTTTTGTATCTAACACGTATATAGATAACATTGACCCATAACACACGTTTAGATACAATTACATTACGCAACGGTTCCTTAACGTTGAATCAGAATTAGACTTAGAAATGATTCTATGACCTTCGTGCTTCCATTTCATGACCTCGAAGTGACAAATCCTTCTTCTCTCCTTTCTATGTGGAAGGATTTGAACTGGTGCCCGTAGAGGAAACAGGAAATAAACGAGTTGTCATTTTTTAACCTTTCTCTTATATACATGTGTATATTTTGTTATTAAATCTATTACATGACCTTTTAGAGTATCAGGGTCAGACTTTTGTTTTATATTAATGTTGCAATTAATATCAAGTTTTTAATATTTTTATAGGGTTATTCCACACTTAGCCAAAAAAAAATTTATTTTAGGAACGCATAAAAAATTGGAACTGGATTGGATTGGAAAATTGGTCCAATCAACGGGTTCAAATATACTTTTCTAAAAAAAAGTATAATATTAAGTTATTGTTAAATAGTAATATAAACATCATACTAATTTTTAAATTTGAATATTAATTTAATTAATAGTGCAAATGCGGGATTCTTGGTGAAGCAAAAAAGAATATTTTCTTCGCTTTGCTTTCCATTTGCCTATCTTGTGAGATGGACGAAACTAAAAAAATAAATTAAAACAACAATCTTTATTTACCGTATAAGCTGTAGCAACAACTATTTATTATACAACTAAAAACAATTAATATGTCAATAAAGTACGTTACACATGGTTGTTAAAATTTTAAAACGAATTGCATTTACTAAGACAGGGAAAAATGGTTTAAATATTAAAAAAATAATATTGCTACCGTTTTTTCCTCTATTGTTGATATGCAATTATTTTTTTCTTTTCAAAGACAATTTAAAAAATGTAGAGTATCGGAAAATGTAGGAGTACTAGTAGTATGACGCCATCGTAAATAATGATAGGCCCATTCGATACGACATTTTTTTTCAATAAAGCTTAGCAAATCAATTTCACGTCTTTTCCCGCATGTCAGGAAAGCAGAGGGAACCTAATATTCAGACACTCCGTTTCCCACTTTCCGCCCAATATTAGAGACATTGCGTATCGAGGTATCGTGCGTTACGTTAAAACGCTATTCCACTCCTTCCCAATCCCAATTCCAGCCGAATTTTTTTTATGCATTACATATTGAACGCATAAAAAATATTACATGGTGGGATTTGAACACGCTCCTATATCCTCGTATTATAAAATTTACAAAATCAATCGTATAGGATAAATTTAATTTTATTTCTTATTATACTTATTTATTTTATAATATGGCACTTAAGTCATTAAAGCGTAAGAATTACAAATATTATTTAATAGAACCTTGATGTTAATTAGACCATGACGCTCGGAGACCTAACTAAGCGGAAACTTGTGAATCATCAGCTTTTGTTAGATAATTGATCGAAAATCATATTTCAAGTATAATCCGTCTCTTGCCAGGAACAGAAGGGTGTAGCGCGTCACTGTACGTGACGATTGTGGGTTCGATTCCCACTCCGGCAAATGAACCCCGATTTAATCGAATTATATTTAATACATTATATTTAATAGTTTCATCACTCTGGTACGCAAATTACGGCGGTAAGTTCCGCCACTCAACGCGCAATGCATCAAGAATTCGGCGGAAAGTGGGGAACGGAAATGGATTAATTGTTTTGTCCCAAGTTTCCTCATCCTACCCTGCTATGTGCAGGATACAGCATTAAACTGAAAAATAAATAAAATTGTGTCAGATTCAAAAATACTTACCAGACGCATATATGTACATTCCACGAACCTACTCAACATCCTCCAAGTGAATTTAAATTAAAAAAAATTGAGACAAAATATTTTTTCCCACGAATGTATTTATAATCATGTCTATTTTTAAAACTTTTTAAATAACTCGAGAACGTTTTTTCAGTGAAAAAAATTGTTTAATATTTTTTTGATCAAATATTTATCTGACACTTCGCGTGTTCACTCCTTTTACAGTACATACTACAATAGTATTGCCAAATCGACCCCGAAAATCAAAATATATATAAAAAATTATAAACAGTATTTAATACAATTTTTTATCAAAACGACCGGCTGTTGACGTCATAAGTGTGCATAATTTGGTGCGTGACCTCTCAAACCAGTCAAACCTGTAAGTTTAAACTTTGATACAATTGTGGCGCAGTTAAAAAAATTACTACTCGCGCGATGGTAGTGTATTCGATTTTTACGTCGGAAAACGTTTATTAATTCATATTTACAGGTATTTAACCTATAAATTTTGCTTTTTTCGGATTTTTCTTTCATTTGTATTGTAAGTTCTCACTTCTTAGCAAATATAACTGTAGGTCCATGGGAACTATACACGGCCAATTTCATACAATATGCAGTAAAGTCAATACATAAATGCTCATATTTTTTGTTTGCGATGAATTAGAAGCTTAATTTTTTTTTTGTTCTACAAGGGAACGTATACATGAACATTAGATATTAATTTTAAGCTTGATACCTTCACGCGATCTTGAGATACTCGTAAACGATCTTGAGAAACGGACAGACGGACAACACAGCGATTCTATAAGCATTTCGTTTTTTTATTTTTCCTTTGAAATACGGTCCCTAAAAATATATCGTAATAATAAATCTGAAAAGTTTGTATGGTTGAGCCATACAAAAAAAAACTCTGAAATTAAAAGCTTCTTTTCATGTTGGATAATCCACTTAACGTGAAAGGCTATGGGCTATACACAATAGGCTATATTATATTAACAATTTCAATTTTCGCACAATGCCTGAGGTCAGTGTTAGGGTAACTTGATCCCTTATAAAGTGACAATTGCCACCTCTATTACACTTAGTTATTATTATTTTTTAACAAGTGGCCGAAACCGTGGGTTAAAGCTAGTATTATATATGTATAATTACATATATCTATATACATGTACATAAGAAATAGTGATATAAAAAACCTTGCAAGAAATAATTAGTTCCTTTCTTAAGATAACAATCTTCCGATTTAATTTTCGAAACGTACAAGGTTGTTTGAAGGTCACGTGTATTTTGGAAATTCTCACTCGACCTCTAAGATTATGTTCATTCAATTATATGACTTTACAATCAAAGATACTAGGAGTATTGAATAATTGTATATCAATTCCCATTCGAAGGAGTGAAATATTTAATATTTTTACTTTTGAGTTACGCTACTCAAAATACAATGCCTCAAGGGGGAATGAAAATATCTTATTGAGAAACCGAGTGTCATAACACTAGGTGTCCTGCTTTCTAAAAAAATACTATTTACCCGACACCCGAGACCAAAAAGTGAAGGTCTTGTGTTTTTCAATTTTTGATTGATCAAATATCCAGGTCTACGATCCCTTGAAGTACGAAAAATTAAGCTTGCAAGTCAACGCAATTATCTTTTAATTGCAACTTGACGAGATTTTACGAGATATACGAGTATGTGTGAGGCCAGTTGTGGCGCTGTGTTTTATAGGTCACTGTTTCCGTTAACCTACAATACAATCAAAAGTGGAGAACGGAGTATCTTAACACTAATTTACCTCATTCCAGCCTGCTATTCGTGAAAAAGCGTGAATCCACCGAATGTCCTTGAACCAAAGATGAACTGGTCACACTATTACACTTAACCGTCACTTCATAAAAAACTGTAATTATTTTCAAATTAACGACTTTATTGTATGAAATATCGTGAACAATCTTCATTGTTTGTACTAATCAGTTTAAAATAATAACTTTCAGCTATAAATAGGTACAAGGATATAATTATTTTTAACTTTTGTTATTTAAAAAAAATATATAATATTTAATTGTATTTTTTTTCGTAACTTAATTTCAATATTACTGTTAGATTTTTTTTATTCATTATTCATTTCATAATTGTATATGATTGTAAAATGTAAACACTACGGTTGTGGGTTTAGTTCTAACTCGTGAAAAGTTAAATTTAAAATATCACTCGCTCGAATCGCTTAACTCACAATATTTCGAAAATTGGGCAAAAATTAATTGATATGGACAATTTTTTAATGACCCTTTTCACCAAAATATTGTTTTCTTTTCACATTCTATTCAAGTTATTGCATTTACCACTTTAGTCGTACCATACAAGGAAATCCTAAAAATATATTAAATATTACCCACTCAGATTTAAATCCGCATTCATCATATATATTCCAGCGTGTGGCAACTGTGTCATATGTGTCACAATATGGTGTTAAATATTGACCGCAAACTAAACTATCCATTGCTTATTATATGTATTTGTTGTATTGTATTTGAACCGCAAACATCGTAAGTGTCACTTCGAAACCACTACGAAGGTGTCAACCTAATTAAAACTAATTAATGTTATAAATATTGAGGCCGTCGTAGCTCAGTGGCATAGCTCTGACTGTAAGCGCGATAGTTGTGGGTTTGACTTTCACTCGAGAAAATCAGGTAATGAGGCAAAGCGTTAAGCCACTCAACACGCGAAGTATGTCTTCTTAGTCAGTATTTCTCTCGTCTCTCTTATATAAGTGGAATAGCGCGTAACTGAAGAAACATGTTTTTTAGAAAATGTATAAAAATTTTAACGTTTTATATCTCGACCCTGCTCGATCTCCTTGAAACTGATGTTAAAAATAAATATAAAACGCTTCACGCTGTATCCCGCACACAGCAGATGTATTTGAAGAAGTGTATGAAGCAATACCTACTAAGTAACTTACCACTTGTTATAGCTTACAGGTCAACCACGCAGGCAAAACAGGATGTAAAGTCTAGTTTATAATAAGCTTATATACAAATAAATTCTAGCGTCGCATTCCACTTGAAACTTTGCCAAACTATAAAATATGATAAAAATAATTATGAATACTTTTGACATTTTAACTATATACCATGATATAAATATTAAGTAAACAGTATATTAATGATAATAAAATAAAGCTTACTGGTATATAATTTTATTTTAATTGTAAAACAACACAATTGTGTGATTGTAAATGCGACTGGTTTTAGGTTTGATCCCCATTCGAGAAAATGAAATATTTATTTTAATTTATATTTTCTTTTCTTCGCTGCGTGTCGAGACTTCTCAAGCGTCTTCAGCGTGAAGGCTCTAGGCTCAACTCATAACCGATCTTTGCCTAGCCAAAGAAAAAATATTTTCTCAACTTCACGCTGTATTCTGTATAAAGCAGGGTAGTTCGAGAAATCTAGTGTTAAGACATTCCATTCTCCATTTTCCTCTAAATTTTCGTAACAAGTATTCGTTTCATATTTACGACATTCTTACCAATATAGGTATTTCATCATTTATGAATATTGAACCCGTAGCTATTTTCTCACTCACACTCACTCACTTCACTCTTCCACTACGTTACAATAGTGTTTATTCAACATAATCGTATTCAATAGCACTTCAAAGTACTATCTAGTGGAAAGCAATCTTATCACTTTACGTTGAAGTGGCTCAAAAGCCTGCGTGTGTAATTTCATCCAACTTCTAGTATTATTCTATGTTTCAAGAGACCTTACAGTGCTTTTATAGGCTTAAAGTAAAGGCGTTGAGTTCCGCCACTCAACACGCAATGTCTCCAGAATTTGGCGGGGAGTGGAAAAAACAAAAGAAAATGGAGTGTCCTAACATTAGGTTCTCACTGCCTACTTGGTTGAGTGCGGGATACAGCGTGAAGATAATTTCATTTGGTTTCATAAAGATATTTTTACGTGTCACTCATGTCTAAGAAATAATTCTGAAATACAAAGATAAAGATAAGATAAAATAACTTCTATGAGCCTAAAATATTGTCTTGAGTCATTTTTTTCATTTTTTATTTCGTTTGCGGATTTCATTGATTATAATGGTTAACGTCTTCTATTAAAATAAATAATCACTAGCACTGCAATATAAAAAAAAATAAAAGAGATAAAGAAGAAAATTGGGCGGTGCGTCGGACGGACAGTCTCTTCTAGTCTCACTCGTTTTCTTCTTCCTATACAACTTTACGTACTTGTATATGTAGTATATGTATAAATGCAGTCTGAAGCTAAAAATATATATTTAAATAAATCATAATATAATGTGATTATAAATATTTGATTTATTTTATATATTTCATTATTCATTTATTATTATGTAATTTTACATACTTATTTATTTCAATTTCTTTTTTAGACTTCATTATTTCGAAATGAAAAACATAAAAATGAAACAATGGGCAATCCTGTGGTGTAATAGATCTATATAGGTACTACAATTGACATAATGGAAATTTCGATCACGTAACTTGTAATGCGCGTAGAAATCTCCTAAATAAAACATACCTACATTATATCTTAGATGCACACGCATTTCCTAATTAACATTGTATGTTGGGTGGCGGAAAAACATGAATTGAGATCAGTCGTGCGATTGTGAACGCAACAGGTTGTGGGTTCGATTCCCCCTCGAAAAAATGAGATATTTTCGTTCGTTCTTCTTCGTTCTTGTTTCGCCTTTGCTTCTTATGCAATTCTTGCTTTTGCCTCCAGAATTCGATGGAAAATGGGGAACGGAAGTGATTTATGGGAACGGAGTGTCTTAACACTAGGTTCCCAGATTCCCTCTGCCATATATCTATAAAAATTATGAATAATAATTCTACAATTTGAGCAATTTAAAATTAAATATACATTTTTATTAAAAACAATATTAATCAACAAATTTAACAGACTAAGTAATAAATAAAATAACTATATAAAACAAAAAACCAAATTGCCTGCATAATATACAGACATAATTATAGTCATATCAATATATTTAATGTACAATCAAAAACCTATCAATATTACATTTGCTAACCGGAAGATATCCGCTATAATCAACTAACTATATGAGATACAATTTAATTAATAGGATGGCTGAAAGGTTCAAGGTTCAATTTCATTTATGCAATTTTTGGGCTACGTATTGTTAATTTCTTTAAAGTTTACATATCTCCCGCATCTATAAAAACTCAAAAACAGTTCTCTACTTTCATAACAAAAAAATATTCTCAAAAAAGAAAGGAACGTTTTATCTCTGTAAATTAGCAATAAGACGCTTCACGTTTTTTCCTACTTAGCAGGGTAGTAGGTAGAGGAAATAAACAGAAAAACTAAAAAAAGTGTTAAAACTCTCCGTTCCCCATTTTCCGCCTTATTTCGAAATATTGTATGTTGAGTGACAAAACAATACGATTGACAAATAACATCTTCTAGCTTATATAATATAGTTTATTTCACTTAATATTCAAAATCCAATTATGGACAAAAGTATGGGTAAAAGCTAGTATAAAATACAGTTTTTGTAATTCATGCTTGAGTAGGCTTTCAAAAATGCGTAATATGGTTTTTTTTTACTTTCTTTATGTCACCACATATCAAATTACCGAATAGCTAGAAATTAGTTGACGTTGTGCTGACGATGTCAAACGTCGGCGCAAGCGCAGGTAATTACGTCAAAGTACAATGTACTCGGGGATTTTTTTAGTATGACGATGGCATTTTGTACATGAAAATAATTTAGTTATTAATTATTACTATTAAATAGGGACTTAAAAGTTGAAATTTGGCATACAGGTAGGTTAGGAAATATAGATGAGCAGTAAGAGAGAAAAGTTCAAAATTTCATGTGGGAAAGAGAAAATACGAGATACGTACATTGCATCAGGCCACTAGTATTCATTGTAATATTATGAATTTGGTTGTAAGTTTGTTTGTTACGTTTTCACGCCAAAATTGCTCAATCAATTATCATGAAACTTTGTACACATATTCTTAGAGGTATCAGAAAGGAAATAGGATCGATTTTATAAAAAAACCATATATTGTAAAATATATTACCATTTAGCTATAATGTAAAATTAGTTCAAGCGGGCGAAGCCGCGGTGAATCTCTAGTAGAATTATATAAATTTACAATCAAATCTTTTATGACGTTCGTTTGATTTTATGTCACATAAAAGATAAATACAACTTTCTTCGTGAAACTAACGCCTTGGGTTTTTACATTTACCCGTTACTTCAGGGGATTTCCAGATCAGGATATTACATAAACTAATTTGAAATAACCCATTATCACGACACCTGTACTCGTTATTAGCATATTTATAAATAACGTTGTAAAAAAAGATAAAATATTTACGGAACAATGCGAAACTGTGATTTCCACGAGTCACTCATTAAAATCCTGTTTCAAGCGATTTGTTTATATTTGCGTTCTTATCAAGGTTTTCTGGTTCCGGCGTTAAGTCCCACCACTGGATACATAATGCGTTAGAACTAGGTTCCCTCTGTCTACTCTGCTAAGTATGCGGGAACCCTTGAAACTGAAGATCTTTGAATTTTTTTTTTTTAATTTAATAGTATAAGGTCACATCATTGGTACTGTACGCATTGGCCATAGGTTCAATCTTCGTGGTAATAAGTAATATTAATATTAAAATAAAGAGATTTTTCTTGGTTGAACGCAATAATACCAGGAACGACTGGCTTGAAGTGGAATATTCTTTTTGCTTTGGAATATAAAAAAATATAGGCTAATTAAATTGATTTATTCACACTGTTTTATCTAAAGTAATATTGAAAATTAATTTCAAAGACCTGATCTACCTTAAACCATTAAAATTAAGAAGAAAAAAAAAACCACATGATATTATAAAGTAAAATAAGTAAAGTGTATATAATTACTATTGTCGCTACACGGAAACTGCATTGAAATAGATAAATAAATCTAAGTAACTTTTTTGTATTGTATTTTTTTCCGTAATGATTTAATTCATATATGTATAGATTGTTGTAATTTTTCCATTAGAATTACAATCGAGCTCAGAAACATTAATTAGAGTAAATTGTGATTAAATTATGCAAATACGTATCTTTGAGGGCAGTCGTGACTCAGGCGTAGGAAACATGAGCATTTATGGGTTCGATTCCTGCTCGAGGAAATGAAATATTTAATATTTTTATTTCTTTGCTCTTGTATCGCGGTAAAATACGGCGTTGTGTTCCGCCACTCCACACGCAATATCTCGAGAATTCTGCGGAAAATAGGGAACGGAAGTATCTTAATGGGAACGGAGTATCTTAACACTAGGTTCCCACAGCCTAGCTTGCTATATGCAGGATACAGCTTGGATTCAGCATATAACAGAGTTAAGAGCATATTCCATGTTGAGTGGTGGAACCCAACGGATTACGTGCCTTTTTACCAGAACAAGGATTGAAAATAATTCATTCCCCCGATTAGGAATCGAACCCGCAACCGTCGTATTTATAATCAGACGTTGTGCCGCTGCTCTACGTTGGTCTCATATAAGTATGTACAGTGTACATTGTATAGTTAAAATATTTACTTAAGTGATGACTAACTAAACTAGACTTAAGATATATATATATATATAAATTATTCTAGGAAAATATTTATACTAATATAGACTATGTTGGGGCGATTAGAAAAACTAAATAAACAATAAATATATATAAGAAGAGCTATGAGAAAGAAAAAAAAAAACGAAACAATTGTAAGTTATTACTAATAGTTAAATCTTTAATAAGTTAGTAAAAAGCTGAAAATGCATAAATTAATTATTGCTTAACATAAATATACTGTGGATTAAAGTTATGAAATACTTAATCCTTATAGTGGATTTTCTTTTTGTAAAACAGGATTCAAATCCACACCCCCTTTATAAAATGTTGAACTACCTTTCGAGTGGTTGGCAACTCTCTGGATTTTGACAACTTAAAAGTTATACTTGCATAAGTCTATTGCAATTTTTTTCTATTTTTATTGACGTTTTTTTCACATAGAATTTTTATTTAATATTTTCATACACTATTTACTTGCTTAAATAAAAAAGATAGTGTCATCATAATATTTTTTTAAATTTATACTATTGTTTAATTTCACGGAAACAGCCTAGAGTTGAGACACTTACCCAAATTCCAAACTCGTGTTCGTGTGTTAAACGTAACTCAACGCTGCGCCCAAAAATTTGACACGAAAAGAAAAAGCCGCGAAACTCAACAGGTTATATTGATTTTCAACTTTTCACATGCGCAAGGTCTTTATAGTCATCTGTTGCTCGATTCACTCTCAGTCAGCCATAACACGTTTTAGCGTACGCACGTATATTATATTAATAAATTTTAATTAATTTATTTATTTACTTAAATTTTGTTTATTTAAATCAGTGGATTGCGGTTATTTAATTTGTGACAAGTGCTTGAAGTAAGTAGGAAAATAAAATAGCCTTGGCTTTGATGAACTTAGGACTTTTTGAGCTATAATTTATTAATTTAATATAATATCATTAGTTTTACATATTCAAATTGATTTTGTTTTTATTACGATCGTAATTACAAGTACATGCATGATATGCTAGTAATTATAAAAAAATCGTTGAATTTTAGTTCTTAGATTTGTTATTGTCTTGATTCACAATTGTTGGTTCATTGTTTTTAAGGTCCAGTACAAATTATATCAAAAAATAATTATTATTTAACTACTATATTATAGTAAATATTTCTTATATATCTACACTGTGTGTTGGGTAGCGAATTTAAGCTTTAAAGAGCTTTTGGTGATTAAAAACTGTCAATGATATCAAATATTTATTGTATTGAAACGCAGCGGTACAGTGTTCAATTGTAAACACAACGGTTGTGGGTTCGATTTCCACTCGGGGGAATTTAAAATAATTATTAATTAACAATACAAAGCGTGGTGTTGAGTTCTACCACTCAACTCGCAGTATTTCTAATATTTAGGAGTACGTGTAGAACGGAATGTCTTCGCAGTAGATTCCTTCTGCATATTATATTGATTTATTTCACAACATTGCATAAATCGATAGATGAATCTTTATATTGTTGTTTAGCCTGAGATATAACGTCAGAGCAGCCCCTATATTCTTTACAATTTTGTTATTTTTTTTTATTTTCATTCTCCTATTATTACTTTCATATTAACATTAGAATCTGGGCAA
Source organism: Heliconius melpomene melpomene (assembly GCA_000313835.2). Classification (NCBI taxonomy): domain Eukaryota; kingdom Metazoa; phylum Arthropoda; class Insecta; order Lepidoptera; family Nymphalidae; genus Heliconius; species Heliconius melpomene. The sequence continues at coordinate 247,813 of HE671452.1, read as the reverse complement.
ATAATCAACTAGAGAGCTAGTCTTTTTTAGCATCGCGCTTTATTCTGCATTTAGCAGTATAGGCAAAGAGAACCAAGAGTTCAGCCACTCTTCACCTGAAGAGACAGAGTATTCTAACATTTGCTTTTACTGTTTTCCCGCATTCATGACATTTCGTGTTGAGCAACGGAACTAAACACCGCACAGCCTTACTTGAGAAAATAAAATAATTAACATTATCCCATTGCTATTAAATACAATAATAAATAACAACGTTACCATTAAATTTAACTTATCTTATGCTTATCTAGACTTAGATAACAACTCTGAACTGTGATGTAGATAGATATATAGATAGATATGCAACATTATAGTTATTTCTATAATAACTATAATGTTGCTCCTTATCCTTTAGGCTTTGCTATTCTATTACATAATATTATAATGAGGACCTTAACTGTTTTCTACAGCGAGAAGCTAAAAAAAACATTGAGACCATCGTAGCACAGTAGAGAAGCATCTCAACTATAACTGACATAATGATTTGGTTGTAGGTTCTATCCTCATAGGGGAATTTAATTCATTTTCGTATTCCTTCTCTGATAGAAATTACTCTTTCAATGCGGCTGCGGTGTTAAATTACGCTTTTAATACACGAATGACTCGAATTCTTGTTCTTGTCTTGTTCTCAATCGAGACATTGATGTCTTGATCTAATGTTGACCAAGTTTTCTATAAAAATGATATAATTTCTGGAAAAAATATAGCACATCTTGAAATTGAACCCCCAACTATCACGTGAAAATATGTTTCTAATATCAAAAATGCATAATGTCAAAAATGTACATTTTGGTAAATATTAATGCTTAAAGAATTATTCTAAAAATAACAATGTTTGAAAACACTGTTTTATTACTTTTTTCTTACTGCTTAGTTTAGTTTACAAAAACTCACCTAAATTTTAAGTTTCATTTTGATTTACATATTTTTTGAGTACCTATAACTTTTTATAACCGACAGATATGAATGCTTATATTACTTTGAGTCATTTGATATTTCTTGTTATATACATGTTATAGAGTCAGAAGTATTGGATACTATTTTTATATATTTTTAACATTATCTAAAGTAAAGATAGAAAAGTATTTTCAGAAAAAATAAAAATAAATACTTAGCGGGACTCGAACCCACGCCTAATCTAAACGTCGCGTCGAAGCGAAATTCTTCTATGCTTGTTACAACTAGTTTAAATTGTTAGCATTTTGAGCATTTATGGACCATTCACACTATCTTCTACGTCTATCCTCCCTTACTACGTTGTTCTTACCAAATGTTGCCTGTCACTAATAGATTCAAGGCTTTTATATAGATAAATATACTTCAAGTCACATTTTTCTAACCTTACTATGCATTATAGAAATGCATGCCTATATAATAACATCATAATCATTAACAATTATTCAAATAGTTAAAATTATTCTAATAATATTCGTTTTTGTAGCTTCTATTCCGAATATAGTAGGGTAAGAAATAGGGAACTTAGTGCTAATACATTCTGTTCCCAAGTTTGTGTCCAATTTTCGAGTCGTAGTGGCGGAACCTAACGCCGCGCTTAAGATTACTTCATCGGTTAATACTGTTTTATTTATATTTTTGACTTATATATCACGTTACTTATTTTTTTATATAAGTAGTTTTAACGATATTGAATTGTGTTTTACTATCGCTTGATTTCCTTCCAATCATTTCCTTATATATAACAAGATAAAAGCAAAAACAAAAATACAAGTTTTGCAAGTTAAAAAAATGCCTATAAATTAATAATTATAGTATTTTTTTGAAAACACTCGTTATACCTTGTATTAACCGACTTTCAAGGTTTTACAAAATTTATAATTTAAATTTTATTATCGTCACCCATCTACTTACTATAAGTAGGTATATGTATTAATATATGGAGTAGGAATATACCGTCAAGCTATAAAAATACGAATGGGAATCAAACCCACACCCATTCGTGTTCGTTCAGCCTCCAAATGGCGTATTTTAAAACAATATTTAGTTAAAATCTATAAATTAAACAATAGTTAAAATTCTGGCCCAAAGTTAAAATAAGGACAGGCATTCACTTGAGCTAAGGTCGTTTGATACTTAGAATTGACACCAATTACAATATAACTAACATATGCGCCTGTGAATAAGTTAAAAACCAATATTTTTTATCAACATATTATATTTTGCGCGATTGGAGTGGGCACAATGAGTTTAGTGTTCAATCACTCCCTTTTTCGGTATATGTCGGTTTCACGCTTTGCAACTTCACGCTTATTTAGTTTTCACGCATAGAGCGGTATGCGTATATAATAAAAATAATATAATAAAATAAAAATTTTGCTTGAGCAAAGAAAAACGTTAAATTGAAGATAATTATACCTATATATTATAATTATACCGGAAATAGTTACGTTTATACATTATTTTATTAATCAATAAATCAATTAACATGTGGTTAACCACAACTTCCGGTATTTAAGGTACAAATTATGTTTACTCATATAGTATCAAATTCAAATCCTTATATTTTTTTTTAGATTTACTGTATCCCGCATATAGCATGGTGGGCAGAGGATAATGTCAAAACACTTTACTCTCCACTCTTCACTTTCCTACTTTTCTCCAAATTCTCGAGGTATTCCGTGTTGAGTGGCGGAACTCAACGCCGCGCTTTAGATCGTTACCAGACCGAATAAATGAAATGAAACGTTCCCCCGAGTGGGAATTAAATTCACAACCGTCACGTTTACCGTCACCTCATAAAAGATATATTTTCCCTTATCACACGTTTATCTTATGTTTGATACAATCAAAAAGAAAAAACAAACAGATTTAATTATAGCCACAAAAGATATCGCTTAAAACTAATTCGTATTCTGAACCCGTTGTCACATCATTTTATAACAGTGTGCTCTACTTTCTTACACTTTCTATTTTTATAAGGATATTATATTTTTGATCATAAATCTTTTATAATCTAGACTAAGTGATTATAACACACTCCTTTCCTCACTTTTCATCCAATTTTATGATATTGAGTGTATAATGGCGGAGCTTAACGCGGTGCATTGTCAAGGAGAGCGGGGACATGAAAATAAGTTATATATGTAAATAATCTTTTGATGAGACGCTCTGTCCCGCTGAGCAACGATGGTAAATTTTAATAAAACGAATACCTTCTTTGCTCTATTAAATTCTATAATTATAGATTTTAAATAAATGTAAATATACATAATAATTAAATTAAATATTTAATTAAAATAAAAAATATATACAATATTTTTTTTATATTTAGGATTTGTTTATATAATTTAAAAGCAACATCCTTTTATAATTATTAAAAATAGTTGAAAAAGTCTATTTCAATAAAGAACATTTAGAATTTTACTTTGACTCTTACATGGAAATGAAAAACATAGAGACACATCACTCTCTATATATGCATGGATATAGAAAAACTACTATATCATAGAAGCAACAGTTAAATTTGCACGTTCCAATGTTATTGTTCCTTTTATGGACAGTGTTAGAAGAATTCTCATGAACCTAGACATCTTTGTTATATCATCTAATGTACGGTTGGCATAAAAATATAATATTGAAAACTATATAATATTTTTTTAATAATTGCAATTATGAATTGGTTATGAATGAATTGAATTTCGTTCAAGGAACTATATTTTAAAGATATAATTTTACTGGTTTATTAACTAGCACAACTATAGTTCAAATATATCTAATAATTTTACGCTCTTCCCCGCATAGCAGGAGAAGCATAGGGAATATAATGTTAAAAGATTTAGGTCTCTACACACCCCTAATTTTGAATCATTGTGTTTTGACTGGTGGAACTCAACGCTGTGAAAAGCAAACATAGTCTCTAAATACATGAATTGTTCATGTAATAAAAATAGTTATTGAAATATATACCTAAAGCATTTACTTTATACTAAAATGTATAAATTTGCATTTAATGCAAAACCGTACTTAAACAAAAATGTTCCATATTAAATTTGAGTCTACTACAATATTATTATACTATTCAGAAAAACGTCAAACTCAATATCAAGGAGTCGATATATATAAAATTACATATACATTTTTTTTTCTGTCCCTACAGCGTTAAAGGTCAACCGTCAATTGGTTTGATTTAGTTATAGTTACAGCACAGTAGCTTAACTTTTAGTGTTGACGTCATCGTTTCGCAGCTGAGATTTGTTTGATTGTAAGTTTAAAGGCTTACTACCTCCAAATAGACAGTTTCTCACATACACTTAAAGTGCGTTGTTATATTACATCTTTCAATATGCTATTTAAATTAAAACAGACGAAGAGTGGAGTGGAGAAAACAAATATTAAATCGTAAAAGAAATTGTCCATATCCAAACAATATCAATAGTTTAGTTCCACCGTTCAACATGCAATGTATCTAAAATTGGGTGATGTATAAAGAACGGAGTGTCTCAACACTATGTTCCCTCCTTTACCCTAATATATGCAGAATACAGCATAAAGCTAAAAAAACAAAAAGATACTAACATTAACAAAAAGATAGCATTTACCAAAGTAACATAATAGTAAACGAAACTGAAAGTGCTTACTATTTATAGTCAAAGCACATTTAAGTTCACTCTCTATGTAACAGTATGGTGAGTATTGCGTAGCTTGATCTATATAATCTGTATAGAATATTAATTTAGGCTTCGTTTTACTTTATCTTTATCTATATTTTAGTATATTTTTTTATATTACACACGTATAAGAGACCGTCCACCCGAAGGAATTTTATATTTAATATTTTCATTTTCATTTTCTTCCTCGGGTAGGTAAAGCGCGGGATAGAGTTCAATTCGAAAGCACAATCCTACATATGAAACTAGTGTTAAGATACTCCGTTCTCTCTTCACCGAATTTTTAGGAGACATTCCGTTTTGAGTGACGAAACTTAACGCCGAGCTCTATGCCTTGGTGCCAGAGCAAAAAATATGTAAAATATACTTTTCCTAAAAATACAAATTATGGCATTTTCCCCAGTCCTCTCATTAAAGGGGAAAATAATGATATTAATCAAACCCACAACCGTCGCCCGTCCAAAATCTTGTTAAGACACGAAATAGGGAGACGTTAATTATGAGTTAGTTAGTTAGTTAGTTACTTTTTTTATGTACCTATGTTAATACTATTTTATTAATTCATCAGCATTGTGATCGGTGCACGCAGCCTGCCGTTTCTAGGTCAAACTTATTGACACATTTACCTAGCTACCTTGCTCTAATAATGTTATATTATTAATCTTGTACAGCTTAACTCATTCTATACATTTGCATTTGTTACCATATACCATAGCCTTATATATAGGTCGGTGCGGATTCAGTTCCGTGTCAATATTTAGTGAAATTGTCTATTTTTAGTTTTTTTTTTCATAATTTTAGATAATTTTGAAAGTGATTTACCTAACCCCATTATTTTTAAGGAAAACATTGTCGTTTTCTTTGATACTCCTTAATATTTAATTAAAAAATATAATATATACGCTGTATCCCGCACATAGTAGGGTAAGCACAGAGAACCTAGTGTTAAGACACTCCCTTCCCCCCTTCCCGATGAATTCTAGAGGCATTACGTGATGAGTTTTAATTTTATAATATACAAATACATATTTACCGCTCAACACACAATATATCGAAAAGGTGAGGACGGAGAATGTAAACACTAGAATTTCTGCAACATTTTTTCTATTGTGTATTGAACCTTATACTACTATTTTTAAATAAATACGTCTTAACTGCGTCATGTTTACAATATGATGATACTTATTAACAAACCATATTTTGATTTTATAAAATTCCATCATAAAATTTGGATACCCAACACGCAGAATTTATACAATAAGAGGAAAATGGAGAGCCTCTTCTAATGTTCTCCATTTTTTCTTATCACTTCTTTATTTTTTATTCACCAAAAATGATAGAACATTTTGATATCAGTGCGTACTGGCAAATGAAACAAAAGACCAACAATAGGTTATCAAGTAACACTACCATTAACCTTTCAAGCATTTCGTTTTATTATACCAAAGCGTACACACGTACGAGAATAACAATTAAATAACCGCAATTTACGTAAAATAATAAGAAAAAAATCATTAATAATTCTAGACTATATGAAAATATGGCGGTAAATGGAAAAGATTTGAGCGAAATAGTCCCCCCATCGTCGTTAATACGTCGCGTTAGCTCTAAATCCATAAGAAATTCGATATCTGAGGACAAAGAAAATGGTGATATAAACAAATCATTTGTAAGCAAATATAAGAAAACTCCGGAAGCCTTGAAGGCCTTTCACAACGATGACAGTGAACTTGAAGTACCCGGGACGCCTATGACGCCGCGGACATCGACGACACCTGGTGGGTTCTTTTGTTGGTTACTTATTTAGCTCTTTCTAGCGGCTTCGCCTGCTTATACTTTTTCTTAAAGTATAATCAAATTAACTAAAAACTTTAATATAAATTATTTTGATGTATAAGTTGTAAAGTTTCTTATAAATCCGTTCAGTTATTTTTGCGTGAAAGTGGAACAAATATTTATCCTCACAAACTTTCACATTTATAATATTTTTATTGTTTTATTATCCTAATACATAGCAAATTCAAATTAAATTTAAATTTGCATTCCTAAATTAAGATCGATTAAAGTAATTAAAATCATTTTTAAGTATCAAAATGGATATTTTAGAAATATCTGTTGTTTTTTTGGATTTCTTACTAAAATAATAACTTAGTAAGGCATTTTAAAAGCGTTAAAAATATACAATTATTATATAAATTATATGATAAAATTTGTGTTTTGTTGATGTAATTAAGATAATAATTAAGACTACATAATGAAAAATTTTGAAAAAATATTAAAACTTAATAAATTGTGTATTTTATATATGAATTTAGTTAGGCTACTGACCTCAACACGAAAAGGAGCCGCTAAACATAAATTTAAGATAATAATTTATTAAGATACGTAAATCACGATAAATTCTATATTTAGATTTAAGTATATTTTCATTAAAAAAGCTCTTGTAGCGCAGTTGTTGACATCTACTAGAACGTTTTAAGTTCGAATACTTGAAATATATTATGTATATGATAAGTATGCTGTTATCACGACGCGGCATGGTGTTTATCCGTAACCGTTGTTGTTTCGATTCCCGCCCGAGGTAAAAAATATTTTCGTTTTCCTGCTCTGATAACAAGTCAAAGCGCTGAGTCGTGCCGAGTATCTTAACACTAAACTATAATAAAGAAACTCGACTTCACATTTTGGTTGATAAAAATAATTCATTCCCCCAATTAGTAATCGAACCAACAACCTTACTGTCAGAACACTGTCCCGCTGGGCCATGACGATTTATTAAAAAAAAATCAGCTACACGCTGTATCCCACATAGAGCAAGGCAGGCAGAGGGAACATAGCGTTAAGACACTCCGTTCCCCATTTTCCGCCGAATTCTCCGCATTGCTCGTTGAGTGGCAGAACTCAATGCCGCGAAATATAAATTTAAATAAATATTTCCTTTCCTCGACTGAGAATCGAACCCACGACCAATGCGTTCACAGTCCACTCTGTGCTCCTTTGGGCACAAAGTTAAATTTATTTAATCTAAGTAAAAAAAAGCTCTTTTCATAAAAAAAACGCTGGCATCACGAATTACGAAGGTACCTTAAATAATAATTATGATTTTGTTATTTTAAACTAAAACAAGCTGATTAGTGCTGATGCAATATTTAGTTAAATTTCATAGTCGTTTGAAAGTTCACGTCGCGTCGGCATATTTGTGTTAATTTGGTAGGTTAGCTGTATTTTTTTGATGATATTAAAATATATACCTTTACATACATATATACCTTCTATTATAACTATCTACGTATAGTAATATGTAGTTTATAAATAAATCTATACTATTAAGGCCACGACTGGCTTCAGTATAGCGTTTATAGCAAAGTAGGTAGTGTTGCCTCTGTTTAGCAACTGGAGTGTTCACATAATCCGTTACCCACTTTCTTCCCAATTTTTCGAGGCATTGCGTGTTGAGCGACAGGATTTAACGCCGCGCTTTTATTTTGGTACCGGATTCATCATCATCGTCATCATTTCATGCTATATTATATGGGATACAGCGAGAATTCAAAAAAAGAATAATATATATTTGTTATGTACATAAACATTTATTTATTTAGTACTAGTGGGCCCGACGCGGCTACGCCCGCGAAAATATAAGCCTAAATCATTAAAATAAGTTAAAAAATAATAATAAGTGGAGATTTATTATTAGAAAAAATATCTGAGTAACCGAAATGAACAAACCAAAGAAGTAAAAGTAACTAAAGGAAATTCTTAATATTAGAAAAAAAAACCTAAAGTTTGCTGTGCGCGCGTACTAAACATTTTTCTATATTAAATAATTATTAATTTTTGCGAACAATATTAAATAAAATCTCAAATGATTAAAATTACGATATTTTAAGTGTATAACATCGGTATAGATAACCGAACTGAGATAAATTAATTATAAGCAGCAAATAATTACATAAAAAATAATAGTAATTCGAAAATCTATAAAAATTTACAAAATCATCAAAGTCATCCGCCCGTTCGCGTCGGTCATACTCATATTATGCCGCCCGAAGGCTAGGTCATTTGGAATCAGTCACATCTTAATTATTTATTAGAATGTTATACAGTAAATTATAATTTCCATCTAGATGGAATGCTAAAAGTGACTACTATATTTATTTTCATAAGGATGAATATCAAATTATAGAAATCATCTAATTTTTGTTAATGATTTGTATAAAGAGATTTGTATAAATCTATATCGGCGCGCGCCATGTATGCATTAAGCAAACTCACTGTGGGTGACGTTTTCTTAAAACAGCAAACTTTGCAAGCTGTTGCTTAGCAACGCGTAGCGACGATTGTTATTAACATGGCGGAATAAATTCCTTGTCAAATTAATTATTTTAATATATTGGTATATAACGAAAATATTACAAATATGAGAAAAAAAAAGTATCCTATGTTCATCCCGGGACCCTCAAGTATCTGTATATGAGTATTTTATCACAATTAAATTAGCGGTTTGGCCCTGATTGCGGAAAAGACAGACAGACAGACAGACAGACAGAGTTACTTTCGAATTTATAATATAGGTATGGATTCTCCAAAATGTCCCATGTAAGCCTCAAATATATTCTAATGGAAACAGTATAAATAATGCATTGTCATATTTTTATCATGTTATTCTCACCTTGAAAATAAAGAGGTATTTACGATTCACCCAAATTATACTTGGAAAATGGGGCAAAAAATATAAGTGGTTATTCGAAACAATTTATTAATGTAGGTAGACTGTTATTGTAATTTGATATATCTTTAATGATATATCATAACAGGGTAGGTAGAGGGCCGCACTGTAGGAGAATGAACGCCTCTTTTTTTCCTGTTATCAAAGCCAAGAAAAAAAAATATTTCCACGAGTGGGAATCGAACCGACAACCTGAGGCCGTCTGACATTTACGAGTCAAACGGCATCAAAAATATTTTTATCATAAATAAAAATTTTATATTTTAAGGGTAGCCTGATATATAAAATCTATTGATAAGGCTTTGTTATTTCTACTCTCCGCCAATATTAAGTACATTGCATGTTTATATGTATTTTTACTTTGTCAACAGGCCATGAAAATTGTACATTCCACCATGACCTTGAATTGGACCACAGACCACCGACCAGAGAGGCCTTACTACCCGACATGGCTAACTCTTACAGATTACTACTTACAGGTAAATATTCAAAATGGTTTAAAATTTACTCATAATTCTACATAATATCATCTCACTTTAAAAATTCTCTCTACTCTCTATTTTATCTGTATTTCTTATATAGATAATAAATATATAAAAAAAATACCCAAAACTAAATGTGTTGCAAATATTTTTGCTGACATTATAAATTACTTTTGTTCGCTTGTTATATCTTAGTATACACGTGTTACCTACTTATTTAATATTTATTAGCTTGCTTTCATAAATGCTTTTTTACTTTATAAGCGTTATATGATACAAAATAAACGCTTACATAAATAATTTTCACAATCATACACAAAATTGTGAAATATGCTTGAATATACAAAAATATGAATCAAAGAAGTATCAAATTTAAAGAAGTGCCAAAATACAAAATTATAGATATGTAATTGAAATTCCAGAGTTTTTATTATAATCGTATTTTTTTACAATTTCCAGGCCTAGGAGAAGACCCCGAGAGACAAGGTCTATTAAAGACACCAGAGCGCGCTGCCAAAGCTATGTTATTCTTTACCAAAGGATACGATCAGAGTTTAGACGGTAATTTTTATTTTTATTTTCTAAGCGTCCCCACTTGTCTAGAGCATTCAGAGAGGGCCTAGTGTTCAGACTCTCCGTTCTACACTTTTCACTGAATGTACCGCATCACGACGCGACGGCTGCTCGTGTAGAAGAACTGCTCGAGTGGAGATTCTTACCCATACTTTTCTTTTGCACAATCCTGTTTTGCCCAACGATTTTACTTATTACAAATGGAATTTAGCCAGTATTATAGTATATACGTGACGAATTTTTATATATATATATTGCTTTAGTTGGAACCTGGCTGGCTATTAACACGATAGGTATTATGTTTCAATTCCCACTTGACGAAATTAAATATTCGCATTTCCTCGCTCTGGTAATAAGGCAAAGTGCGTTAAGTTTCGGACGGAATTTCTCCAAAATTAGATGGATAGCGGGAAACGAGACTTCCGGTCCGTTATTAATAGGAACGTAGTGTTTAAGCACTAGGTTCTCAGGTTCCCTCTGCCTACCCTGCTATATGTCGGCTACAGCGTGAAGTATCAAACTATACAAATAAAATATGGAAATAAAAATTACAAATGTATACTAAAAATATATTTTCCCAAATTTTAGAAGTCCTGAACAATGCGATATTCGACGAAGACACCGACGAAATGGTCGTCGTGAAAGACATCGAAATGTTCTCTATGTGCGAGCACCATCTTGTACCTTTCTACGGGAAAGTGTCTATCGGATACCTGCCCCAAGGAAAAATTCTTGGATTAAGCAAATTAGCGAGGTAAGTTTTTTTTAGATTCTATAAATATTCGTTACAGTGGAACTGAAAGAACTTAATCTATATAATAGGTACATAGTATTAAAATTTATATTATTTGAGGAAGTTGTAATTTGCCTTGCTTTATTAGAAAAATATTTTTACTAACATTATTATTATTTAGTTTTGTATCCGGAGGCTTCGAGTTTCATTGTCAATAAATTTTATTATTTCTTTCAATTTAATATAATTCAATGATATTTCTTTATTTATTGTTTGGTGCCATTCAAATTCAATCTAATTGAAATTCAAAAACCTTAACAGAACCTAATCGTAAGGCACTTCGTTATCCCCGCACCACTCAATTTTAAAGACATTCCTTGTTTATTTTATTAACAGAATGCAACGATTTTCTATCTTGTTATTAGAGCAAGTAAAAATAAACATATAATATCTCTCTAAGAGAGATTCGAATCCACATCTCAACAATATTATATGAGTTTAATAATAAATGTTTGATTATTTAACAGGATCGTAGAAATCTACTCGCGTCGTCTCCAAGTGCAGGAGAGACTCACCAAGCAAATAGCGGTGGCGGTGACGCAGGCGGTGCGACCGGCCGGCGTCGCCGTCGTCATTGAGGGAGTGTGAGTGGCATATTAGTGGTTTTTAGTTAAGAGTTAGAGGCCTATTGTGGCGCAAAGTGGGGAACTTGGTGGAAAATGGGGAACGGAGTGTCTTAACACGAGGTACTCTCTGCCTAGTGCTGTGTCCTGTATACAGCAGGGTAGGCTCCTTCTGCCTGCCACACTATATGCAGGATACCCCCATCTCGAACGAAACAATTATTATTTCTTAATATTTTGACATTTTCACTCTAGCCACTAAGCAAAAGTTCGGCGTTGAGTTCCACCACTCGACACGTAATGCCTCGAAAAATTCGGAAAGTGTAGAACGCAGTGTCTTAACACTAAGTTCAATCTGCCTATGCTGTTACATGCTTAGTACAGCGTGAAACAAAAAAAATAAGACAAAAACCATACATTTTGCAGTCACATGTGCATGGTGATGAGAGGCGTCCAGAAGATCAACAGCAAGACGGTGACGTCGACGATGCTGGGCGTCTTCCGCGACGACCCCAAGACCAGGGAGGAGTTCCTCAACCTCGTGCACTCCAAGTAGGCGGCGACATTTTATTTTATTAATAAAAAAATATTGTAGTTTTTTTCTTTTTTGAAAAAAGAATTCTTTAGGTTGTTTTTTTTTTGTTAGTAGGGATTTTTTATTTTTATTGTTATTACTGCCTTTTTAATTTGCATATTTTTTTTGTTTTGGTTTCGTTGTACGATTTAGTTTGAAATCTAAATAATGTTTCGTTTTTTTTATTTGCATTTTTTTTAAATATCCAAATTTTTGCCTTTATTAAAAGATTGGACACTTGGAAAAAACCAGTCTCAACCACTCAAAGTAGATAATTATAGATAATTTCAATAAATTACTTTTCTTACTTTCAAAGTTTATTTTCTCTATTCTCTAAAAATATATTTGTGTGTTATATAATTTCATTGTTATTTTTTATTTTTGTTGCAATTTGTGTTCAAATATTTTACTTATATTTTATAAATAAATAGGATTAAACGGCAATAATTATTTAATAATAATATTTATTAATATTTCTTATTTTACTTGTTTGTTCATCTGTGTTTTTAAAAATTTCTATAAATTTAGTGTTTTTTTACCTTTAATTAAATCTAAGCTTTGAAATTTCATTAAAAGTTCCGAAAGACGAAACCAAAAATTTGACAATAGTTTTCATTTGTGTGAATTTTAACTATTTTTGACATTATTTACACGACTTTTATTATAAAGTATATTATATTTTTATAGCACTTTTTTTAAATAAACAACAATTCGTGCCAAAATATACGTGTGAATTAAATTAAAATATGAAAAATATCAATACTTTACCGTATACTATATAATTAACTGCCTTTATTTTATTCTTTATGTTTAAGTTAATAAAACATTTTGGGGGATGCGATGAAAAAATAATTGCCCGAATCATCGTTTTTCCTAAAAAAATATATTTCTTTTTAATTTTTAATTAAATTTGTGGACCAAAGTAAAAATCTCAAGATGTAAAATGGCTGACACTTGACATTTTTACTAAATAAGTTTTAAGTTTGTTTTTAGTAAATAAAAAAAAACTTTGAATCCATGACGATGCCTTAATTGAATTGTGAATAAACGAATTTTATATTGAAATAATATTAATAATGTTGTGAGCATTTGATTTATAAATAAATTTTTACTTTAAGTTGAATATGCTTTTTATTTATACATTTTTTTAAATCACTCATACTCTTGGTGGTTGGTGGTGTATTGTATTGTATAGAGCTTGATACTGTTCTTCATCTTTACAAATAAAAATATTTTAAATATTTTAAATGAAACTATTATAATCGGATTAATCGCGTATATTTAAGACTAGTGGGCGCGCGCAGCTTCGCCTGCTTATTTGGACCCTTATGAGGATAATTCTAGAAAACTATGAAACATGTGTACATTTAAATACTTTTAAGGGTCTACGTTTCAAATTTTATAAAAATCGGTGGCCATTTAAAGATTTTTCCATACAAACTTTCAACCCCTTATTTGCACCCTTAGGGGGAGAATTCTAGAAAACGATGAAACACGTGTTCAATTAAATACTTTTAAAAATCTAAATTTCAAATTTTATAAAAAACGGGGCCGATTTAATTTTTTTTCCATACAAACTTTCAACCCTTAATTCAACCCTTTAGGGTTAAAATTTTTCAAAATCCCTTCTTAGTGGATGTCCAGATTACAAAAGTAAACAAACAAATTTCACGTTTCTACGTACAGCGGTTTCGGCTGTGCGTGCGTCTTACCTCAGTCAGTGAAGACAAGTCCTTTTCGTATATAGATTATACATTTTAGCGACGAAACCCGACGCGGGTAGACTGAGGTGGTGGTGGTCCATCTGTCAGTTATTATATCGAACTCCCACCAAAGATTTTTTAATTTTTCCAACGATTTTATAATTGTGCGTTATGTTCCGCAATTCTATACATAATGCCTCTAGAATTTGATAGAAAGTGGAGAACCTAAGCGTATTAATGGCAACAAAAGTAGCTATATGAAACAGAAATATGTTACCACGTTATCCGATTTCCATTCGACTTCGAGAATAACAAAATTCAATGCCACACTTTTATTTTTTTTTCTTAAAATGTAGAAGCTTATATAAGCTAGTGAATTTATATAAATACGATAGTGATACATGTGAATTTTAATATTTTAAATATTAGTAATAATAGTACAATTCAAAAATACCTGTGAAAACTGTTAAAATTTTATTGAAAAAATATTGAACGTGCTCTTTATTTTCTCTACTTAAGTTTGCTTTATATGAAATCTTAGTAAAATTCTATAAATGAAGAAAGGACGAATTGATAAATAGATCAGACTAAACAAAAATATATTGGAACAAGTGAATAATTTAGTATATTTGGGAAATATGTTTAGTAAAGATGGATGAAACACGGAATTGATATGAAAAAACTTATTGCTGCCGGTAACATTTTAGCTGACCAAATTTACAACGAAGAACTGTGGAATGGCCTACCTGAGGCAGTGCTTCCAGGTCTATACGAACTGGGTACCTTCAAAAAGCGCATCTATTTCCACCTTAAAGGCCGGCAACGCTCCTGTAGCTCCTCTGGTGTTACACGAGGTCGTGAACGCCGACATGTATGACACATGACAAATTCTAAGAGATCGAGGAAACACTGACAATGAATGAAAAAGTACAATGAGTTTCTCGATAAAAGACTGATATTCTAATATAACTCGAACCTTTAGTTAGCATTCTACCAAACAAACTCCTCAGCTCTATAATCTATATACATAAAAGGACTTGTCCTCACTGACTGAGGTAAGACGCGCGCACAGCCGTAACCGCTGTGCGTAGGAACGTAAAATTTGGACAGATGTTTACTTTCGTAATCTGGACATCCACTAAGAAGGGATTTTGAAAAATTTTAACCTTAAAGGGGTGAAATAAGGGTTCAAAGTTTGTATGGAAAAAAATTTGAATCGGCACTGATTTTTATAAAATTTGAAATTTAGATTTTTAAAAGTATTTAATTGAATACGTGTTTCATCGTTTTCTATAATTCTTCCTCTAAGGGTGCAAATGAGGGGTTGAAAGTTTGTATGGAAAAATCTTTAAATCGCCACCGATTTTTATAAAATTTGAAATTTAGATTCTCAAAAATATTTCATTGAACATATGTGTCGTGGTTTATTAGAATACACTCCTGAATAAGCGAGCGAAGCTGCGCACGTCCGCTAGTCTATATATATAAAAGGACTTGTCCTCACTGACTGAGGTAAGACGCACGCACAGCCGTAACCGCTGTGCGTAGAAACGTAAAATTTGGACAAATGTTTACTTTCGTAATCTGGACATCCACTAAGAAGGGATTTTGAAAAATTCTAACTCTAAAGGGGTGAAATAGGGGTTGAAAGTTTGTATGGAAAAATTTTTAAATCGGCACCGATTCTTAAAAAAATTTGAAATTAAGATTTTTAAAAGTATTTAATTGAACACGTGTTTCATAGTTTTCTAGAATTCTCCCCCTAAGGGTACAAATAAGGGGTTGAAAGTTTATATGGACAAATTCTTAAATCGCCACCGATTTTTATGAAATTAGAAATCTAGACTCTTAAAAATATTTAATTAAACATATGTTTCATGGTTTTCTAGAATTCACCCCCTAAGGGTGCTAATAAGGGGTTGAAAGTTTGTATAGATTTTTTTTAAATCGGCACCAATTTTTATAAAATTTGAAATTCAGACTCTTAAAAGTATTCAATTAAATACATGTTTCATGGTTTTCTAGAATTCGTCTCCTAAGGGTGCAAAAAAAGGTTTGAAAGTTTGTATGGAAAAATCTTTAAAACGCCACCGATTATTATAAAATTTGAAAAATAGTCTCTTAAAAATATTTCAATGAACACGTTTTGTGCTTTATTAGAATTCACCCCTAAATACGCAAGCGAAGCTGCGCGCGTCCGCTAGTATTAGTATAGATAAGTCTATTGTGCATTCAAGATAACAATAACAAAATCCGGGAGGCAATCGTATCCCAGGAAGAAATAACATTTCACCTTCAGACCTGCCTTCTAAGCTATCTTTGGTCAAGTAGAGGGCAACTTAGAAACACTAGATAAACATTATAAAACGCACACTGTAGAACTTGCTTGTAATGTTTATTGAATAATAAATTATAGATATCGGTAGTTTGTATAACATAATATACTAAAATAGAAATAAATTACTCGGGCTATATTTATTTATTATTTACTTGCGACCTGGTATTTAATTTAAAGGGTAAAACCGGGATAGTTCACATGAATCAGCTAGGGTGCTGTTGTCATTTTTACTAAAATAATGTTTACTTTCTTTATTTGTTTTGTTCTTTCATTTCCTAAATTCTCTTTTTTAGGTTCAATATTATTTTTCTGGTGTAAGCAAGTTTTAAATTGATAATTCTTTTCTTAAAAAAAAGGATGTGGGTGACAACTATCTTTCATTTATTAAAAGCAAATGAAAGAAGTATATTAACATTTTTGTGTGACCCGCAATATATGAGATGCGTAAATACGTAAAAGTATGACATTAATAATGATAATGGTGTATTTTTTTATTATAATTTATATTTAAAAATATAAAATTGATTCACTAATTTAATAAAAGTATATTCTGTATGGTGTCATTTTATCAAACTAAATTAGATTATTATTGTTATTATATTCACGTCTTTAATTGTTATTTGTATCTCAATTTCAAGCATTGAAAAAAATGGTTATTTTGAAATCACAGACAGCGACTTAAATTTTACTTATACATACATATATATATATATATAGATTTACCAGGATTAGCAAACAAAAGCTAGTGTTAAAACACAACAACATTTGCGTGTTGAGTGGGGGAACTCAATGTGTTGCATTGTCATTCTAGAGTTGCTAATTCTAGTATAATAATCAATGTGATTTTTGGTTTTGTTAATACTATATTAGTAATAGAACTCATATCAACTGCGCTACGTTAATGTCAAGGTTAGATTAATAGACAAAGATAACAATTTATAGTTCAACAAATGTACAGCAACGTAAGTGCATCATAGAAAAGGTCACTGTGATAATGATTTATTATCACTAACACAGTGTCATCGCTCATCCCTATATATAATCTTAAGCTAATCGAAGCGCCTTCAGTCCGCAGAAGCTTATTATTCGGTAAGTGGTAGCTTTTCTCAATTTAGATTATTTAGATGACTGTCTTGGCTGATGGGCACAGGGTCTGACTGTGGGTCCGATTCCCACCCGGGGAAATGATTATGCTTATTTCTTCCTTTGGGTAACAAAACATGGCGCAGCGTTGAGTTTCACTCTTAATCTTTTATATAATGCCAACCCTCATATATGAGGGATACAGTGTAAAGCTATATATTATGTAGATTGAATTACATATAGCGTCTTGGCTTTGGGCTAAAGCAGATGAATTCACAAGTTACTAATGAATCGTTCATTCCATGATTACTTGCGAGTAGGGAAATAAAAATATTTTATTTTCCCCATTCAGGATCAAATTTCGCAATGTCGCCTTTATACACAGATTGTGCCACGATCGACTCTAAAAAAAATTAATGTAAATATTTACTTATTCGAAAGTCTAACAATTTAAATACTTATTATAAATGTGATATTATTTGAAATTTTTAACTATTTTTTTATAAATATTCATGACGTATCAGGTGACAGCTTCCAGTTACTGCTTACTTTTACTGCAATATTATAAATTTTAATTATATTTTCCTACACAATTAAAATCGTGACTAAATCCGCTATCGATTATATATACGTTTCGAATTTTCCTCTTTGTTATATAGTTATTTTATAAAATTATTTGTTATATTCTTTTTTCAGTTTTACCCCATATAACATAGTAGTATTAAGACCCGTCCATTTCCCACCTCCCGCTGAATTCTCAAGGGATGGCGTGTTGAGTGGCTGATATCAACGCTACGCTTTGCCTGGGCGAGGAAATACATTCCCCATGTGGGAATGGAACCCACAACATTATGAAATATAATAGAAATATTCAACATTAAACATCATTTCGATTTTAAATTTAGATAAAAACTCCTGTTTCTTATATTTCAGAAGTCAACATGAAGAAAATAATCAGTTTCATAACTATTACGCTCATTGGAGCTTGCCTCGCCGCTCCCGCCTCTGATAAAAATGACGATATTGTAGAAGTAACAAAGGCATTTTTTGTTAAAGATTTTCTTAAATATACCAGTGAACATGATATAGTCAAAATAGTAGTACCTTTGAACTCAGTTAACTTTGATCTATCTGCATCAACCGAGTCAGGCTCAGACGAGTCAATGGATCATCTCAATATAATCTTTGTTGAAGCTGATGTAGATGACAAAGGCAACCGTGTTTATAAAGGTTTGTACTCACTTAAAGATGGAAAAGCAAAAAAACTGCTAGAAAACGGTAGAGATGCCGCTGCTTCCGCGGATGACAGTAAATTGGTCTACCTTGGCGCCACTGATGGTATTTACGTATATGATACAAAGGAAGACAAGGTTGAAAAATACGGAACCATAACTGACAGCATTATGAACATTGTCCATGAAAAAATTGGTGATGTTATGTATATTTTGACAGAGGATCATATAGTATATAAAGTTACAGAAGGCGGAACAAAGAAAGAGAAATTAGAGGATATTGTAAATGCCAAACAACTTATTATAGATCACACTAACAACCTTTACTTTTATTCTGATGATAAAGTACCACACGTACGCACAGCTGAGGGTGTGAAAAAAATTGAGGGTCTTCCTGAAAATCCAACAAGCGTTACCTTAGTGAGACCTCCAGTTCTCTTTTATGACAGTGCAGTATTTATATCAGATAACACTGCATACCTAATCTACATTAATGGCACAAGTGAGCCAGCTGGCTTCGAAATGAAACCTGACGCTAAGCCAACTGCTTACGCTCCAGAAGCAGCATTGGTACAATTCTATGGATATGATAAGAAGATTTATGAATTTAACATTTTATCAATTATTCTTCAACCTACCCTTGACGCGCTTGACGAATTAAACGATTTCCTCAGTGACAAAACTGATGATATTCGAGCTTATTCTGCAAAATCAAAAATAAATGCACACTAAAGTTGTGTTGTATATTAATAAAATATATTTCACGAATTTTTTCATTATTTTCATACTTCCTAAAATTATTTAAAATATTAACACTTTTGTATACCGCAACTTGTAACACTACTAAATAAACGTATTGCACAAAAAAATATTATTCAGGTCAAAAATTTCGGATGTAATTTAATGGCAAATACTTGTGATTTACATATATGAAAACGAGTGATATCAATAACGTATGGTTATTCTTACCCGTTTTTATTTATCCGATCCTGTAGATTTTGTGTGCATATTCAATTTCGAAAATCATACGTATGCACACCCAAATAAATATGCTTTATTAATGATTTCTCAAAGAAGTCAGTCAACCTGATAGAGGATGAATTGAAGCACTAAAATAAAAAAATATTGTTACTTTCTAATAAAAAATACATAATCAAAAGATATTTCTTGCATCCACCAACCTTTTGAAGGCAACATATAGGCCTCTCCTACACGTTCACCATTACATCTGTTCTTGCACCCGTTTTCCAAATCAAACTATCTGGTTGAAAGTCGGCCTCTACTCCATTCGCAGACTTTCCTTCTCCATCGTCAGTACTGCTAACAATCTGTAGAAATAGACGTTGTAATATCACTACTTCTCTCTCTACGTGCTGCTTGATGCTCATGAATAAAGCAAGAGAGGTAATTATTACATTAAGAAGACGTTGATAGATTTCATTTTCATAGTTTAATTGTACGAAAGACTCAAAGAGAACTCTGTCAAAATAAGCTTAACTTCAATTAAAGCGCTAACAACAGTGAAATCTTTAAAAGTAGAAGCTGTTTTCGGGTCCAGTTCTCCCTACAGAGAGAGAGAGTTGATAGCAACGTAAATAGGATGTAACGAGCATATAAGAATTTAGACGTAATCCGATAAGAACATATACTTATATATTTGGCCAGAGTCAGAGACGAGGTCGAGTCGAGGAGAGATCGAGTCAGAGGACGAGAGTCAGAGTCACATCTTTTCAAGATGTGACTCTGACTGACTCTTTTCTGATTCTTTTTGAAGGTACCCATATCGTACCGACCTGGAAACAACCTTATAAAATACTTTCTCCTCTTTACCTTTAATATAGAACTATATAGACCTATTTTCTAAAACTTTTGGATATCAAAGCTCTTAGGGTGTCACAGTGAGAAGGAATTTACATTTTTGCCTATTAAATTTTGTTTATGAGACGTCATCGTCCTTTATAAATGTCGTACATTAATATTTTTTGGAGGCAATTTAAATTGGCTTATTTTTAAAATTAATTGATATTGTCTTTACGTTCTAAGACAGTTCCTCACTTTTCCACATCTATTCATACAATCCGCATTTTAAGCTTTTTGCAATGAATTCACAACGGAGATTAGTTGGGTGAGCCCATCTTCAGAAAAGAAATGTGTGAAGAGTTCCAAAGGACGGATCCGAAAGCATCATCATCACATCCTCAGTTTATGCATATACTCTTGTACAGTACTTCTTCCTACGCTAATCTGTAAATGACTACAGTTCAAGGCTTAAATCGTTGTTACAAGATACATCCAGTCTATTTCTGTTGTTATGTTTCATCATTTGAATTACACCTTAATAAATTATTACATTATTAATGTATATTACTATTATTAGTACACTGCATCCTAGTTTATTGATAGGGTTGCCATATCATATTTTTTGTTAGCTTTATGAAGTCTTTTTCGAATGAATTTAACTCATTAAATATAGCTATTTTAAAATAATTTGTTTGTAACGCAAAATGTGTACAAGTTCATGTGTAGTCCGTTACTGAAGCCCGTCGTGACGCAACCCCACAAGCGAGCAACTGACAGGTTATGGGTCCGATTCCCACTAACACTACCACTAGCTCTGGTAACGAGGCAAAGCGCGCCGGTGACTTCTGCCACTCAGCCTCCAATGCCACCAAAATTCGGCGGAAAGTGGGGAACAGAAGTGTCTTAATGGCAGCGGAGTGTCTCTAATAATAGAGATCTAATAGTAGAGACCGCATATAGATGCGGAATACAATACAAATCTAAAAAATCTTATACATTTAATTACTTAGGATATACATCTAATTAGTTATTTACATATTCTAGAAACATAATATATTGTATAGTTCACAAGTGTAATCATATAAACAGAATTTTATATTGAAAAGGCCATTAGCGATAATTATTGTTATCAATAACAACTAGCATCTCTCATCTCTATACTCGTATATAATCTAACACTGACCATGAAATGCGTTAGTCTGCTTAATCTCACAGACGGGTAAGTTGTTTAATTTAATTTTTTTTTAAATTTCATATCAATGGACTGCTTTTAGCTGATTTTCGATTTTTAGTGTCTGTTACCGCGACAGTTGGGTATTCGATTCCCCCTCGAGGAAATGTAATATATAACATTTTCATTTTCCTCACTCTGGCAACTAGGCAAATTACGCTGTTGTGCTCCGCTACGCAAAATGCAATTCCTCCAGAATTCGGCGGAATGTGGAGAAAGGAGTGTCTTA
Source organism: Heliconius melpomene melpomene (assembly GCA_000313835.2). Lineage (NCBI taxonomy): Eukaryota > Metazoa > Arthropoda > Insecta > Lepidoptera > Nymphalidae > Heliconius > Heliconius melpomene. The sequence goes on along the minus strand of HE671452.1, from coordinate 225,819 downwards.
ATGTAGAAAGCAGACTTAACTTTAGGTTCTCAGGTCTCCTCTGTTACGTGCGACATACAGCGTAAAGCTATTTTTTTAAGTAAAATATTAAATCTTTATCATAATTCATAAGAAATTTCTATAAAAAATTTTTTCGTTTAAAAACAAAATGATCGAAATAATTTAAAATAAAATTTTACATGTATATCTAATTCATTAACTAATAGATACTTTAATTTCAGCTTGTGATAATAAAAAAGTGAAATACTAAAAGATATAATTATTATATAACGTTAGTAACTATAATAATTATCATAATCGGGGGACAAAAGTTAATTGTTATTATCTTTGCTCATTATTTTAATATTTCTTACTTGTTTTGTTAACGCAGTATAAGTCAATACAAAAGTGTTACTCTGATATTATATCAACGTATAATTTGTGATAACTATATATATATATAGGTTATTAATATATTATTTAGTAATGATGCGGTGCTGGAGATAATTGCAGCTGGAAATAAAAATGTGTTTATTACTAAGAAAAATATTTTTTTAGCTTCAAAAGTGTTAAGTGACGTAACTAAACACCGCGTTCTGTCTCGTTACCAGAGAGAGTAAATGAAATTACTCAAAATAATATGTTAAATCTGGTTAATATAGTTTCATTTACCATTTGTTGGATTATGTAATTCAATGTAGTTTTCCTTTTTTTTGAGCCTTACGCCGTATCCCCACATGTCCCGCATGTAGCAGGGTAGACAAAGGAAGTATAATGTTACGGATATCTTTTCCCTGAAGGCATTACATATTGAGTGGCAAAACTCAACGCCACGCTTTGCTCTGATACCACAACGAAGAAATAAAAATATAAAATATTTTATTTCCTCGAGTGGAAGTCGAACAACACTGCCTGTCGCGTTACGCCCCTGAGCCACGACTGGCCTCAATAAGTATAATAAAATATACTTCTAAAATAAATTAATATTAACATTTTATTGAATATATTATCTTGCATTGGTTGTTTTATATTATATCATTGTCACTTATCTCGCCTCAACTGTTGACCACTGTCTTTAATACAATATTAAATAAATATCTTATTATTTTATACTTACAGTTATGAAAGCACTATTTATGCTTATCAATGTAATACATGTAATATATATACCTATATAGGTATAATATTTAATACAAATTTTTCAATTCTTCTATTTCAGACGCCAGAATGAAGATGATAACGAGTTTAATTGCTATTTTGCTGGTAGGAGCTTGCATCGCCGCTCCCGCCTCTAAAGATGACGATGATTTAGTTGTAACGAAGGATTTTTACATAAAAGAATTTGTTAAATACAGCAGCGAACATGATATTGTTAAGATAATGATACCTTTGAACGCCGTGAACTTTGACGAATCCGATTCATCCGAGTCCGATTCAAGCGAGGAAGTGGATGTTATTATTTTCTTTGTAGAAGCTGATGTCGACGACAAAGGCGATCGCGTCTACAAAGGCTTGTACTCACTTAAAAATGGAAACGTAAAAAAAGTGCTAGAAAATGGTAGAGACGCCGCCGCTTCCGAAGATAGCAGCAAATCAGTTTTCTTTGGCGCTAGTGACGGTATTTATGTATATAATAAAAACGATGATTCAGCTGTAAAATATGGATCTGTTGATGACAGCATTGTTGGTATCGCTAAAGAAAAATCTGGTGATATTATGTACATTTTGAC
>HE671452.1:141419-214355 GCA_000313835.2 Heliconius melpomene melpomene | reverse complement strand
ACGATACTTTTAATACATGGGTTAAGCAATTGTATGCCACCAAACCAGAATCATCTTCTGAAAGTAAACCAAGAAATCCTTCTTGTAAGTCAGCTTCTGTAAGAAGCCTGTGAGAATGGTTTTCAAGTTTAATCATTACTGCAGAGCAAGTGCACGACACACATGTTTGAAGTACACAATAAGTATAACAATTAAAAAAAACCGACTTCCACTGGATCCCATAATTAGAACATAACCAAACTCTCATCAAACTATCCTTGAAGTGTATCCTTTCCAATAAAAAAGAATCATTGAAATCGGTTAGCATGATATTGAGTTATTCTTCCATTTGCTGCGCACATACTTAATGCAAATTTAAGACTTATATGATTTTGTCATGGATAAAATTGTCAGAAATAAACCAAATCAAAGTAAAGACCAGTCAAAAGTTCTGAGGTAACAAAATATAAAAAAAATACACTCGACTTGATAACGTCCTCTTCACTGAAGTCGATTAAAAAGTGAAGCCAGAAAAATGAGAAGGATACAACAAAGAGTACTATTTACATTAAATTGGAAGCTGATAAAGTTTTAATTTGACATGTGCACCGTATTTAAAGAAAATTTGTCACTAGAAGAATATGAGGTACACAAAGAAAGAAAAAGCATACCAAAACAAGAAGAACGCACATTTTAGAATCCTCTAACATGTCATTGATAATCTGAAGAAACAGCGTAGGGGACAGCACACAGCCTTGGGGGACAGCGTTCACGGGCATGTACTCCAAGCATAAACCGTCAACAGTTAACTTGAGGTTGCACCCAGTGAGAAAGCTAGCGATCCACTTGCATAAACTCTCGGAAAGCCATAGGAAAGCCTCGGAAAGCCGTATTGCAAGGAGCGCCTCATGCCACACGTAATCGAAAACCATCGCCATGTCCAAACTAACTGCCAGACCCTATTCCTTGCTTTTAATAGCCGTAGCCCACCGGTGGATTAGGTAAACCAGAAGGTCACTGGTTGAGCGACCATGGCGGAAGCCATATTGACTGTCGTTAATCAATCAGTGATTCTCCAGTTAAATCAAAAGCTGGCCATTGATAATGCTCTCCATAACTTTCAAGAGGTGGGTGGCAATAGGCCTGTAGTTAGATGGATCGGAACCATCGCCTTTCTTGGAGATTGGGTGGATAAGAGCGCTCTTCCACAAGTCTGGGACTATACCGATTGAATAAGAGTGCCAAAACAGACCCATTAGCACAGGTGACAGCACTAAAGGAGAGATGTCATGTGACCCACTCGACTTGTGGATGACCAAAGAAGACAGAGCTCGCCTAACAGCTTTTTAGCTGAACTTAATTTCAGGCATTAAGCTCTGGCACGGGTTTGCGCGCGGCGCTATTCCTTGATCATCCATATTCGACTTCGAGGCAAAGAGATGTACTGTAGTAACGATAAATCCGTCCATGTATATGTGCGGCACGAAAGCGAATGTGTTACTTAAATTTAGTTTTAGTTATCTTGATAAAGTTTATTGCAATACTTATTGAATTCGCTTTTTATTTAATTCAAATTTACCTAGTTATTTAAGGGATAAACATTCAAGGGTTAGTCTATCTATAAACCTTTTCTAACCACTTTCTAACAACCCTTCGAGTTTCAACATTTTTTTGTTAATTATTATTAGTATTAATAACCATAGGACTAATATAACGTACCGTACTGTTTTATCGTTATCAGATTAACCATTTTCACGTAAAAAAGCGCCAAACCACAATTCCTTTCGTTTATCATTACTAATAATTATTATACATATTTGTTTTAAGTTTAATACATTTTTGTTATTCTCATAATAACACTAAATAAATCCGATTATGTTCTTTTACAAAACTGATATGTGCATATTTTTCACTTGTAAGAAATGGTGGCTACAAGACAATTCTGATATGTGCATCAAAATGGTTAAAAAAAATTATTACAGATGAAGGGTACATTTTATCATTTTCGCTTGTATCTCAGTTCAAACATAATATATTTTGTCACCATATTGCATTTATAATTTTTTGATAAAGTTATTATTTAATAAATAAGATAGTTTTTTGTCTCTCCTGAAAACTTGACTAAAAACACATAACGGTTTTGGCAAGCGCAACGACCATATGCAGTTTCAATAAAAGAAGCGCTGCCTCTTCCACTCTGTATAAGAAAAATTGTTATTGAGTTTATTAAACATTGGAATAGAATCCAAAACAATATTTGTTGTCTGTTTGTGTACTTGTTCACGCTAATCTCAGAAATGACTTAACTAATTTAATTGCAGTTTTCGCAATTGGATTCTGAAAAGCTTTATTTAATATTTGGTGTTATTACAATCGGTTCATACATAAAAAAGTTATATCGATTTAAAATATTTTATTCCTCAAAATTGCTACTTGCTGAAAGAGTTAATTCATACAATTATTTTATTAAATTGGCTCTTTTTTGTTTTTCAAAAAAGAAAAAAACAAGCTTATTTGTTAATTAGAATTAACCGTCGTGAGAGAACTATATCAAGATGATCGTTTTTTATTTAAGTTAGGTGCAACCCAAATTGCTTTCATTAAAATCGGCTTTGTCAAAAGATTTTGAGAATTACATATCCACGCATTCCTCGGGTGCACATGTAAAAATAAAAGGAAGGAAATAGGACTTAGTTGATATTTTAAGAATACGGTATTGTGGATACGAGGAACGACAGCCCACCTGAGAGCATGTATCACAAAGAATCTCAACTTATTTTCTAACATCTCTTCATATAGAGCTACTTAATTCATGTTAACATTATAATGTATTATTCCGCATAGATAGATAAAGTAGAGAGAACCTAGTATCAAAACACCCCGTTCTCTATTTTCTGCCTAAATTCGAAAAAAATATGTTAATTGGCAGAACCTAAAACCCCGTATTATCTTATTAAATGAAATTTATTTATTCCATCGTGCTCAAAGTATTAATAGGTGGACCCATTAACCTCTTGAGATACACAATGTAGCACACCGATACAACCGTCTCTATTTTTTTATGAATATTAAGAAATAAATTATTTTTGCATTAAAGTGAAATAATTAAAGCTTCAAACGCTACTGAGACGTACTTCCACTTGGATTTGTAAAGTCTGAATGTTTTAGTCTAATAAAGTCTCGTGGTAAGACACTCCGTTCCCCACTTTCTGCCGAATTCTGAGGGCGTTGCGTGTTAAGCGGCGAATATGAAAATACAAATTTAATTAAATATTTCCTTTCCTCAAGTGAGTCCTTCCTGCAGTCGATTTTGCAGTACACTTTGTGCCCCAGCGTCTGGGGTAACTTTTATACAATACACATTTAACTGGCCTCAGTTAAATATGTATTGTATAAAATTGATTTTAAAAAAATCCCTGTGAGTTTCTTGCGCTGGTTCTTCTCAGGTCTGAAGCACTAAATTTAGTAAACTGGTATTTGACGTTCAAAATTGAAGCACGTGTCTTCTTATTTTGAATAAAATTATTTGACTATTTCAGTCATGAGTATCAGATTGTTCATAGAAATGTAACGTAAGCCCCCCTTTGTCTTACACCATACTTTAATTAGTAGTGGTCATTACTCATTATCCTACTTAACCACAGTCGGTTAATTTTGGTTCCAGTTTCTAAGATTATTTCATCATATTATATATAATACGAGATCAAAAGTTTTAAAAACATCCAAAAAGAAAAAATACATGCGTTTTTTTCTCAGCGTGATACTGAGGCAAAGTTACACTTTAGGTGCATTGCAAGCATATATAAAACAAACACCCACACCTGAACACAGTTTAGTATAAATATAAATATTAAATAATGCCTCCGTTCCTCACTTTCTACCGCTTGAGGTATTACATGTGGGTGCCGGAACTAAAGTCGCTCTAGGCCTTTTTATCAGAACGACGAAATGAAAATATTAAATATTTCCCGCGAGTGGGAATCGAACCTAAAACCATCGCATCTACAGTCACACGCTTGTACCACTGCGCCACGACGGTGTGTTCCTACGACATAGCCACGCCAATAGATACCGAGAAAATAAACTTTAACGTTAAGAGTAGTTACCCCCATAACTCTCTTACTTTAAAGGTAAATAAATAAATCAGCTTCACGCTGTAAGCAGAGGGAACCTAGTGTTAAGACACACCGCACCCCACGTTCTGCCGAATTCTGGAGGCATTGTTGAATGGCAGAACACAACGCCGCCCTTTGCCTCGACACCAAAGCGAAGAAATGGAAACATAAACCTAAATAAATATTTCACTTCCTCGAGTGGGGACGAACCCACAACCGTCATGTTACAGTCACACTCCTTTGCCACTGCGCCACGACGAAGCAAAAAAATTGTTTGTCGCTATTTTCGACAAAATGCAATACAAGAATATTAAAACCAATTAATTAGAACCTTGAGGAGCTATCCCATGTAACAAACATCACACATAAAAAACAATCGAATTGATAATCTCTTCTTCCAGAAGTTGGTTAAAATTGAAGACTTTATTCAATTGGCTAATACTTTATCTATCAATAAATGGATGCTGACTTTAAAACGTTAATGTTATTAAATCACGAGAGTAACTAAGGAGAAAATAAATAATTGTGTAATACAAGTGGGTGAAACCATGAGCGAGTCGCTAACGATTAAATATAAATAAATTTTTATCTAAAGGTTTAAGTTCCCGCAAAATACCCAATCGAAATAGATATTACACTTCCCAGAACTTTCCCAAGTTCGAGAATAAATTATGTAGTGATAATATCTTCAATATCTTTATGCTTGCATTTCTCTTCCTATATATACTCTAAAAGTAACCGTCACATGTATCAGTCTCCTACGCTTCATCAACTAAGTAAGGGTAAGTTGAACTCTCGAATCTCCCATTTTTTTTTTTTAATTCATTTATTTTTATTTTTTATAGGCAGAGGGAACCTAGTGTTAAATTACTTCGTTTCCCGTTTTCAGTCGAATTTATCAAGGTTTCACTAGTTCAATGAAATCTTTCTTATTTATTAGAAAATTGGGGTGGCTCTTGGTTAATATGCTAAAATTTTCTTTTCACATACAGCTTTTTCATAAAGGTGTACAATTTTTTTTGTGTATAATTAATTTAGAACTTGTCATATTTTTTAATTAATATTATTTTCTTTTTAAATATTTTAAAATAAAAAAAAAGATAAAAAAATTTATCATTTTATTTTTATTATTTAAATTCACTTCAAAATCTATTATAATAGCTGTTTAAAACAGAAACTCAACACTTACACACACTCAACACTCTTCAATTTAATTATTTTTTTTAATTTCAGAAACCACAATGATAAAGGTAACAAGTTTCATTTCCATTTTGCTGGTAGGCGCTTGTGTCGCCGCGCCCGCCCAGGACTCATTGAATGATTGGATTAAATATAGTGGCGAACATGATATTGTGAAAATCATTGTACCATTAAGTTCTATTCACTTTGATGAATCCGAATCAAACAAGGAAGTGGACATGCCTATTTTCTTCGTAGAAGCTGACGTAGACAAGAAAGGCGATCGCGTCTACAAAGGTTTGTACTCACTTAAAGATGGAAAAGCAAAGAAAATTCTAGAAAATGGTAGAGACGGTGTTGCTTCTGCAGATCTCAGCAAACAAGTTTTCTTCGGAGCTAGTGACGGTATTTATAAATACAATCAAAAAGGCAATTCTGCTGAAAAATATGGATCTGTTAAAGACAACATCATCAGTATTGCTAAAGAAAAGTCTGGTGATGCTATTTACATTTTGTCAGACGACCACGTTGTATACAAGATTTCAGAGAATGGTAACAAAAAAGAAAAATTGGAAGACATTGTGAACGCCAAACAAATCGTCCTCGACTTCTCCGACAATCTTTACTTCTTCTCTGATGATAAAGTACCTTATGTTCGCTCTGCTGAAGGTGTGAAAAAAATCAAGGGTCTTCCCGCAAATCCATCATATGTGGAATTGATGAGACCTCCCTATAGCGTACTAAATGGTGTACTATTTTTATCTGATACGGTTGTTTACATGCTCTATGCCAACGGTACAAGCGAACGCAGCAGTTACGAATTTAAATCTGATGCGAAACCAAGTGCTTACGCGCTAGATGGAGCGTATATGCAATACTACGCGTACGATAAAAAACTTTACAAATACGACGCTTTAAAATGGATACTTAAAGGTTATCAGGCTGGGCTCGACAACTTCCTTAGTGCGAAAGCTGGAGACATCCCTTCAGCTGCTGCAGATGCAAAAGCAGTGTTCGTTAATTATTAATTAATAAATCATTTTTTATTCATATGTTTGTTTTAATTTAAATTAGGAATTCAGTAATTAGAATAAATATCTTTTTTATTCTTCCAAACCAATTTTACTTTTAATAAACAAATTCACCTTACATTAAAATTAATATTACTTAACATTTATTAGATTTTTTTATGTTTATTGAGTATATTTTAATTACTTATAATGGCATTGTATACACAGCACAGGCACAGGAGTTTAAATTGAACTTTTAATCATAGAGTCAATAAATTGGAATATAAAGTGGAGTTTTAGAGAATTGTCGAAGAATTTATCAGATTCACTGTTAGATACATAATTTAATAATTATTTTGACCAAATGGTCAACAGCACCATTTAGCTTAATTTAATTGTAGTTTAATACATTAATTGAAACGTTTTCTTTACATTGTTGTACAATGTCTTTATGGTATTATCATAATTCTCTGCATCATCTTCATCCAAAAATATGTTTCAATATCACACGTCACCCGGATTACGTCCAACTCATGGTATTATAGTGAAGGCCGCGTTGTAAGGCACCCTGCTACACGATGGACAAAGAATTGAAAGAAGAAAGTTAAAGAATACTTAACATTTTGTAAGTGAGGCTTTTAATAGTCGATGTCGATAGACTGTTCAATTCAATAGCTCTCTTACGAATTATATGCTTTTACATGTCTATAGCAAGAAACAGAAACTTCATCCACAAAAATCAATACAAATCAATTATTAAATAAATTTTACAATTTTTTTAGTCGTGACACAGATAAATAATGGAGAAATACAAGTTAATCAATAATAAATAAATCAAATAATAAATTATGTAGCGATAATGATTGTTTTTAATAAAAGCTTGTGTTTCTCTTCCTATATATACTCTAAAAGTAGCACATATTTATCGGTCTGCTCCGCTTTACCAAGTAAGTTCATCAGGTAAGTTGACTTCTCGTGTCTCCTATTTTCTTAATCATTTTATACTTTATTTGTTTTCATTTTCTATTTCATTCCTTTTCATCATAATGATTTAAATATGGATATAATAAAACGAGCATAGGTTACGTTAGGTTTCCGACTTACCTATTAATGAATTCAACATAATTTATTAGTTATTTTCAATTAATTAGTAGGCGATCATGCAGGCAGTATTTCCATTCACCAATTTTGTTAAAATTATTAATATTTTTCATAACATACATACATAATATTTTCAAAAAATTATCGAGATGCAAGTTTTAATATTAATATAAATATTTTTTAATTTTTGCGTTAACGAATCTTTAGGACCTAAGTTTCTACGCTTCTGTCAAATAAAATTTGATTAAATACCGGCTACAGTGCCTCAATGTAGAATGCCGTAGGACAGAATACTATGAATGTAAATAAGGCGAACCGTTTCCACTTCAAGTACTATAATAATAAGCCCAATTTATTATTGGGAATTTTGATTTTTATCTACTAAAGTTACTTTAAGAATTTTACTGTATTATAAGTATATAAGTTGTTAACAGTAAACCAATGTACTACTTTGGAGAGAGCATTGTTTACATCGTCATATATATTTTGATGATTTTAATTTTAAAATTTAATGCTGCTTCATCAGCAAACAATACTACCTCATCTGTCAAGAGGTCAGGTTGAGTGCACGTCCTCTTATCCTGTATTAGTATAGGTTCATGACCAAGACGAGTCTCAGAACATCCTGCCATCTTAGTAAGCCATATTTTTTATCATGCATAGAATGATGTGCATCAAAATGCAGTAGCATTTGATTTAAAATAATTCTCTCAAAAATGTTTACTAAATGTAATATACTCGTACTTAAAAATAAATCAGCTTCACGCTGTATTTCGCACACAGCAAGGTAGGCAGAGGGAGAGACACTCCGTTCCCCACTTTCTAATGAAACCTGGAGGCATTGCGTGCTGAGTGGCAGAACTCAACGCCGCACTTTGCCTCGACACCAAAGCGAAGAAACGGAAATATAAACGTAAATAAATATTTCACTCCCTCGAGTGGGGATCGAACCCACAACCGTCGCGTTAAGGTCACACCCACGTGCCGCTGCGCCACGACAGCCTCAACTGGTATACGTAAGTAGGTTTAAAATCGATGGAATCAGATTTATTACTCGATTTAAATATAGGTATGATTTTATTAAATTTCTAAAAGTCAGGCGAAGAGCAACAGCGTCTTTTATATGAATTAATCAACTTTCCTTAAGTAATGATTCATGATGATGAGAGACGGTTGTGAAAATGAAAAAAAATAAACATATTCTTAAATTTTATTTATTTCAGACTCCAGAATGGAGACGATTACAAGTTTAATTTCCGTTCTACTGGTAGGCGCTTGTGTCGCCGCTCCCACCCAGGATAAAATTCCTGATTGGTTTTCAATTAAATATAGTGGTGAACATGATATTGTTAAAATCATTGTACCATTAAGTTCTATCCACTTTGATGAACCAGAGACTATTTTAGACAAGGAAGTGCCTATTTTCTTCGTAGAAGCTGACGTAGACAACAAAGGCAATCGCATCTACAAAGGTTTGTATTCACTAAAAAAGGGAAAAGCAAAGAAAATTCTAGAAAATGGTAGAGATGCCGCCGCTTCCGCAAATTCCAGAAAACAAATTTTCTTCGGAGCTAGTAACGGTATTTATATATATAATCAAAAAGCCGATTCGGCTGAAAAATATGGATCTGTTGACAACAGTGTCATTGGTATTGCTAAAGAAAAGTCTGGTGATAATATTTACATTTTGTCAGACGACCACGTTGTTTACAAAGTGTCAGAGAATGGTTACAAAAAGGAAAAATTGGAAGACATTGTGAACGCCAATCAAATCGCTCTCGACTTCGCCGACAATCTTTATTTCTTATCTGAAGATAAAGTAGCTTATGTTCGCTCTGCTGAAGGTGTAAAAAAAATCAAGGGTCTTCCCACAAATCCATCATATGTGCAATTGGTGAGACCTCCTTACAACTTACTAAATGGAGTAATACTTGTATCTGATACAGATACTTACATGCTCTTTGCCAATGGTACAAGCGAACGCATAATCCATAAAATGAAATTAATTTTGAAACCAAGTGCTTACGCACCAGATGGAACGTACGTGCAATACTACGCGTTTGATAAAAAAATTTATAAATATAACGCTATAAAATGGATACTTAAAGGTGTTCAGGATGGGCTCGACAACTTCCTTAATACAAAAGCTGAAGACATTCGTTCAGGTGCTGCGGATACAAAAGCAATATTCGGCATTAATAGGTTAATAGTTAATTAAAAAAATATATTAATTATAATTGTTTTTGTTTTTTTTTATTCTATTAAAAAAAACCTTCTTGATGTATCTCGCACGTAGACTCGACTCGACACTAGAACGAAGAAATGGAAATATAAACGTAAATAAATATTTCACTTCCCCGAGTGGGGATCGAACCCACAACCGTCGCGTTACAGTCACACCCTTGTGCCGCTGCGCATCGACGACCTCAATTTGGTTTTTTCCACCTATATATTATGTACGAATGTCCTGGTCCTGAGAGAGGATGGCAATTAAATAACAACAATAATATAAATATAATGATAATTCCATATTATCTCTTGGTCTTATTATAAACATTATTTATTATTAACAAGGCTAATAAATTAATTTCTCTTCGTTGTATAGCTTTATATTAGCTTAGGAATTTTCAAAAACGATACCTATTACAAAAAAATATACCTCCACCTAGATCGAAGACGACTAACCCTATTTTTTATACTGAAATAGACTAGACTTAATATATTTTATAAAAAATTTTACTATAGAAGTAATGTTCTGGTAGTACTGTAACCGTACTATCGAATTATAAATGCCTTAAATTATTTTCTTTTTTTTTAAATAATATTTAATTAAATTATTAAGACGTAAAACACCCAAAAAGTACATTATTTTATACTAGCAACACATTTTATACTAAGAAATTATAGAGCACTGACACTGCCAATATTTTACATTAAAATGTGACGTTTTGTGATCGGTTAGACTGTATCTCCCATTTTTAACGGACGTTAAAAAAAGGAGTAGGAGGAGAGTCGAAGTTTTTTTTTTAATATATGTTCACCGATTATTAGAAGACGCCTGAATCAATTTGGATAATTCTTTTTTTATTTGTCAAGATCTGATGATAGGATTATTAAAATTAAAGTTTTATATAGGACAACTAATACCTACTCATCGCTTAAAAACTGTTAAATATATTATCTTTCAACAAAAAAATGATTTTAAACAATAAAATAAAAAGTAAAAAAATAATTTACTTAACACAAAGTAAGATTTTTTTTTTAATTTTGAAGTCGGTGTCAAGCTTAATATAAAATTAATAACTATAAAATACCATGAGGACAGTCGAGATCAGGTGAACAAGCATGCGATAGGTTGTAGTTTCGATTTCCACTCGAGTCTTAACCTTTAACTATGGACGTGATTTTTTTATAACATACATATGGACGTCGGGTCTGTCAGACCAGTGTATTTATTGGTCATATTCCGGCTGTTTTTTAAAGGAAGAAGACAATTTTATGTTTTAATTTACATAAATAGCCTCAAATCAAGCAAAATCAATATAAATAAAATCGCTTTTTATTAAAGTTTACGCATCACAAAGATTTAAGTAACTTAAAGTCACAATTTCAGTCTTTGGCCACATGGGATGACTCTTAAGAAAATAATACTATAAAAAAAGACAGATAATAAAATAAATATTTTTTTAACAAAATATAAAGTCTAACAAATAAAAAAAATAAAGAAATTACATCTTATGTTATAAAATAAAAATTTTGACAACACCTCAAGATAAGGTATTATTGAACATCGATACACGATGGCTTTCAACATTGTAGGCAAACAGGACGATTGCAGTCAACATAAGTATGTGTTGTGTTTCTATATATCTTATGGGGGTAAAGTGTACATGTTTTTCAAGATCCCAAAACTATTTTTTTAGCTTCATGTTCAATAAATGATAGATCAGATCGCGAAACGCGAGTCAAGGTCATTCTCAATTCTTAGAGTAGTTTAGTATACGAAACGCGTCTTTTTATTTGATAAAGTGCTATTTTCTTTATAAAATGTCGTCGTCCAATTCTTTTGTTTGATGTTGATTATAAAGTACCGATATTTTTGTCCCTGACATGCTAGGTCGATCATTCTTTTCCATTTTATCATAATAACTAAAAAAATTGAATCTTTTTTAGGTAAATAATATTTATATTACTAAAATATATAACAAACAATGCCAAATAATATATGATATAAAACAATAAAAACATTTGAATACATTTGTATTCATTACAACACAATTAAAATATTAAAGTATATTTTGTAATATTATAAAAATATATGGCGTTTTGATATCATTCATGTATAGGAAACATGGACGTCGGGTCTGACAGACCCAGGCCCCGTTTAGAAAGTTAAATACTCACGTGTTTTGAACCCAGAGACACAACCACTGCTATCTACATTCATTTTGTCATTAACACGAAAGGTACTGAGAGACTTAGTGGCGGAGGTCACCGAGAAGTGGCCGATTTGTAGAATTCGTAGAACTGTCTGGTCTGTCAGACCCGACGTCCATACTTAAAGGTTGACACTAGGTTCACAGGTTTCCTCTGCCTGTGAAGCTAAAAAAATACCTACCAGATAAGAAGATGTCAAATCTAGTGTATACACATGTGCAAGTTCCCGTAAATTACTCAATCGAACAGAAAACCCCAGTGGGGAAATTCAAGTATAAAGTAATTAGTGATAATTATTGTTATCGTTCAATAAAAGCTCGCGTTTCTCACCCTATATATACACTACAAGGGAAGTGACATTTACTAGTCTGCTACGCTTCATCAAGCAAATAAATGTAAGTAAAATACTCGTATCTCCCATTTTTTTATTTCATTTATTTTATTTGTTTTTATTTCCTATTTATTGGTTATGTAGATAGAAAAAACGTAATATTATGGTTCATCTATAAATTATTTCAACATTACATTTATTTTATAAATTTTAGTTGATCTTAATATAAAGTTCATTTAATAACGTTAATTAACATAAACTTTATTTTAATATATAGTTAGTCAATTGTACTACTTTCTACATTCTAAGTGTTAAATTTCAACAACATAAAAAGTAATTTTTTTTACTCTCTCGCAATTTCTAAATTAAAGTATGTATATAATGTATGATTAAATAAAAAAAATAATAACACACTCTTACCATGTATTAAAAAAAAAGTTATATAATTCTGCACATTATTGCATTAGTTGTGTAATTAAAAATATTTTAAAATAAAAATTGTATACTTATAAAAACAAATCAAAAATACTTACTTATACGACCTAGTGGCTTTAATGTTTATAATGTGTTTAATATATACCACTAAATTATTTCATTTTTTATCAAAACTATGAATAGCTATTTAAAAACAATAATTTACTTCTCAATAACAGAGGTACATATTATATATTTAGTTTTTTAAGCTACATATAGTGTGAATTTAAAAATATTAAAGCCAATCAAAATTGATCAAAATCAATAAAAAAATTAATATGCTATTAAATTGAATTTGTTTTTTATTTTATTTCAGAAATCAGAATGAAGACGATAACAAGTTTAATTTTCAGTTTGTTGGTAGGCGCTTGTGTCGCCGCTCCCGCCCAGAATGACTTGGGTGACGAATCCTTAGTAAAAACCCAAAACATGTATAACAGTGTTTCGATGAAATATAGTGGAGAACATGATATTGTAAAAATTATTGTACCATTAAGTTCTGTTCACTTTGATGAATCCGAATCTATTTCAAACAAGGAAGTGGATATGCCTATTTTCTTCGTAGAAGCTGACGTAGACAAGAAAGGCAATCGTGTTTATAAAGGCTTGTATTCATTGAAAGATGGAAAAGCAAGGAAAATTCTAGAAAATGGTAGAGATGCAGCAGCTTCTGTAGATCACAGCAAACAAGTTTTCTTCGGAGCTAGTGACGGTATTTACAAATATAATCAAAAAGACGATTCCGCTGTAAAATATGGATCTGTTAAAGACAACATCATCGGTATTGCTAAAGAATCGTCTGGTGACGCTATTTACATTTTGTCAAACGACTACGTTGCTTACAAGGTTTCAGAGAATGGTAACAAAAAAGAGAAATTGGAAGGCATTGTTAACCCCAAACAAATCGTTCTTGACTTCGCCGACAATCTTTACTTCTTATCTGATGATAAAGTACCTTATGTTCGCTCTGCTGAAGGTGTGAAAAGAATTCAGGGTCTTCCCGCGAATCCATCATCTGTGGAATTGGTGAGGCCTCCATATAGCTTACTGAATGGTGTACTATTTATATCTGATGTGGATGTTTACTTGCTCTATGCCAACGGTACAAGCGAACGCAGCAGTTACCAAGTTAAAATTGATTCGAGACCAAGTGCTTACGCGCCAGATGGTGCGTATGTGCAATACTACGCGTACGATAAAATACTATATGAATATAACGCTTTAAAATGGCTAGTTAATGGTGTTCAGGCTGGGCTTGACAATTTCCTTAATGCAAAGGTTGAAGACATCCGGTTAGCTGGTGCAGATGCAAACGTCATATTCGGCAATGCAATTATAGGGTAATATCATAATAATTAAGAAATTATATTAAGTTTATGTTTTTATATCTTTTATTAGGAATTCTATTAGAAACATTTCAATAAAAATAAATGTAATATTCTTTATACAAATAGATTAGAACTATATCGATATATATTTTTAATATTAATGAAGTGTATTAAAGGAAAATTGATTGAATATTTTAGTATACTTAATAAATCATAATCAGAATCTTTTGCGATTTTATTTTATTTCTAACAAGGATGATAATCGTACTTGGCCGGTTTAATTATAATTAATCATAATAAAATAGTTATATCCTAAATGTTTAAAAAAGAAGGATATCTTTTTAAGTAAATAAGATCAAATTTCATCAACTAAACTCGTACGTTTTTTTCAAGCCACTTAGCGTTAAGACACTCCGTTCCAGACATTATTTTTTTGAGACATTGCGTTTTGAATGCAAGATCTAACCCCACTTGGCCTTTATATTGGAGCAAGGAAATGAAAATAAAAATAATGTACCTCAAACGAAAAAAGCCACTGGTGGGACACTATTACAAACATAAAAATGAAATCTTTATAAACATTTGCAATTATATAACCAAGTAAATTTGAATTATATTGATAATAATATATTTGTATACATTTTGTTGGTTCCCGTTATCACTCCCTCGTATCTACATATATGGTAACATTTGACTTGGCTCTCACCACCGATTGCTTAAAGTTACTAACATAAAATAAATAATATAAACTATAAATTATTCGATCTCTTAATGGAAAGACAATGGTATTACTGTAAACCGATGGTTGTGGGTTCGATCCCGTCTCGAAGAAATGAATTATTATTTATTAATGTTTTCATGTCTTCGCTCTGGCCCCAGGGCAAAAGCCCGGCGTTAATTTCTGCCACTCAACACGGAATGATTGTTGAAATTCCGCCACTCAACCTTGAAAAGTTAGGCGTATATTGGAGAACGGAGTGTCTTAACACTAGGTTCCCTATACCTACCTTGTTGTGTGGGGATTACAGTGTGAAGCTGATTTATTTTGATTTTTAAAGGTAATTAATGATAAAGTATCTACATTTCGGGAAAATGTGGACTTCTATCGGCTACTTTGGACCTAATCTGTGTCACTATATTATTTAATAATGTTTTTTCCCAGCAAAAAAATAATTTATATATTCTTTTAAGTGTACATACATTTATACAAATGTACAATTTTTATGTTGTAAAACTATTCATATAAAGTAAATAGTGATAATGATAGTTATCAATAGCGAGTCGCGTCCTCACTCTATATATACTCTAAAACTAACCGTCAAATTGGTCAGTCTGCTAAATTTCATCAAGAACGGGTAAGTTGAACAGTCGTCTCTTCGGTTTTTTTTTATTTAATTAAGAACTTAGCTTGTATTACTTGGGTAACTTAAAATATTTTAAAATATAAATTCTATACTTTCAGTAAGATTTATTTTAATTGATTTAATACTTTCAGTTTAAATAAAAATATATCACTAAAAGAATTTTATTTCAAATATACACTTTAAGACACGTGTCTATATAATATACGTATATTACATGGACCTCCTGTTTTTTTTTTCTATTTAGTTCATATTTTGAGTAAATTATGTAAAAAACAATATTTTAAAACGACAGTCTAATACTTTCAGCTTATCTAATTATAAGACTATATTTTTTATTTAATACTGAAGTTGTGGATTCGAGTCCCTCATGACATCAATAATTATATAGTTCCAGCGGACGAAGTAGCGAGTGAATAAGGATTAATCTATTTCTTAAATGTGTTTTTTTAGAAGCCAGGATGAAGATGATAACAAATTTAATTGCTATTTTGCTGGTAGGAGCATGCGTCGCCGCTCCCGCCTCAGATAAAGATGACGATGAACCTGTAGTAATATCAAAAGACTTCTATATCAAAGATTTAATTAAATATAGTGCTGATCATGATATCGTTAAGATTTTGATACCATTAAATTCTATTAACTTTGATGACTCCGAATCATCTGAATCTAATTCAAGCGAGGAATTGGATGTACTTATTTTCTTCGTAGAAGCTGACGTAAATGAGAAAGGTGATCGTATCTACAAAGGTTTGTACTCTCTGAAGGACGGAAAGGCAAAGAAAGTTCTAGAAAATGGTAGAGACGTCGCCGCTTCTGCTGATGACAGTAAACAAGTTTTCTTCGGAGCTAGTGACGGTATTTACGTATACAATCAAAAAGACGATTCAGCTGAGAAATACGGATCTATTGACGACAGTGTTGTTGGTATTGCTAAGGGAAATGTTAGTGATGTTATTTACATTTTATCGGACAACGATATTGTTTACAAGGTTTCAGAGAATGGTAACAAAAAAGAAAAATTGGAAGACATTGTGAACGCCAAACAAATCGTTCTCGACTTCGCCGACAATCTTTACTTCTTCTCTGATGATAAAGTACCTTATGTTCGCTCTGCTGAAGGTGTGAAAAAAATCGAAGGTATTCCTTCAAACCCATCATATGTGGAATTAGTGAGGCCACCGTTTCTATTAGAAGATGGTGTACTATTTGTATCTGATAAAGTTGTTTACATACTCTATGCTAACGGTACAAGCGAACACAGCGGCTTTGAAATTAAATCTGATGCGAGACCAAGTGCGTACGCGCCTGATGGAGCGCTTGTGCAATACTACGCGTACGATAAGAAAATTTATGAATACAACGTTTTAAAACTTATGCTTGGATCTGTTCTAGATGATCTCAACAACTTCTTCAATGAAAAAGCTGAAGAAATTCGTTCTGTTGCTGCAAAATCAAAAGCAAGCATTCGGCATTAAGAGGTGAATTGTGAAAATAAATTATATGAAAATTATATTTTTTCCTTATATTAATTAGAGCCTTGATTAAAAAATATGTTACAACTTAACTCTCTCATTTTTAATTCTCTCAATAATTAAATTCTCATTTTTAATAATTTGAATAGCTTTTAAAAAGTATTTCTTAATTAAGAACGTAATGAAAAAGAAATTAAATAACTAACATATTAATTTACTTTTGTATATTTTGTAATATACTTTGTATATACTGTGTATATTTTGTAATTTACATTTTTTAAACTAGCAAACTAATTTACTCGTTTATTATATGAGGTTAAGCTTTTAAATTTCAAACTTATCTTCAAAAGTCGAAACTTGTTGATGGATTACCATTTTTATATCGTACCTACCTATTACTTGTAAGTTCAATCATATTATATAAATATTCAATAATATTTATAAAGCTCTCAGATAGCTTACAGGTATTGTGTAATGTAAGGTGTTAATGTTCACGCGAAGGTGAACCGGGAGCCTATAACTAAAACTCTACTGTTTGTCGCTCCGTCTGTGACTCGGCGGTATCTCATGAATCGTGATAGTTAAACAGTTAATTATTTTATAGCTTAAATAATCCTAAATTTAAAAGTATTATTATTGCGTTATTACAACAAATACTAAAAAACAGAATTAAATAAATATTATAGGAGGCTCTTCTATAACATACTTATTTTATTGTCGTTTTTATTCATATTGGCTAAAGCCCTTCGTCTGCGAGTCCCACTCGCACTTGGCCGCTTTGGTCATATTTGAAAACTAAGCAGAATTTTTACACGCGTAACTATGTAAAATATTATTTTCAAGGCTAGACGCATACTCCATAATAAAACATAATATAAAAGTAAATTATTTTATTACCTATATCACACTAATATCATCGACCTTGCCCCGATGACAACCTCTCGACTCGTTAAAAGCAAATTTTCATGTAATTATCGCAGTTACTGTTGTGAATATAGTGCAATTCTATATTATACGATTGGAAGAGTCTGTTAATAACCATAAAAATAGTTCTTTTGAAATTGGAAAAAAAATCAAACCAAAATGTTAAAAATCTCTCTCTGATTTCTTTTTAAGTAAATAAACAGCTAATTTATTTAACATCAACTAAATTCGTATATTTTTTTAGTGTCACGTCATTTCGCGTTAAGTGATTGAAAACACTACTGGAATATTCTTGCAAACGTAAAAAGGAAATATAATTCAAAATCTATATAAAGTTAATAATATTGGTCTGTTTGTTGGTTTACTTTGTCATTTCCCCGTATGTACGGTACGCTACGTATAAGGAAGTATAGGGATAAGTGGCAAATACGTAAATAACAGAATTAATAATAATAATAAATAAAAAAAATATCCTATTAATTAATTAATTAATATATTCCCCCTCAACCTACATTATCCGTACTTTATTAGTTCTTTGTAAAATAGGTATTCTGACATAATAATTGGTGTCACTTCAGCCGTTTAGTTTAAGTGTCTAGCGTAGTTGAAAAGTTTTTTATTAATTTTGATATTTTAATAAGCCACACTGCACTCAATAAAAGCACGATATTACACACATGTCACATATATTAATGTATGACATTTATGTTGAAATTTCCATCGTAGTCTAGCCTATTCTACAAAGCTCGACATCAAGAAACTTTTACAATAATTTAATAAAAATATTTATTTTATTATTCACAACCTTTAATAAACAAAATAAGTCTTATTCCTTAGTTGTAGGACTAGTATTTTTATTATTATAGTTATATATGCTGCTTAAATAATCTTAAATTTAAAATAATTTATTATGACACAAATTGTTATTATATTCAGATTTTGTTACTCTATTCTAATAGCCTAGAATTGTGCCCCAATCTTTGTAAAAACCATCTCTAGCGGTATCTATGATGGACATAACAATTTTACTTAGATCTATAGGAAAATTAGAAAAACCAAACATTGACTTTAACATGACTTCCATTACATTAAATTCATATATTTTGCCATCTAACGCCGCGACTAGATACAAGGCAGCGTCAATACTGTAAGCTGAAGGTTTATCTTTCAATGAGAAATCTTTTTTCTCACACGTCCCATTTGAGTACAATATGTATAAATTATTGTCTCCTAAAAATGGTATACAATTTTCCATTATGAACGCGGGTCGTAATAGCTTTACTTCTTTGAAGTCTTCAGAAACACTCGGCGTATACGATAGCAAGTTCCCATCAGATTTAACGATTCTAGGCAAACCATCATCACACGATATAAAATATATGATATCTGAAGTATCCAAAACGAACTCTGTAGCGCAAGTGACTGCTTTCACTCTGCTTCTAAAAGTACCGTTTTTGTCTAGTTTGTATAGCATGTTAGCTGATGTCAAATAGTAAATAGTATTCGAAGAAGCTTTTTGTATTTGTATTATATCATCGTGGAATGGTCCAAATTTCTTAGCTGACAATGTATCTGGATCATATTTGTAAACTCCATCCTTTGCACCAAAATATACTGCCTTGTCAGTACTATAATCTGATGTTGAGTCGCGCCCCCCTTCCAATATTTCGTATGCTGCCAACTCCTCCAACACGTAAATACAGCTTCCACCTTCCAATTTAGGATCGGTTATTGTAAAAAAAATGGACGGTAAATCTGAAATTCTATCTTGAATATAGGAATTGCCAGCAGGGACTAACAGTTTGGTAATGTTGTGCTCTGAAGAGAAGATTACTTGCTCTTTATGAAATATTGTACTGTTTGAGTCATTAAATACTATAAATTTACAGAATGCTACAGATGAGTAACTTAGAATCCATAAGTATTTTAAATCCATTTGTCGACCTGTAACAATAAATGTTATTACATAAGATATTCAGAACACATATACAGTTACATATTATACACTATTATAATATTGTGCAAATTTACTTATTTTTTTTTATACTTAAAAGCGGTGCTAAGCTCAAAGTGAGCGAAAAATTAAATAATTTAAATGTGACATTAATGAGTACTATTAAATATTCAATTGGTACGATAACTGGAACATATTTTATAACTTTAGTGAGGTGAGGCCGTTGTGGCGCCAACGGTTGTGAGTTCGATTCCCTCTTTGAATGAGTTATATCCATTTCCTTGCTCTGGTAACAAGATAAAGTACGGAGTTCAGTTCCCATTGTTAACTAAGTTATGTATGTTAATATAATAAAAAAAAAAAAAATGTCGGTAGGGGTCTCATTCAACCCCTCTAGTATAAGCTCTAGATATAAGTACAGTTTAAATTGTCCCAAAATTAAGTACGCCACATTAAAAAAAAAACTTTCATAAAATAAAAAAAGGATGTAAAATGTGTAAAATAAAAAAAAAAAACCTATATAATATAATACATATTTACATAGACTAAACATATTATCGAAGCGATATGACCCAGTAACGAAATAATAAATTTTCTGAGATATAATTATATTATTTTGTTTACCATTTAATATTTTACGATATGTACATATCGATATGAAAAACGATATGAAAAAATATAAATATATATATTTTCTTTGTGTATAATTGTCGCTATCCAGTTAAGATTTTGTAAAAAAATTTAAAAGTAACATCTTATACCTTAGTATCTTGTTGGATAAAAAAGATCGAATTGCCATATATTATATCTATCTTAGCTTCGTATCAATGCTTATATATTATAGACGTCCACTCCAGAATTTTTATGTACATAAAAGTTAAGGGTATAAAATTTAAAAAAAATCACACAAAGAGATCAGTTTAAACAAAAAGTCAAGAAACTTTGGCAATGTTTATGCTAAATTGCATTTTTTGAATTAGAAAAATAAATTAATCTGCAAAGAAACATACATACTACCCACTGAACTACGAGTATATGCATATTTTGTGCCACATTATCATTAAACCATGTACAAGTATATTACTGGAGGCCAGCCCTCCCAAGAGAGTATCTCTAGAGACGTCAATGAATTTCCACTGCTTCACGCCTTATTCTCCATAGGTAAAAGAAACCAAGATATGTCATTCTCAGATTCCCACCAAAATTTAATATATGGCGTGTTGAGTGACGAAACTCAACCCCGCTTCTCCTCTTAACGTGCTACTGCGCCACACTGTCCTCTAATGGTAAGTAAATAACATTTACTTTTAGATTTTCCTACAACCGCGTTCAATTTGGCATGCCCCCCCAATGTTATGATAACGTCGCAAAGGTCAGCAAGTCATAGAAATGAAAGATAAAAATATTTTGTCGAATCATAATGACAATTTTCATGTTTCTCAGTAGAGAGAATGTTAAGGTATCATTTCTACGCCCAATGAGAATTTTTATAAATAGATATTAAAACAATTTTATAAGCTTTTTTCCGGTATCTACTAGTAATAGGTACTCGTATTTCCAGGTTGGTGTCTCGTAAAGCTTTATTATATTTTTCTTATGTAAATCAATGCAATAGTCTCTACATAAATTAACTTTTAACAAAAAGAAAAACCGACTTCTAACAACGACTTCTTACAAAGATTTTATAATTTTGAAGTCGGTGCCAAGTAAAACAAACAGGCTTAATAATTAGATATTGTAGTAAGGTTGTTGTGGCATTAGCTTGACACCGACTATCATACCACCAAGAAAACTGTTAAGCCAACATAAACAAAACCGCGCGTAAATGTTAATTCTTATGTTATATCTATTTACATGAATTTATTTCTTACTAAGAAATTAAAGCGATAAATAGATAACCTCGGTGGCATTACATATTTATTTATAAACGAATATACTTATTTATTTACATGTAAATTATAAGATACAAAAAGTATATAAAAAATAGTACGTCTGTTTCAATATTTAATATTTTTGTAATTCTTAAAGATTAACTTGCTAGCAGCGGGGCAGCGTCCGACTGAAAGCGCTAATGTTGTGGATTCAATATTCACTCGTGGAAATGATTACGGTGAAATTATTTTCGTGTTATTCATTGAAAAATGAGAACGGAGGGCCGCGACACTGAGACACTCCGTTGCCTCTTTCTGCCTATACTGCTATCGGGGAAAAGGAGTACTTTTTTATGTTAATACACAAAAGTGTACACATAGTGTAAAAGTAACCCAAGCGTATATAAAGACACGCGACTGTTGTGGGTTTGATTTCCATTGGGGCAATGGAATATTTAATATTTTCATTTCCTCGCTCTGGCACCATGGCGAGTTCAACATGCAATGTTTCGAAAAAATTCGGCGGAAAATGGGGATCGGAGTGTTTTAATACTAAGTTCCCTCTACCTACCCTGCTCTATATACTTGATACAGCGAATGCGAGATAAAGCTGATATATAATAGATACAGATCAAGCTTCATCAAACAGTCATCAGAATCCATTCATTGGCGGAGTAACCGTGTAACAAACATACAAAAAAACATACTTATGACATGCATGCATACTTCACGCCACATATAGCATAACAGGCCAAGGACCTAGTATTAAAATATTCCGTTCCCCACTTTCCTGAAAAGAGTTATTTAAGTTTCCATATATGTCGGAATCGAACTCACAACCGTCTCGCTTACTGTCAAACGTTGTGCCGGTATGCCACGCCACTTCTTTTTAAAGTCATATCAGTGAGAATCAATAAAAATTAAATTAAATTCATATATATTTAATACAATTTCATTTGAAATTATACAATGAATCTATTAATATGGTTATATAATGTAATTACACTATAGACACGATATATGCAATTAAGCATAAAATGTATACGCAGTGAAACGTTCGCATTGCACAAAGAACGCATCGTATATAATAGTACTTTTTTCTATATACGTAGTTAATAAGATGCTTTTAAATATTCATATCCAGGCCACTCAGGCGCAGGGGCACAAGCGTGTGAATGTAAACGTGATAGGTTGTGAATTCGAATCGCACTCGAAGAAATGAATGTGTCCAGGCAAAACCTGGCGTTGAGTTCCGCCATTCAACATGCAAAGCCTCCAGAATTCACTTTCATAAGATGAATCACTTTCTGCTCTGTCCGTTTGCCTGTCTGTGTACTAACAGACCATTTTACTCAAGATCGCGTCTAAGTACTTCCATGCCATATGCTTCCAATCATTATTTGATACGTAACTCTTGGTAACTCTTGGTTTAGTAAAGGATTGAAAGGTCCAAGGATTTTATAATATGATATCGATGCAGAGATATAAATGGGTAGATCTCTGCATCGATTTCATCTACCTGTACATTTGTGAGGATACATAAGGATACATCCCCACAAATTTCAAAGTGTTTTGTATTCCTCCAAAACACTTTGAAATTATATGAATTGTTCTTTTTTACTTTTTTTTATATTTTTTATGGCCAACACACAAATCATTTAGTCATTCAGTTCTAACAATAAAACACAGCAAAAATTACTGAATTCCATTCCCCACTCTCCGCTGAATTCTTGAATCGCCGCTTTGCTTCGTAAGCAGAACAAAAAAATTTAAATATTAAATATTTCATTCCCCCAAGTGAAAATCGAACCGACAACCGGTTGCGTTTATAGACCTACTCTTTTGCCCTTGTGCCACAACGACCCCAAAATATAAACCCTTTAAGAAAATCGTCTAAACAATGGACACAGATAATGCATTTCCTTCTTCCTACTTAAACTTATAGGTATATAACCAAACACTTCTCTACCATCGACTTAATACACAAACATACGTTATATTCAAAGTATATACATATAATATATATATATAATTATATTTTTATTATTTGTCAGTGTTTTTGTCCTACTTTGATATACGGGCGATGAACTGTGAGAACTATTTTAAATGATTTACTTGATATTATAAATCAGTATTGCATTGGACTTGGATAGAAGAAGCATTATAATAGTGTCAATTTAATAGTAAGTGTTGTGTTATTTTATTAAGTGTTTTTATGTCTCCCGCGATACTTGTACTATATGTACATAAATACTAAATATATAATAGCTTACTAGGTCACGCACGGCACACGCAGTCTGATTGTAAATTTGAGGGTTATGGGTTCAATTTCACTCAAGGGAATGAATTATTCTCATTTCCTAGCTCTGGTAAAAGAGGAAAAGAGTTTAATCATTCAACATGCAAATATAACCTTGACCTTTTGTTTGTATTATATAATTGTTTATTTGCTTTGGGCTGTTCCATTGTATTGTATATCTAACATTTTTCTTACATTATATAATTATGTGTTACTTTTCATTATATAATTATGTGTTACTTTATAAATTTTACTTTTAAGATTATATGTATAAGTCACCTACATGTTGTGAGGAATTTGGTTGCAAACTACTAAAATATAACCGTTTTTTTTAAATCACACAATGAATATATTATTATATCTATAATATATATATAAATATAATAATTAAATCTTGACGATTTGTAATTGCACAACCAAGTCATACAGTCATACACTATCTAGCTACGCTAACGAAAATATTATGACTACTCTGTACCTAAGTACATCCTATTTCTATAAGATATATCATTTGTTAAAAGTTATGTATTACGTAAATATATTTTATTTCAGAAGATGCTACCTTTATTACTGCTGCTTGCTGTCACACCAGCACTTTCAGAAAATTGCTCACATATTTTTGATGGCACTGGATATTCGAAACGTTCCATACTAACAATTAAGGGACTTCCAACAAATCTCGTCATCAATCCTCAATCCAATGACCTCCTATTTACATTAATAGATGTGGAATCATTACAAAATGACGATGTACAGACAAAGATGGATCAATATATATTAAAGAATGGAGAGCCCATCAAAATAGACAACGTGAATGGCCAAGCGGCTGCCGTGGATGTGAAAAATAATAAAGTTTACATAGCAAGTGACAAAGGTCTTAACGTTCTCAATAGTTCAAACAAAGCCAATTTTATAGCGCTAATGAATGAGGATATAACACAAGTTTTTAAACCACAAAATAATGATAAAATATACGTAGTAATATACCCGGATAGTGAAGTATTTGAGGTGGATCTGAAGAAAAATGAAAAGATTAAAGTTGATATTCCTTGTGCGTTCATGCTAGCTGTTGACGGTGATGGGAATATTTTCTACGAATGTGATTCTAAATATGTCAAAGTTTTGCTGAAGGACTTCCAAGAACCTATAGAATTCGTTGGTATTCCTAAGAATTCAGCTCGAGCTGTAACTGTGGATAGTGAAAACAGAGTGGTGTTAGCTGCAAATGACGGCCTGTACTGGTTGAAACCCGATTCAGTTATTCCTAAAAAATTGATGAACTTAGACTTTGTGCCGTCTGGCATCGCCTTTTTAGGAGATAACTTGTATTTATCGACCAATGGTATAATTTATGAATATAGTGATGTAGATTGTGAGGAAAATAGTCAATAAATATTAAAAATATTTATTTTTAATGAACTTAATATAAAATTTTTAATAAAAGTTTGTACAATTTATATCGAATAATAAAATTATTTAAATAAAAAATATTTTTTAAAGTTCCATCGTCAAAATATTGTTACTTCATATATTTGAATTTATCCTTTTTTATTTTATAAAAAAAGTAAATTATTATCTAATCATCTGTATTAGGAGGGGTGACACTACCTATGTTTAACATTAATAAAATAGCTAATATTAATTAAGTCGGAATTATTATTACATTTAAAAGCTCATGCGCTACTTTTGACGGGTCGCTAGATTTGCGGCTTCGCCCGCTTAAACTACACAGTTATTTAGTTACTAATCTGAATTATTTACGTGTTCTAATAACATTATCATTTTAAAGAAAATTTAAGGAATATTTTAAAAACGATTTCCGCAACTCAATACTTATTATCTCGCTATATAGAAAGCAATATAGGGAACGGAGTGTCTTTACATTACGTTTCTCCCCCGCGATTAACTAAAGAGCGAAGATGCTGTTTTTATATTATAAAAATTTCTTACCGTTATTATGCAGTGTGCTCTCGAGTCTGTCTAACTTACAACTAATCTGTCTAAATCGCAGTACCGTAGAGCCCTTTTGTTAATTCTAGAATCCAAAGCAATAGTAACATTACATCATTCTTTTCTACTAGATTTAAAACAATCTGTACATGGTGTTTCAAAAAATTGTAATCTATTTCAATAAAAATATACGGAATTTCATAAAGTTGACTGACGTCTAACGCAGTTGAGGAGTGCCTGTACAAGAAATGGTTGGAAGTTCGATTCCCACTCTCGATAATATTTAATACGTCTTTCAGTTACATCTGCTTACCCTACATGATCATCATCGACGACATTTTTTTAAATTAACTTGAAAAATAATAAAATTTTATAGCACTTAATTCGGCTTTCTATTTGAGTTGGCTTAATTAAACTCTATCAATAAATTAATACTTATGAGATCGGCACGTCATGTCACCGACTGACTTAAGCGCTGCAGTTGTGGGTTCGACTCCCACTCGGGGTACACATATCTTCAATTTCTCGGTCAAAAAGATGTTAAATGTACCAAAACAAAAAGTGGCGTTGATTTTTGCCACTCAAAACTCAATGTCTAGAGAGAAATTGGTCGAAAAGTAGCAAACGAAGGTTTCCTCTGCCTACCCTGGATATATACGGGATACAACGTGAAATTATAATAAAATCAACAATTTTAGATTCTAATTATACCTTACAATTCGATTTAAAAATATTACTCAAGGAATTTTTGTTAATTATTTTTCCTAATTAGATTGAATTTTTTTTTCACGAATTTCAAACACCTGTATATTCAAGTCACTCGAAGAATATTTACAAACGAACGAACATCTGACACAATAGCTATGTTTTATAAAAGATCGGTGGAGTTCACTTCATTATTAATGTTCTTGAATGAACAAGTTGGGTAACATTTTTCTAAGTGGACAATTTTTTTGTGAAAAAGGTAATTTTTTAAATTGAAAAAAATCCATTAACAGGAAAAATAGTAAAATTTATAAACTTTTTGTTTATATGTGATATAATTGTATATTACAAAAATGAATAAAACAGTGAATTGTGCTATTTTAATGATTAATACTATTCCACCAGGTCAGTCGTGGCGCATGGACACAAAGCGTGACTGTAAGCGCGACTGGTTGTGGGTTCGACCTCCACTCGAGGACATAAAATATTTACTTAAACTTATATTTTCATTTCTTCACCCTAGTGTCGAGGCAAAGCGCGGCGTTGAATTTCACTATTCAGCACGCAATACCTCCAGAATTCGGAGGAAAGTGGGGAAGGAAGGAAGTGTTTTAACACTGGGTTCCCTCTGCTTACCCTGTTGTGAGCGGGATACGGGCTGAAGCTGCTTTTTAAGTAATTTAACACTATCTACTATCCCCAGTAGGATTGGACTATAATGAAATTAAAATTATATATTTCAGCTCAATAAGTGTCATGCCTGAACCATGCTCCAAATAATAGTAACAACTTTAGCCTTCTCCCTGACGATTGCCAGCAAGTGTGAACGAACAGTCATAGGCAATGAGTTCTACAAACGACAGCTAATAGCCACTATAGACGGCTATCCTACAGGAATAGCTGCGGACCCCAGAACAGAACACATTTTCTTCCTCCTGAACAAAAAAAATTATACCAAAGGCTTACATTTATTGAGGCATGGATCCCTTGGGGTCCAAGATATACCACTTTCAGATGACATTGTAGGTCAATGTATAGGCATTGACAGGAACAATATATATTTCGGAACGAATCAAGGACTTATAGTATATGATTATTCTCAAGTAACTGAAAGGCCGATCGGTGATGATGATGTAAGAAGTATTTTCGTAGACAAATCCAATGATATGTATATAACTGTTGGAACTAATAGAGACATATATAAATTTGTGAATGGCTCAGCTGCGGTGAAAAGATTTGAGAAAATATCCAAAGCGTACAATTTCGTTTTGGATTCTAAAGGTAATGTTTTTTATGAATATGTTGATGGCAAATTGTACTTTTTATCATCAGACTTATTTGAACCTGTCCAATATAAAGGGTTTAGTAGAGAACTCAAATATGTATTAAAGTTAAACAATAATGATGAAGCTATAGTAGCTGTTAAGGGGTCGTTATTCAAATTAACGACCGAAAGCATATTGCCGATTAAAATAGGACAGTTGGGGTTCAAAATCACAGGTATGGAGTTTGATTCTAGAAACAATATAATAATTGGTACTAAAGGAAAGATATATAGATATAAACCGTTGAATGGCAACGATCCGTGTCCGTCCGAGGATTATTTTATGTCCAGTATTTAGTTGGATTGAAGTCGTTATTGATTTAATGAAATAAACGTTTTGGCAAGTTATTGTATTGTTTTATTTGTATTAGTAGATATTTAGCTAGTGTTAAGACACTCCGTTCCCAATTATCCCCAATTTTCAAGATATCATATAATTAATGGCGGAACTCAAAAACTTGATGTTTGTTATATTTATCAAAGCAGGAAATTTAAATAATCCAATACCGCGAGTAAGAAATTGCGAGTAAATAGGCGGAACTGAACACCGCGCTTTGGATTATTACCACAACGAGTTGCGCCACTGAGTCAATGTGAACAATGTGTTGAGAATACTCAATTACATGACATTGTAGCGCCATCTATGATTATAACAAGAAATTAAATTTCCTTATCTCAATAAGTCCATAGATGGCGCTGTTACCTAATTTCTTTATTTTAGAGTATAAAATAAAATAATACACAATATAATGTAAAATAACATGAAATAAAAAAAACATTTTATTATTGTATATAATAATAAAGAATTTTTTATTTAATGTATTTTTAACTTAATATAAATAAATATTAAAAAATAACAAATATAACATCCAAAGTATCGAAATTTATTTTGAATATATTTAATAAAAATATACGTCGTATTTCGTTTTTTGTTTTCAAATAAATAAAAAGTAGCAAATTAAGTTACAATTACAACTATTCAATATAAAAAAAATCATTTTTCAATTTTGAGTTAAATGTTCCATTATTAACACCGAAATAAGAAAAAAACAATAATAAAAACATTGCATATGGATAATAAAAACATATATATCCATAAATAAAAAATTGTAAAGCATTGGTTAACATATAAAATATAAATTACTACATATATAAACGCAAAAAGGATTTGGGCTCGTCCGGGATTTGAACCCGGGACCTCTCGCACCCTAAGCGAAAATCATACCCCTAGACCAACGAGCCAACTATCAAAGTGTCTCAAATTATATATCACTTTCTTGACAATAACTTTGATTACTATTATTTTTTTTTAATTAAGTGCTAAATCGCACCTTCTGATCACCGCTTTCACACTTCTTAGCCTATCATATATTTAAAGGACTGAAGTTTATTTTGATCGAACATCATACAAAATCTTTAATTTCCCGAGCTATCGTGTTCAGGAAAGGTTTTGTGAATACTTCTTTCTAGTACCAAATCTCGTGCACTTCTCACCTGTAATCTCGCAGCACGCGAGATACAAAATAATGCGGGATCCCGCAATACCAAGATTGCAAGCACTGCTAGCAATACGGTTCTCTCGGATCTCTGCCTACACAGCTGTATGCACACCAGGTTCTCTCTGCCTACAGAGGCATAAGGCTGCAAAAATAACCAAAGTCAATATCTTTATTCATATACTCTATACTTAAGTAAACTAAAAGTTAAAGTTCATATTATACCAATTTTCCCAGCCGCAATTGATAACGAGATATGTTTTTGTTGACATTTTCTCTCACACAATAATGTTAGATTATTTTACAATATTATGAAATTGGTACAAATGTCTACATACTCACCTGTATATTGCAATTACATTTAAGTAAGTTTGATTTTATTTTTTATACATTTTCTATATATAGGAAGTTTAGTAGAAAATGTAGCGTTAAATTTCTCCGTTCTTCACTTTTCGTCGTGTTTCTATACTCATATTTTAAATAAGAAAAAATTGTTTACTGAAACGCGTTAATAATTGTTGATGATTAATACATATAGGAACACATATAGGATTTTAGGCACCACGTAGATCCATCAAGTCATTAACTCACTCGAAAAATTGAGATTTTTATTCTGAAATATACGATTTCCTTGTTCTTCATGGATAAAAGAGCCAAAAAACAGTAACAATAATTGTATAAAACATTATGTAAAGTGTTCTCCAAATGTACATAGGTATATTGAGCACTATAATGATGTACATAAATAAATAAATAAATAAATAAAATATTTAAAAAAATAAAGTCTGATACAATTAGTAGTTAGTACCAAAAATATAAACTGAATCACACATAAAAGTTGTATGAAAGCTCAATAGTATAACCACCTCCTAACCAAAGTCGTATACACTTATAACGCTACACGCTACCGCTGTCACTTCAGTAGGTTTTAAATCTTGTGCGCACGCGCCGATACAAAAGTCTTTAAATTTATATTTATTTATATATGCATTTATATGTATTTATGAATTTCTATAAGTAGTGCTATTGTGATAAATATACAATAAACGTGTTGTTTTTGTCAATTTGGATGCTAAATATATGTAAGTGTTGTGGTTTTTTTATTATTTTTTGAGTAGGTAATAATTTGATAAGCATGTAACATCTTAATATCAAGATTATTTTAACTCTTAAGTTCGGTGGAAACTTGGGAACAGAAGTGTCTTAATGAGAACGGAGTATCTTACCACTAGGTTCCTTAGTTCCCTCTGCCTACCCTGCAGGAGATAGCGCTAAGCTAAAGAAAAAAATAATTTGGGTTTATATAGGTATGTAACGGACTCTACATTTATAGTACGAATAAAAAAATATAATAAAAAGAGGTAAATACAAAAAAATACACACAATAAAAAAACAAACTAATTAGATATTTTCTGTAGCCTCCAAGTACATTTCCAATTTAAAATAATTAACAATATTTAACATATTATTCAACACTATCTTGACACAATTACCTTTTATTACAGAGAATACAATGATTATTTATGTATTGTTGTGACGCACACATACAACACGCTGCTGGACAGCGGTCCTGGACACAACAGAGTAGACACTCCGTCCCTATTAGGACTCTTCCTCTCCCCACTTTTCGCCGAATTTATTAGGCATTGCGTCAATATTTAATTTGAGGAAATAAATATATTAAATATTTCCTCGAATGGGAATCAAACCCACAATCTGTCGCGACTGACCTTAATCAATTATTCTATTTGTAATATACATTTGTATCCATAACACAGATTCGACCTCTGCCTGAAGAAAGAAAAATATAATTAAATGAAGTATTTATCTTTAATTATCTTTTTTACCTCATTATAGCTAAAGGTTAGAGAGTTTAAAGTTTAACAATTTGCCAAAAAAATAATTTAAAATGTCAAAACTTGTAGCGAAAGCCGCCTACCTTGGATTGTTTGACCTAACGCCGCATTTTATAAGCTTTGCTCACGTTTATATTATTATTAACATTTACATCTATATTTACATTACTATTAATGAATGGTAATACTTATAGTATGCCATAAGAATGTCACTTTTCATACTTTGACTTCTGTTCTCTGTATCAACCGCGAAAACTATAAAATTAAGATAATGAAGCCGTGCTAGCGCAGCGGTACAGAGGCTGCCTGTAAGCGCGGCTTTTGTGAGTACGATTCCCATTCGGTAGAATGAATTATGTTCACTCCCTCGCTCTGGTTATCACTTATCAGATAATCGCGGGTTCTAGTTTCGCCCTTAACACGCAGACTCGAAAACTAGGCGGAAAATAGGCTATGGATTATTTTAACACTAGGTTTTCTGTGCCTACCCCGCTAAATGTTTGAAAATAACATTTAAATATAAAAGCTACAATTTTATTGGTTAGTACAATAATTCTATGTAAGCTAATCCTAATTCCAAACATTTTTCTCGTATATGTAGGTATTTTTGGATAGAGTAATATGTTTTACAAATAAACATTATTTTTACATTTACTTAAAATTTGGCACTCATTTCATATTTATGTTTTTGACAAAATCATTTATTTCCCTTTTATATCAGTCACAGAATACTTAAGAAACATTACCGAGTTGTGTATAATCAATTTAATTAACGTGTTCGAGTATCACAAAAATTGCTTACGTTTCATATGTCAAACGAACAATAGAAATATTTGAAATCCATTGAAAATTGAATCCACATAGTTCGTTGTAACACTTAATTCTACTTCTAAAATATTCAAGTCATCCTCTAAATAACGTATTGAGCAACATTAGCTAAATCGGATGATGGTTAAAAAATTCGTATGCAATTGTAAAGCGGAAGCGGACTTATGTAAGATTTACGTAACGAATGTCAAATATCATCTAAACGGAAATGCTATTGCTATAAATATACAGGGTGGAATTGTCAGCGCCACTTTAAATGAAACCACAGTTTTAACTACTCTATAAAAGCCTAATATAATTCGGAAAAAAATAATTCCCAAAAATGAAAAAGTTATTTTTTCAAACAAAATAAATAATAAAATTATCGTTTTAAAATAAAACGCAATTTGTAAAGTATAACATAGGCACGCACACACTTACCTGTCAAAGCGGCAACATCGCATACGTATGTGTGCGTCACACGAAATACAGATATGGATAAAAATCGTGAAATGAAAAAAAAATCCTACGTCTAAACTGTTGAGGTATCTTGATTAATTTTTTTAATTCTGGGTTTGAAATATTTTACCCTATACGCAGTTTCAGTAAAAGAAGCGCTGCCTCTTCCACCCTGTATATGGAAAGAAAATATACAGCAATTCGTTTAATGCGACCTACATATAGCACCTTAGGTAGAGCAAACCTAGTGTTAAGACACTCCGTTCCCCGCATCCGTCGTCGTGCTAACGTCTGGTCTTCTTACCGCAGTAAGGAATTGAAAATAATTTAAATATAACCATTTCACCGAGTGGATATAGAACCTGTAACTTTATCGTTTACATCACAACGGCCTGTATATTTTTCTATACTTAAAATCGATAAGTTTTAGTATAAAAAAGCATAATAAGCTAAAAAAACTTATTACACATAACGTTAATATTTAGGTATGTAGCTATAATTAGTGTTTGCATCAGAATAGGCCACAAAATACATTAAGACTTCTACATTCACTATTATAAAAGGACGATCTCGTAAGGTAACACTTGTAACCTTTAAAACGACTTAAAGCATTGAACAGTTAATATCTAAATGAAAAGGTCATTGTGATGATCCTATAAAATTCGTATACAGCTATAAAATTCGTATACAGCTTACCTCTAACTGTTTATTTCCAATTACTTACTTTATTACTTTTATTTTATTACTTAAATTATACCTAGAGTAGGCAGAAGGAACCTGGGAACCTAGAGTTAAGACACTCCGCTTCTTATTTCGACACTTCCGCTCCCCACGCATTCTCGAGGCATTGTGTGTTGGGTGGCAGAAGTTTTGCCTAATAATATTAAATATTCTATTCCTCCGAGCGGGAATCAAACCCATAGCCCGCACACGTTTGTGCCCCTGCGCCACGACAGCCTATTTTCATATTATCATGTAGCTATAAACTTTCGATTACAGAACTTACGTTACCGCGAAAATTGCCTTATTCAATTAATTTTTTGTTCAACATTCAAGCCTCACGGACAATGCAGTCGCAGGCACTATGAGAAACTTTACAAGTCAAGATAAAACTCACATTTAGATTTAATGGTTCCGTACTCAAATAAGCATATTTTTTGGCTATTAAGCAAAAATATTTAAATTTAAATGAAGATTAATTAATAGTTTTAATTTCAACTAAATTGGTACAGTTGAAACAATCTAGTAATGAATATATAGCAGGCGAGGGGAACCTAGTGCTAAGACACTCCATTCCTCACTTTCCGCAACATTGCATGTTGAGAAACGTAATGTAATGTTGCATTTTGTTTTGTTATCGAATATAAAAATATTTATTTCGTCGACTGGGAAACGACCGAACCTACGACCGTTGTTTTTAAAGTCCCATGTGTTTATGTGTTGAAGTGTCAATGAATTTATACAATTCTGTATTTTTTTATCCCATTCTGAATTTTTTATTCGAATCATTTATTTCTGATTTAGACAAATAGATTTATACATAAATTTATGTATAGTAAGTACCTTGAAAGAAACCAGTATTTTATTACATTTATTCATATAATTAAATAAGTACTTGATAACGGAAGTTATCAAGGAACCCAAATTGACCATCACGGAACCCAATGAAAAGCGTGACCGCTACACGGACACAATGGTCTGACACGACTTTTATTTACTTGATTGGGGAAACCTTATTCACACGTATTTACAATGTTTATGTATGTATGTAAGTGTATGAGAAAATTACTTATAAAATTACATAAATCCCATGTAAATTGGCACATTCATTTTGGTTCTTTTGTAATTTTTACTTTTATGATAGTAGTGGCGCAGTAATAATTCGATTCCCACTCGGAGGAATACATTATCGTTATAATATAAAACAAGGAATACTTTTCCGTGTTTTGTTATTCAAGAGAAAGAAAGATTTTGTTGTTCAAAAGAACATATAGTTGCACCATCCAACATAAAGTTTCATGAAATCGGGTGGAATGGAATACGGAGTGTTTTACAGCTATTTACATGTTTCCAAAAAAAAGGTTTTCACAAATAAGTAGACCGCTTATAAAATTTACTATCGTCCACTATGCAAGGCGAAAATTAAGCTTAAGACCAAACATCGACCTGACCATCGACATGACCTCCACCAAAATCACTAAGTACCAATTAACAAAACAGTGTTACAAAAATATGCTAAGTGGTTCAAAAAATATAGATTTTCTACGATTTTAAATTTTATTAAATTTATGCTTATTGTATAAACCTAATTAATATGTTTATTTGGTTAATTGCACTGATGAAAATTAAAAAGAAGTTTATAAAATTTTGAAACAGTTTCATTCCGTTTTTCGTTGGGTGTCTAACTTCAATGAAAATTTCAAATTAAAAAATTGAAATCATAAATATATTTCTTGGAAACATTTTCTTGCCTCGATAACATTTTAATAAAAATCAACGTCTAGTTATTATTCTACGGAACCCAAAAGCGCAATGTCGTGACTTAATAAACTAGTCTGATAAAATTTGTTCTCGTACGTTTTTTCGTTGATCTTGATGTCGTATTATGCCTTTGTTTTGATTAATTGAGGTTCAACGCTCCTTTAATATACTAAGTATCGACGCCTTCAGCCGGTGGTAACTTAATGTTCATTAGAGGATTCAAAAGTTCTTGCAAACCTCCATTTAAATTTTAAAAAAATCAGTCATTAGAGACTCTTATTAGAGAGAATTTCTGTTTTTAGACTATTAATATAAATGTGCTATGAAGTTTCGTCCGCTTTTTACTTTATAATGATGAGACAGTCTTTGAAGGACCAATATGTATTTTTTTTTGTAATGGAGACATTTGACAATGCCCCTTTAATCCAAATGCCATTCAAATGCGCATTTGAATATTGTCCGATTTACTCTGACCTAATGAAATGTATCTACAAAAGAATTTACATATATGCCTCGTAGTACAAATCCTGCACAAATATGTACCAAATTGAAATTGAACTAACTACCACCTACACATAAATTAAATATCATCTATTTAAATATTGCATTCATATTCTATGACTTGTAACGGGCGTGGCCGGAATAGTTCTGACATTGACTCCAATGTAAACTATTTACTATTTAGCCTAGATCTCGTGTTTATAATTAGCGATATCGATACGATTACGATATGACTTCGTAAAAATTTATTATGTAATTTACATTAATATGGCTATGTTTTTGATAGAAATTAATAATGAGATTAAATTAATAGTTTAGTTTTCCACTTTAAATGGTTTATCTAATTTTTATAAAATACTACATTTGGAAATTAATTCTCCGAATTCTGGAGGCATTGCGTGTTGAGTAGCGTAACTTAATACTGCACTTTTGCCCCTCACCGGAGTGAGGAAAATGAAGATATTAAATATTGTGTTCCCCGAGCGGGAATCGAACCCGCAATCGTCACGTTTACAGCCACACGCTTGGGCTCCTGCGACACAACGCATTCGTCGCCATTTAATACTTATAATTAGAACAAACATTATCGAAAGTGGTTTGAGCAAAAAGTGTAGGAATCCTTAGTATAAAAGTTCTTTGGCCGGTTTTGCATCCGGAAATCGCTTAATTCAATGTCTATATCTAAAAGACGAACGGACATGCAAACTTGTAGTGAAAGTAAGAAAGAGTCAACGTACGGACAAATGTTTGATGATTTTAATTATATAATACTTTTTATTAATAGTTTGACGCTGTATCCCGCATATAGCAGACTAGGTAAAGGAAATATTAAGACATTTTGTTCGACACGTTAGATGGTTCTAATTTATGAGACATTATACGTGTTAAGTGGGGGAACTCAACGCCGCGCTTTGTCTTGTTACCGAGAAAATGAAAATAATTTATTCCGTCGAGTGAGATCGCACCCAAAACCGTCGCCTTTACAACACTGATTGTATCCGCTGTGCCACAACGGCTTCACTATTATATAACTATTTTGAGTTTAACCTACAAATTACTTTGTAATAATTTACTTACTTGTGTATACATAATAAATTTGTTAATGAAGGTGCTAGGAACTTTTCGCTTTCTAGTTAAATGTGAAGTAACAAGCAGGCTTATCTTATTATACTCGTACACAGGTACTAGCGCTAGAGATGCGGCTTCGTCCGCTAAACTAAACTTAAACTTAAACGTAAACTTTTTCTAATATATATAGCTCTCTCAAATCTTTTTTTGCATTAATTATACTGTTCATGTGTTTTCAATTTGGGGGCCGTGTGGTCCGTCGCAGTAGTCTTCTAATCGTCCTTCCTTAGCAATAGTCTTATGCCCATTCCTGAAATTTTACGAACATAAAATTAGTCCTGGAAAATTAAACAAACCTTAACACGAACATGTTTCTTCGAAGCTAAAATCCAAGCTCCCCACCCCAGAAAATATCTCTACGAACTTAGACATACGTAATAAATACTTTAAAAATAATAATAACAGAATTCAAATCCACGACCTGCACCAAATTAATACATGACCAGCATTTACGTACTATAATTAGAATTACACGTATAATTTACATAATGTACCCACAATTAATCATGTAACACGTTGAGAGAAAGTATTTTTAACTCCCAAACTTTATGGTTAGTTCGACCTCCTTTTATATTTATGTTTAAGTTTAAGTGGATTACGTGAAATAATCTGGTCTTTATGCTTGAGAGGTCAACACTGTATATATTTAGAAAACGTATAAAAATTTGAATTTAGCGGAACTCGAACCCGCCTCTTGGAATATTAAAATATTTATTAATTAGTATTCTCTTTTGTCCAAGCATCATTTTTAGGAATAAAAAATGCAGAGATTTTGAAGCTCTACGCTGTATTTTGTATCTAGCAAGATAGCCAGAGGAATATTAGTTTTCAAACTTTCTATTCTCTACGTTCCGTCCAATTTTCGAGGCACGTGCTAAGTAGACATAGTCTTGTTACCAAGGTGGGGAAATGAAGATATTAGATAATTTATTTCGTCGAATGGGAATCGAACTCACAGCAGTCGCGTTAGCAGTCTTACACTGTGTCATGACGGCCTCTTGTAGGCATGAGATATAAATATATTTCAAATATCATTCATATCATTTTAAGAATCTGTGAACGTAAAGCAATACAACTTACAAGTAAACTTAATAATTCAATAAGAATAGCCGCAAGAACGAATACAATGGCATAAGCCCCCAAGGCGTTACTCATGTGTTATTTCACACAATTATGCGTGCATTATAATTAGTAATAATTAGATATATACGTAACGATTATACAACTTTGTTTTTGGGGCAAGCTGGCATCATTTATTTTACTCGCGTCTCTATCATTTGTTTTTATTGTCTATGTTAGATGTGACTTTTAACCTAATTGTTTATGATAATTATTATAATTAGAAGTTGTGGTCAATTCTTATTTGAGGAATTAATTATTTTCATTTCCTCGCTCTGGGAGCAAAACACATCGCGGTGTTGAGTTCCGCCTTTCAACAACAATATCTCGAAAATTCGGACGGTGTGTGGGGAGACTTGAGTGTGTTAACACTAAGATACCTTTGCCCACTCTCTTATATGCGTGATACAATGTGAAACTAAAAAAGATTAAAAGTCAGAAAATCTTTTCTTAAATTAGTATTTAATTTACTTTTTGTCTTCTTTTTCGGTTCACTTCCATCTCCAATTAAAATGTTTCAAATAATTGTAATACATATTATAAAAAAAATGTTTTACTTTGAGCATTTATTTATTTAATATAGTTATCAACACATAACTTTTAATATTATTAAAAAAAACTAAACAACATTTTCTTTTACTTACAGGCACAATGCATCTAAACAAGTACATACAATCATCTATTATCTTCCTAATAACGCTTCAATTAACATCATCGAATGAAACTAACGCACCTGTATATGAAGTGATCAATGAACAAGCGAGGACAGATGACAAAATACGAGTATCCAGTAGTCCAGGAACATTACCATATGGGAATCCCCTCGCTGGTAATTCCAAGCAAAACGCCAGACTCCACGCGAGTAACCAACAAGCTATGTTTAATGCAGAAAGAGTAAGGCAACATAAAGCCCAACTACAAAGATGGAACCAAGGCCCGCAAATCATCGATAGTTATATGAAAGCTTATCACGAATTACAAGAAAATCATCAGTTAGAAGTCGAACAACAACAAGCTACGTTAAAAGATGTTCCTGTAAGTTCATCCCCAAGGCCAAGTAGAACTAAGCAAAGAGGACAAATTAAGCAAAGAGGTCAGAGTAATACTGACAGTCAAACTGAAAGACAACCATCAAAGAGAGTGACAAACCAAAGAAAACAATTACCGCGGCGAGGTTCCCAAAGAATCGACCCAGTGCAAGCTTCAAAAGGTGACGTATTAAAAGATACAAGAAATAGAAATCATAGGTCTTACGGTTCAGCTGATTATAATCAACAATTAGAACCTAAAAGATATCAAACAGTGTACGTTTCGCCGGTACCCTCTTACCACGACCATGGTATTGATGTTAAACCTAACTCAAATATTGGGTCTATCTTGGTAAAAGATCCGAGTAAATTATATACAAACATTTTATCAAGCGATGCCAAAATTGCATACCCAAAACATTTAGATCAAAAATTTACATCTGTTCAAGAAATTGAGGCACTAAACTCGTTGTTAGCTAAAAATCCAGAGCAACAGTTAACAGAATTTACTGCTTTGATAAAATCTGACAAAAATGAAGAAATCAATAAGAATCTGCCATCAGATTTTTATATTTACTTAAAAAATCCAACACAAACTCTAAATGTTCCTAGCACTAAATCTACCTACACCGATGCATTCATACCTGTTATTAAAGACCACACTCCCATAACCGAAGAAATCGATGATATAGATGACCCCAGCCAACAACAACTAAAAAATGTTCCAGAACCGACAGTATCACCAAAAATAGAGACGGCAACATCGAAAAGTAATAATTACTATAAATTAGAAGTTGCAAGTCAAACAATAACCAATGATAAGCCATATTTACACTATGGTTACCAAGAAGGGGATAAAAGTGAGAGATATCTTCATCACAATGCCCAAACAACAGGCCTACAGCATTTGCTAGAAGATGGTACAGAAACTTCGGCGTATGAAGACAATGTAAGTATTAAAGTTCGTAACAAGCGATCTAAATTAGAAACTGAACCTTTTCTTTTGCCAGAAAAAAAGTTGAACAACTCTGACACTCCCACATCCGAGGCCCTTGTACGGGTAAATCCGTTCCATAAGAAACGTGATAGCTTAGACGTTTATTTGCCTAGCTTTCCAATAGGTGAAGCATCATATGATGATTATGATTATGACTATAAAAAATCTAATCACAAATTACAATCGTTTTACGATGATGATTATTATGATGATTTTTCATCACCTGAATATGACTTTGAAGCAAAATCTCAAAATTTTGGCCCATCTGGTTACCAAGTTGAATCTAAAGGTAGTTTTTCGAACAAATTACGTCATTTTCGTCGTGTACCCTTGTCTAGTATATATGGGACTCCCCCATCCACTTCTTATGGCGTACCCTTTTACGGTTCTCCATCCTTATTCAGCAGTCCCCAAAGTTACTTTCCCCAAAAAATTGAATCGACAGTCAGTTCCCTACGTTTTGAGAATCTTGAACCTGTGTACATGTTAACTCAATCTCAACTAAAAGACTTAGTGGGACATAATAATTTAAATATTGAGCATTTAGATGTATATCAGTTAACTAAAAGTAATAATAGACCCAAAAAATTGCATTATCCTAGAAATTACAGAAAAAGATACCCTTTTAAACATGTTAGAAACAATTTGTTTAAACTTCATAAGTTTAATGCCTAATATTTATTTATTTATTTAATTTGTTAATTATTTATTTTTTGTATTATTTATGTTAATTTTAAACTAATAAAAGTGTTAAGTGCAATGTCATTATTGTATTTTTTATTTATTAGGATATACTGAGAGCGCGATGGTTGTGGATTCGATCATCACACGGAGAACTTTATTTCAGCAACTGTATTTTTTTATATACAATAATATTGTAATGTTCTTTAAACATTTTCCATCTGATTTCCCAAAATGAACTTCCGCTACTCAACCATGTCTCCTTACCTAAAATTTTAAAGAAATATAATTTATTTAAAAATATACAGTTATATAAATATATGTATATTAATATAGTATCATTATATAGTATCATTATATCTTATAAAATACACTATTTTTAACAAAAATAATAAATTATTAAAAACCAAAGTTTTCATGGTACCATATAGGGCAATATGTTTTATCGTATGATATACTTGTGAAACTAGAATGTTGACAGTCATTTCGTTCTACACTTTCAAAAGCAATTAATATTTCTTATAACTATAACAAAGTGTGACCAGCCTTAATTTCACAGTTTACTCAAAGGTGTAGGTACTTTCCAAAATTTACTACCCAACTATTGATAAAAAAATGCGGCCAAGTGCGAGTCGAACTCGCCCACGTGTATAATTAAACTGAAAACGGTAAATCTTTCAGTTGATATCACAGGGGAATTCTTAATAACTTTTTTATGTTTTTTAATATTTGTTGTTATAGCAGCAACAGATGTAAATCATCTGTGGAAAATTTCAATGTCCAACTAATACGGCTAATGGGATAGAACCTGGTGACACACGTTCCCTTCGCATAACTCTCAAAATAGTCATTTGCTGATAGGGATTAAGTACTCAATTTCATTAGAAAAAATATTTTTTTTCGCACAATTAATTTATAATTAAAAAATAAAAATACATAAATAACCACATTTTTATTATTTTTATTGAAATAAATAAAAATATTGTAAAAACAAGATAAAGAATGGAACAATATGTTACGAATCATACTTAGATATAGATTATTATGCATCGTTAATATTATATTATAAAGTTGTTATACATATAGGAAATATGTTTAGTAATTTATAGCCGATATATAAGAAATACGTAATATTCCGTAGATATTAGAGACCTGCCCGCGACTTCGCCCGCTTGAACTATACGATTACTTACAATATTATGTAAATAAAGTGTGTTATTTGTGAAAATTGTTTGACATGTAGGTAAAC
The DNA here is from genome assembly GCA_000313835.2 of Heliconius melpomene melpomene. Classification (NCBI taxonomy): domain Eukaryota; kingdom Metazoa; phylum Arthropoda; class Insecta; order Lepidoptera; family Nymphalidae; genus Heliconius; species Heliconius melpomene. Next base: position 172,736 of record HE671452.1, on the reverse strand, counting down.
GTGTTGGGGGGTACCTACGAGGCTCCCTCTGATCATCTGGCTGTAAAAATATACTCTTTGAACTTTACATCTGGAATATACATACGTACCTAAAAACAACAAAATCGATTCTTCTTTATTAAAGTAAATTGAAGATCGTGAGCGGAATAACTTTCTAAAGCATCTGATAGAATCTAGAATTACAGAAAGTCGGTCCGAGATAAGTTACCTAATGTTATTATCTAACTAGTATCGTCATGATTACAAATTTATTTCATACAAAAGAGATAATTTAGTTCGTTTGTGACTTCAAGGGTTAAGTCTTCAACCTTCGTTTTTCATTTATACTTATGAATAAAAAATTAATAAAACTTAGAGCTATTAATTTAGAGAGAAAAATAAAATAAATAGAAGCAGACGAGGCATAGGGGCACAAGCGTACACTGTAAACGAGCGCTGTGAACGGTTGTGGGTTCGATTCCCATTCGGAGGAATTAAATATTTAATATTATCATGGTCTCTCTCTGGTAACAAGCCAAATTTGAGTATCAGCGGAGGATTCCTTTCTCTATTATATGTTAATAATTAAATGGTCACGTTATTAGGTCCCTGAGTAGGAATTGAACCCACGGCCGTCACAATTAGAGTCAGACCTTGCGCCATTGCGCTCTCAAGGCTTTATTAAAATTATGATCATTCAGTTCCGCCATTCAACACGCAACGTCTCCAAATTCGGAGAAAAGTGGAAAGCGGAGTGTCTTACAACTAAACAATACTTACTCAATTTTTTTTATGTTTTAGCTACACTACGCAGCCAACTACGAATTCGGTTATAGAGTTCACGATACAGAAAGTGGTAATTACTACGGACACCGTGAAGCAAAGTCTGGGGATAGGACTAAAGGACAGTACCATGTTTTACTACCGGACGGGAGGATGCAACAGGTTAAATACTCCGCCGGCCCTTCCGGTTACCATGCTGATATAAGCTATGAATTACAGTGAAAATTGTGTTTTTTATTATTTGTATAACATGTATGGTATTTAATTTTTAGTTTTAGTGTAATTCAGAGGTAGTTTTTTTTTAAAGAAGCTTAGATACAGTCAGCACAATAATATTACATGTGGATAGGAGTTCCGAGTTAAACTTTTTTCTTAAAACTAAACTACTTAGCGATACATAAATACATGATTTGATACTTCAAAATAGTAACGTTTGATTTTTATATTTAGGGTTTAAAGTAAAAAGAAAAATTAATACATATAGCTTAGGTTATTTTATAATTTAATGATATACAATACAAATAGTGCAAATAAGGTAAGTAGGTACAAATAAAACACAAGAAAATAGACTATTTATTTTAAAAAATAATACATACATTTTATTCCTAAGTTTAAACAATTGTACATAAACGTAAGTAGATTACCTGTTTGTGTGTAAATATTATAGGTAAGTATTATATTTATCCGTTTCTACGCGTATCCCGCATTTTGTAGTTAAGTAAAGATAAAATGGCTTCACGCTGTATCACGCATATATTTGATTGGATAGAGGAAACTGAATGTGAAGACAAAGTAGGAGTGCCATTTTGTCCGGTTACCACAAAGAAGAAATGAAAATAATTAATTCAACCAATGGAAAACGAATTCACAATTCATATTCAGATGATGTGCCGCTGAGCAAAACGGCCTCAGAGAAGTAAAGATTATTTATAGTATAGCACTGTATTTCCCATTTGGGATCCAAAGTGCACTTAATTTTATTAAGCCATATTAAGAAAATGCTTATATTTTAAATAAATATTCTTGAGGAAAACGTTTTACCTACCTAAGACAAAATCGATCTTTTACACTAGTTCCCTTAATCTAATTTTCTAAATTACGAATTATACATTAAAATACCAACACTTTAGGAAAACTGGTACATTACTTCACTTAATTCAACAAGAAAATTTATATAAAATTAATAAAAACTTTAATTTATAATCAAATATGTCAGTGTAACCGCTAGACGTTTAAACGGTGAAATGGCGTGTCATAACATATGTAACAATATATATATTACACCCGCCAAAAGAAACTAGAAAGCTAATTTACCAAGTCGACAATTTTCGCAAACATGCATAATGTTATGTAAATATAACACCTTTTTCGTGATGTCGCAGTGGTACCTACAACGACTAACTGTAACCGCTATGGGCTCAATTCCCTCTTGGGAAATTATTGTATTTAAAATAGGTACCTATTATTGGACCGAGAAAGTAAGGAAGAGCCTAAAAAATATATTGTTTGTAAAAAAAACTAAAAACCAAACTTTTCAAGTACTACAGAATGTGAATTTCAACCACTTGTAATCTATCCTCTCGACCTAATGAAAGCGTGTTAAAACTGGAGATTGAAGTCTTCTTTTTTTTCTTTTCACTCGTCTCTTATCCCGCAAAATGCAGAATATGCGTGAGTATAAAAAGTAACGCTGTCTTTAAATCTAAAGTCTAACTATAAATGGTAATGTAATGTATAGGTACTGTATAAAGGTTTGTTATTGAGAGGCTGTCGTAATTTAATAAATAAGTACTTATATTATAGTAAATAATGTCACTCATAAGCAATAGACTTAATTACTAATACTATAATAATAAAATATTATAAGAAAATTTTGATTCAATTTTTTGTCTGTAAAAAATATAAAGTTAATTAAAAAGCAAATAAACTTTTGTTATGTATGTTAATAACATACATTACGTAAAACCATGTATAATATTTTTTTTTAAAATCATTTTAGATAGTTGCAAAACTTAATTTATACATACTGTATATTTTAAATAATTAACATAATATATAAAAGGTGCTATTTACATTTATATTACTGTCATAAATATATTGATGTATAATTTATTAATTTAATATATAAAGTGAAATTGCATACGTTTTAAATATCAAGACTAAAAATTATTGTATCTTTGCCAATTCTCTATGGTAGCATCGATGAAAAATTTAAATTTAATTTAAATTACTTTTTGTATATTCTAGAAAGAATTTTTGTAAATGAATATATATTTTTTTAATATTCATAAAAATATAAGGCAATAGCACTTAATAAAACTATTGATATTTATCGTAACTAAAAAAAGTAATGTTTTTAAACATTACATATTTATTTAGGTTTATGTATGTTCATATGTACTAACTACTAAGGTATAACTTACATGTAATTTAAAAGATTGTGCAATAAATTTTGGCTGTATAAATGAAATTCTTATCCAAATTTGGGTCACGTGCAATATAAAAATATTATAAAAAAACTATATACGATGTATTTACTAATATAATAATTATTCATTGTATTTATTTATTTTTTGGTAATATTACATTAATGCCTTTGAAATATAAAATGGTGCTAAAAACGATTGTTATTTAATAAATTCTAATAAGTATAAATAATAAAAAATTGAATAAAAACAATAAGAAATTAAGATGTTTTTTTTTCTTTTTTTTATTTGACACTAATGGCTGACTGGTGACCTTTTAGAATGAACACGATAGAGATAAGTATTTGATGAGACAGTGTCTCATCAAATATAAAAAAAAACATGTTTTTATAACGAGATATTTATCCTACTTAAATGTGTATACAAAATATTAAATTTGTGCTGTTAACTGCTAAATGTCGTTCCTGGTTTTGCTTTCCAAATAAAAGTAATTATTTAAAGGACCAAGGAAAAAGAGTTGACGAGGTGCAGTGCCATAAGCGTTCCACAGTCGCACAAGCGTGCAATTGTACACGCAACAATTTTGGATTCGATTCCGATTTGGGGAATGAAATATTTAATGAGCCAAAGCGCAGAACCTCAAAAAATCGGCGGAAAGTTTGGAACGAAAGTGTCTTAATGGGTAAGGGAGTGCCTTATCACTCTGACTATCCTGCTATGTGCGGGATAGCATGAAGCTAAAAAATATTTGAAGGGCTCTGAAGCTGTGCCAATCAATTTGATTTACACTTCTTAAAAACCAAGCCAACGTTTATAAACGCCAAATTAGAACTTCTCTGATGGCGAGTATGTGAGAGTGACAGTGGATAAAGCGAGAGGTAAGTATGCAAAAACCGCGTAACCTTTGGTACTTCGTCTTAATGCAAAACGCACACTACGTTTAACATTGGATTCCCAGGAAAAATTATAAAGCTAAAAAAGTGAAATAAGTAAATACATATATACAATTTAAATCATTTAATCAATGCCTTGTTATTTATTTATTACAGGAAAGATAGTTTTTTATATTAAAATTATAGAATAATTTTGAGAAGGGCAGTGAAATCCTGAATTCTACGTAACAAATTAATTTATAAATGTCCCTATATATGTAATTAAAATAAATTACTACGTGAATAGAAACGTACGTTCGTAAAATTATAATTATTTTTTATAACTACTAAATATATAATAATATATAAATCGCAAAATAATATAAAGCAGGCGGATTTTTAATGCTAAGTTAAAATAAAAAAAATGATTAGACACAGTTTTTTTCTGTTATCTACAAAATACCTTATTTGTTTAAGTTGTATTTTAATAAGCCTCTATTAAAATATAATTTAAATTTACAAGATAAAATATATAAGTATATTTACCTACAAATAATGTATACTTTGAAATAAACTTTAGAACTAACGCTACTCAGCAAAACTTAAATGAACATCTTTTTTTAAATATAATATATTTTAATATAAAATATTAACTAAATATAAATATTAACAAAAGAATTGAATGAATTTTCAAATAATGAATGCCATTACAAATTAAAAAATACCTACCTATCTACCATAAATTTAACCAATTCTTTCATTAATTACCTTTAGTATTTACATACCATATAATAAATACTTTGCAGTATATACCCAAACAATGCTCATTTTGGTAGCTTCAATAACACATTTACTTGTGTAAATGTATAAAATTATATAAAGAGTAAATGTCAAATCTATACATATTAAAGTTGTAACATTACTGTCTACATAGGAGATATTTGCAAAAAAATTGAGGGCGTTTATAACAGAACCCAAAACAATGGGTCATTTTTTTAATTTCTGTCTGTTCGTCGGTTCGTCTGTGCGTTTCAACGGCTTAGCCGATTTAAATGCAATTTTATTTTTTGTATTTTGGCAAACTTCATTTAATATTTAGTGTTTGTTTTATTTAAATAGGTAGGTAAAGAAGTTATATCAATATCAAATATTTTGTTCGGTAAAATTGCTACCAAATAATTGGCAGAAAGTATGGATATCCCCTAAAAATGATAATGCTATTAGAACACTAAAGTAGTTCAAATTAATAAACAAATAATTGTTCAAGTGGGCGAAGACGCGTAGGTGGCTAGTTTACAATATTTTTTTTTTTTTTCTACTCATGTATATTCTAAGTTAAAACCGAACTAAGTATTTAAAACAAATAATTTTTAAAAACGTCGTATTACAGTATTTTTTAGAATAATGTTACTAACACTGTAAGTATTATTCTAAATGTAGATGAAATAAATTTTTATACACGTAATTAATAATATTATTATCTAAACATTTGTTAGATATACTAAAAATCCACATTTGTTATTATAAAATATTTCTATAATATTTTATAACTAGGTAAATAATTTATTTTTATTTTGTTAACGTTACTGAATTATAAAATGGTCTGTTTACTTTAACGTTATGAGAAATTATTATAATATATTGATTATAATTAAGCAATTGTTTATTGATAAATAATATTGAAGCGATATAATTGTTATATTGAAGCAATATAATAATGTTACATCGCTTCAATATTTTTTTTATGAACCAAATTTCACAAAAACCTAAACACATACAGCCAAAAAGTTTTTTTTACTTTATAATGGTCTACACAAAAACGGAAAACTTAAAAAAATAAAACATTATTTTAAATGAAACATTTATTTTATTATTCCTTTTTAAGTTTCTTCGTGGCTGTTTCGTCATCATCGATGGGACGTTTTAAATTTTTAGATAAATTATTTAAACTTTTCAATTCATTTGTAATACCTCGTATTTTGGCTAAAGTGCTTATTGTTTTTATTATTGTGTTTGAAGAGGGTCCAGGATTTGAATCTGCATCTTCGTCTGATGTGCTTGGTAATTTAATTAATGATTTCCTCGGCTTTATGTTCGGTAGAACTGTGAAATAAAAAAATATATAATATAAAGGCAAAATATTTTTTAATAATATAAAATTTGTTTAAGTACTTTAGTGTTCAAATCCTATTTTATTAACCTGTTTATGATAACATACTAAAGTTATAGTTTAAAATTTAAATAAATCTAAAAAGATAAGTAGAAGTAAAAAAATAATTGTTTTATTTTATTAAGTCGTCATTTTTCTTTATATTATTCAATCATTTTTTTTAATTTTGCACCTTTGAAAAAGATGCTTCACTTGCTAAGCATTAATAATTATTATATAAATATTATAAAACTCCCCAACTGCGAATTGAACCCACAACTAAATTTCAAAAATATATTTAATAGTATTATACTGTTTTCAAAAATATGTTTAATAGTAAAACAAAAATATAAACAAAAAGAATATTGTCACCTTTATTCGCATTTCTCTTGCTTGTACCAATAGGTAGAACGGACAGATCTAACTTTATTTGGCTTCCGAAATGTCGTAATGGTTGTGTTGTTGATGCACTTTCAGTTGGTACCACTGGAATGGTTGGGCAATTTTAGTTTTAGTTGGGGGATGAATATTTTATGAAGACTGTAAACGCGGCGGTCATGGGTCCGATTCCCACTGGGGAAATGAATTAATTTAATTTCCTCGCTCTGGTAACAAGATAAAGCGCGGCGTTGCTTTAAGCTACTCAAAATCCAATGTTTTAAATAATGGGCGGTGCGAGAGGAATGGAGGGACTCCTCCTCCATCGTAGCACTAGGTTCCTTCTGCCTGTCCTGCTTTATATGCGGGATACAGCGTGAAGATATTAAATAGACATATCATACCTGCAATAGCTTTTCCACCAACTGCTTGATTCGTATGTGTTAGTTCCGAATATTTTATATCACACTCTTCTATACGTTTCTTTAGGTCAGCTGTAATATAAAAAATAAATGTTTTGAAAAAATATGTTTTAATAAAATGTGTCCATAATTTGTCATTTATGATTTTACCAAAAAAATGAGGCCGTCGTAACGCAACCGCACAGGCAGTAATCGCTGTAAGTTGTGAGTTCGATTCCCACTCGAAGGCATGCATTATTTTCAGGTCCTCGCTCTGGTAAAAAATACAAAGCGCGGCATTGACTGAAAAACACGATATGTCGAAAAATATGTAATAAGGTGTCTTAAAACAAGATTCCCTTTGCCTACAAAAAGTTCAAACCTATGACCTGTTGGTCAAAGTTTAATGTTTTAAACACTTACCAATACAATTGTCTTGTTGTTTATGTTTCTTTTGCATATTTTTTATTATTCTTTGCTGAGCCCACGCCAGTCTCTTGTATTCTAACATCTGAAATTAATATAATCAAAATTACTATACTCATACCTCAATGGGATAATTCTATACTAACAACCATAAGTTCATAATAAGTCTTCACTTAGGAGAAAAGTTAACAGTATAATATAATATATTAGCGTTTGTTCTAAACGATTACTAAATAGTAGTTATATTTAAGGTCGGTTAAAAATTAAAGTCTTTTAAACTACTAAATTGATTTTAAACGGTGACTGTGGATTGGTCTGGTCTGGTAGTTTGGAGAGAACAAATAGTGAGAGAATGGTAAAAACAAATACATATAAAGCAATAGTATCGGCTGGGAAGTGGCGAATTTGCTAGCAGGCTAAATATAAGGCAACTATAATATAAGGCGGAAGAATTTCATTCCACCGAAATTTTCGAGGCATTACGTGTTATCTGGTGGAGCTCAACACCGGACTTTTGCCTTAGTTCCAGAACGAAGAAATGAAAATAATAAGAAATAATAATTCATTCCCTCGAGTGGGGAGCGAACACACAACCTTCGCGTTACGGTCACACCCTTATGCCCTTCTGCCCCGGTGGCCGCAAGTGGTATTTTCTGGGTTTCATATTTATTGAAAAGTTTCCATCTCAAACTGAGTCATTCGCACTCAAGAATTAAGTCCTGGTTTTAGAAGAAATGCACTCTAATTATTTAGACATCAACTATGACAATTCCACCCTGTATAATAAACAGACAAACACAATCTCATGTCCGCTACGTCACACTGACACGTCATTATTACTGCAACCACCGGCGATAGTAAACGTGTTGGCAGGCTGCAGGCTGTCCACTGAAAGCTACCAAGTCCCTATCAAATATATACAGTAAAGAACTGACTTTACAAAAATATTTAAAAAACTTACACGTTTATGAAATTTCTTGTACTGCGAAGCTAAATATAATGACAGCTTAGCATTTAGTATGGAACGCCGTCTTAGTTGGATTAATTCCTGGCGTACCCCTAGTGGGGTTGCTAATACGGCTGAAATTTAAATATATTTTATATGAAAACAATAGATAATAATATAGATAAAATACATTTTTTATGATGGCTTCACACTGTATCGGGCATATATCAGGATAGGCAGAGAAAAAATAAAAATGCAATTTCTAGAAAGACCCTTCATTTTTTTTGAATAAACAAAAAATTAAGAGAGGATATTAAGACAATTCACTTTCGTGCCTTCCGTCCAATTTTCAAGACATTGCGTGGTGAGTTGTATAACTTAACGCCACGCTTGTTACCAAAACGCGTTGACAATCGGTAAATCAAAAATATTAAAAGAAAACTAATATTTTAATTTATAGTTAATTAATTAATGTATTTAAACTGCAATCCACCTTGTGTTGGTCTAGGCGCCGGTTGAGATACGCCCTCTTGCAATTTTTTCCTAAATGCCGGCGATATTTTATCATCGAAATGTTCTATCGCCATACTGGATATATCTCTTAGCTCTTGTAAAACTTCGTGAGCTCGGGGCGGGGTCTTCGACGTTTCTACTATACGTAGTACGCGTTTTATTTCGTCTATTACCTAGAATTATTGAGTTTCGTTTAAAGAAACGAGTAGTATAGCAGCTCCCACAGTATCCCGCATAGCAGGATAGCTAGAGGGGAACATAACGTTAAGTCAATCCGACTGGAAAAAGAAAATAATATAATCAATTGCCCATAGAGGAATCGAATTCACAACCGCCGAGTTATGTCGCGTCGGGTTACAGTGCAACACTGCACCGCTGCGCCACTATTCTTTCATTAAACTTTATTTAAGGAAATCAGTCGTTTTCTAAAGTTAATAATTTTAATTAATTACAAGCATCATTTCTTCGCTCTCGTTTAATGGCAAAGCGCGGCGTTGAGTTCCGCCACCCAACACGCAATGCCTCCAGAATTAAGGCGAATATTTGTGAATATTAATGCTTTACTCTAAATACAATCTTATATTTTTCTTTATTTTTTAGATTCACGCTGTATCCCGCATATAGCGCTAAGTAAGCAGAGAGAACCAACTGATCAGACACACCGTTCCCAACGCACTTCCCCATTTACGAGACATTGCGTGTTCAGAGGCGGAAACCAACGCCGCGCTTTGCCTTTTTACTGAAGGGAAGAAATGAAAACAATTTTTTCTTCCGAGTGGGGTTCAAACTCACAACCACCATGTTCACACTCACACACTTAAGTATTATATTTGTCGAATATAGAACCAACTTTTTGGAAAAGTCGGTTATAAGAAAAATACATATTAAAACAATATTCTCACCTTGCCAGGTATAAAACAACACATGTTATGATCGATGAACTTTGAATAGGTCATATTGAGCATTGATATACGCGTCTCTATGGATGTCAGTATATCACAGTGACGGGCCAATGGGTGATGTCTGGAAATAATTTAAATACATATTTATTCATTGTAAAAAATTCTAGTAGAGAATAGGCATCTGTACTTGCTTTTTAATGTTTTATACATAAGTAATAAAGCATTGTTTAAAGTAAAATATATTTTTTACCATGCAACAGCCACTACCAATGCTAAATAAATAAATATACATTTGCAAAATAAAAATTAACAAAATATGGTTGCAATTACAAACCTTCTCTCCGATTCTCGCCTTGGCAATTGTGCCTTCACACTTTTTAAAGCTAATGCATGTCTTTTTTCTATCATTAAGAAACCTCTATTGAGCATACACATGGATATTTCATTGAAAGATTTTGAGACCTGAAATAAATGAAGCAAAAACTTTGTATCCATGTTGTGTTTTGAAGGAGTGCAGTATGCTAATATTTTTTAAAAATAATTTATAACAGTTACACTGCCATATATTTTACAACATATACACCTTTTATCTTATTATTACTTCTACTATTTTTAAAGTGCAATGGCAATGCATATTATATGCATCAAAGGGTCCTCCTCTAGTATATGTATTAAATACCACTCTTTCTGATATAACATGGTAAAGATTACCTGTAAAGAGGAGTAAAGGCCCCTACATAACACTTTAATATAGTTAACGAATTATACTAACATTGTCATAAATAAATAAATAAATAATAATAAAAAAATACCACTGTGATAGTCGTAATTCATGAGAAAAATTTTAATTCATTAAAAAAAAATTAAATGAGAAATACTATTTTATAATATTTTCAATGGAGGAATAACAAGAATTGTTATTATTATTTTATCACCATGCTGAAATACTATGGAAATTCTATGGATAAGAGAGAATGTTAATAATAAGAGTGCTTTATTTAACTAATATTATTATTTCATATAATATAGTAACATATGTATTATGTATCTTTATGTGTAATTTAATTATGTAAAGAGATAGATATAAAATTAAGCCATTTTTCCTTCAAATTATATAACATTTTACATTAAAATAAAACATAAATAATTGATTGCTCCAAAATATTTTAATTAACAAAAAAGCATTGAGTCATATATCCTTGATGTATTCAAAAGCCGGAAATCAATTGTGATCTTAAAAACATGTGTAATTTAGAATTTTAAATTTATTTAAATTTTCTTGTTATCAAACAAGGGAAATACGTTACATTATAGAAAGACAGGTTCTCGAAGGTATGATCTTAGGTGTTAATTATAGAACAACTACAACTGAGTACAAACACGACTTGATTTTAATAATACATAATAATCTATAAATAAAATTAACTTACCAATCTGTTTTTAGCGATTTCATCGTACGATAAATAAGAAAATATATTTTCAAGTACAAGCACGGGTAAGCTCAGTAAAGTCATTTTTATTAAATTAATAAATCACTTAAACGAGTGTTGTGGTATTTATTTTTAGCATTTTAGCACATGAAGGCACGAGAAACTGTTTCTATTCTACTGCAATGTTTACTCGTGAAATAATGGAACGACAAAGTTTAATATTCGCGATGTTTCTTTCGAGTTTCGATGAGTAGAAAATCGACAATCGACATCGTACGCAGAATACCTTGGTCTTTTTCTTACTTATATATTTATTAAGGAGAGTGAAAGAGAAGTTGCTAGAAGCTTACAAATGGGTGTGTTTAAAATAAAAATAGACAGTTTGACATCACGCTCATGACACATAACAAGGTGCTGCCATTAAATATTTGTACTTATACTAATAAAATTGCCACATTAAAATAAATTTGTAACGTATTTTTATTAAGCTTAATTAAATATAGAGGCCAGTCGTGGCGGAGGGGCACGAAGTGTGACTGTAAACCGACTGGTTGTGGGTTCGATCCTCACTCGAGGAAATAAAATTTTATTACTGTATGTTGTGTGTAATTATTATTGGATATTATCTGGATCAGTGGCGTAGCTAGGGGGGTGCGAGCGGGGCAGTCGCACCGGGCATCAAAAGGAAAAGTTTATTCAACAAATAATATTATTCATAAAAAAATGTATACCTTTATATTTTCGAAAGGTACTGACAAGTATTGATATTGTAAATTATCACAAAAAAGGACTAAAATTTATTAGTTTCACGTTGTATGTAACATAATGTTAAGACACTCCGTTCCCCACTTTCCGCCAAATTTTTCAAAGCATTGCATTATGTGGCAGAACTCAACGCCGGACATTTGCCTTGGTGAGACTGAGTGCAGAAGTGAAAATATTAATAAATAATAATTCACTCCCTCGAATGGGGATTGAACCCTCAACCGTCGCGCTAGTCACAACATTGCATTCCTGCACCTCGATGATCTCTATATAATAAAACTCATTAATTTTTTTTATACTAAAATTGTAAAGATAAAATTGTAAAGATAAAATTGTAAAGATAAAATTGTAAATTGTATAGATGGGGTGACGATATTCACAAAGTACCGCTACTTTGCAGCGGCTGGATGTGAAGAGCTGAAGATCGAGCTCAGTGGCGTGCCATTGAAGAGGCCTATGTCCAGCAGTGGACGAGGACAGGCTGATGATGATGAAAATTGTAAAACAAGTTACTATAATTGAAAATATCTCAAAAAATACACCTTTTTCTTGTACATCATAGTCTTAATTTCCTCAGCTTTCGGTAGTCAATTAAAGGACAGAAAAGTCGAAACAAAATTCAACAAAAAACATTGAATCATTTAATCAATCCAGAAATATATATAAAGACGTAACACCATTAATAATTAAATTAAAAAACATTAACAATTAACTGAATGTTGGGAGATCACAGTGTTTCTTTTTAACGTGGAAACGTAACGACGTGTTGTACTTAGTTGCGAACGGACAGACTTCACATTTAAATCTCTTTTCTGACGAATGTTTATATTTGTGCTGAACTAAATTAGCTGGGAGTATAGTGGCATAATCGCACTGATCACAGGAATATCTCTTTTTTCCTGTTACATGGGCTTCTTCATGATATTTAAGTATATACTTATTCATTGTTTGGAAAGGACACTGCGTACATTGTAACTTAACACCTTGATCTCTGTGCTTTCTCTTGTGTTTCTCCATAGCACCTTCATAATATGTTTTGTATCGACAACCGGGAAAATCGCAATTTAATGTGTGTGCATTTTTGTGTCGCAACATGTGCTGTGTCATACTAGCACGATTGGACGTTTCGAATTCACAATATTTGCATTGTACTGAAGTTATTGTGTGAAAGTTTTTAAAATGCTTATCTAGCTCGTTTCCAGGAACCATTTCACCACAAACTTGGCACTGTGTCACTGCTACCATTAAGTGATTTTGTTCGAAATGCAACTTCAATTCATCCCAGTTGTTATAATTTTCCGGACATTTTGAACATTGGAACGTATCTGAAATGTCTGCTTCCTCTTTTTTTATTTCCAATAATTCATTTCCTGTTTCACCATTTTGAATTATCCCGTGTGCTATGTTAATATGGCGGCATAATTCAAATTCATCTGGAAACTTCTCTGGACATTTATCACATTGTTGTTCGTTAAGTTTCGTAGTATTTGACGGATGTTTTATTAAAACGTGTCTTCTATAACTTTCTTTAGCTTTAAAAATTTTGTGGCAAAAGGCGCATGTGTATGACACTTTTAAATGGACTTTTAAGTAATGTGGCTTTAATTGTCGTTTATCGTGAAATGTTTCATTGCACAGATTGCACACAATAGTTTTGGGGGACTGTATTTTGTGTGTACATCTTAAATGTTTACACAAACCGCCTTGTGAAGCGAATATGAGACCGCAAATATGGCACTCTTGGACCATTCTCCTATGACTATGATTTAGATAACTTTCTCTAGTTTCGAATTGTTTATCGCAGACGTCACAATACGACCCCTTGTCGTGTTTCCGTCGTATATGCCGTTTTAAACTTTCAATTTTATCATATGACAGGTTGCAAATTCGACATTTCAGACGAAAATCTTCTTTTAGGGCATTATGCTTTCTCCTCATATGTAGTTTTAAGTAATTGAGCGATGAAAACACTAATGGACACTCTTTACAAGTTATTTCACCTGTAGTTTCATTTTTAATGTTTTCGAGTAAACTTCCCGATTCTGCTTTGACTTCATCTTCATCGTTAACACGATGTTTTCTTTGCACATGTCTTGCATAAGTTTCTCTTTTCGTAAAAACTTTTGGGCAAAACGGACAATTGTACCACTGGTCTAGCACCGGTTTTTTATCAATTGAATGCTTCCTTTGTATGTGAACAATTAGACTTCTATATTTATCATAGGTTAAGCCGCAATCTTTGCATACATGCTTGAAAGAATCTTCAAAAGAACCATGCTTTCTCCGCATATGCATTCTTAATCTGGTAATTCCTTTGAAAACTAAAGCACAAATTTCACATGTTCTTTCTTCACCATCATCGTTCGATGAATCAGGCCCATGTTTTCTTTTTATATGGGCAACCAAACTATTCTTCTGTTCATATGACATAGAGCAATAATGGCATATATATTTAAAGGATTTCCGAAACACTTTGTGTTTTCTTTTTTGATGCATTCTTAATGTTTTCGTTGATTGAAACACCAAATGGCAAACTTTGCAGACGTAGTTGGGCGCTGGCGCGATAGGTCCGAAACCTATAACACTTTTATCACTTATAATGCTTTCGAATGTAAGTAACACTGCTTCACGATTTTGTTCTTCGATTTTAACTACTGGTTCTTGACTGTCTTCACTTTGTGGACCTTCTAACATTAATCCATTGTCGTTTGCAAACTATAAAATGAAAAGATTTTTTTATTGTAATATTATATTGAGGTGGTTGGACTTGCACCTGCACTTCGACAAAAACAACCTTGTGTGTTCTATTCCCACTCGATAGAAGAATTATTTTGGTTTCTTCACTCTGGTAAAAAGAAAAAGCGCGACGTTCAATTCTGCATTTAACACGCAGTTTTGAAGCATGTCTTTACGCTAAGTCTGACTCTGCCTGCTTTGCTTAAAACAATTTATAAAAGCAATAGATTCTTCCATGAAATTTTTTTATCATTTGTATTGAGGTTGTCATGGTGCAGAGGCACAAGCATGCCACTGGGAAAGCGACAGTTGTGGGTTCGATTCTCATTTGGGGAAATGAAATCTATACTTATAATAAAATCATAACAGATTGGTGTATGTACATGAAAGATAAATAGGAAGAAATTTTGTTGTGGCCTTTAAAATAATGATTTTTAAAATTTCACTAGTTAACAATAATTAATAAACAAAGATAATAAAAATTTCACCAGGTCTTGCTAGAGATAACAAAAGAAAATAATTTGTACTTCCAAGTGGCAGTCAAATCCAAGACCACATGATATCCTACTATCCACAAAGGTTAATTTTAAATATATTATATATTACATCATTGAAATCCAGTTCAACTTCAATGTTTTCCACTTTTATATTAACTTCTGGGTCCAATAGTTGCTTCGTATTCACTTCACTTTCTGTTGTAGATTCAAATACTGTTGTTATGGGCAATGTAGTTTTTTCTTCAATATCTTTAAATGGATCCTCTTGTTTTTTCTTTTTTTTCTTCTTCTTTGTCTTTATTTCATATGTCATAGGTTCGTCAGGAAGGAATGAAGTTGGGTCCTTTCTACTATCATCATCTTTATCTGCTTTAACATTGTTAATATTCATTTTATCTTCTTTTATTGACATATTTTAATAATTATTCTATATCTGAAATAAAATTGAAATGTTTCAATAAGCATTTCTAAGGTAAAATTATGTTTTACTGGCAACCCTTCCAGTGCTTTATTGTTTTGTAATGAATATGATAGGAAATATTGTTTTTACTTTAGGTGTTTATGGATTGTTTTAACTGATTTTGGACATTTGTTCAGTTATAAGGAAAAAAAATTAACAAATGCTAGAAGCTATTTTTCAATCTATTGTAACCTTTTCAAAGCCTTTTTTAAATGTTTAAGAAAAAAAAGTCAAATTCTTGTTTTCTTCATATAAGCAATGTTAACACAAAATTTTAGTTTTATATTAATATAAATAAAAAAATAATACATCATGACTAAATTCTTATAATTATGTTCTAAAGAAGTTCTTTAGTATCACTAATATTTTATTCATATTTTTATTTATTTCAAGTTGACTCTACCATTTTCAATGAAGACAGATCTTTTAATAATGATAATTAATAAACAATAACAAACAATCTAATAAGATATTCTTTATAGCCCCTTATAAGATTCTATTTAGATACAAAATATAAACATGACTGAATGATAACACTGCTGAGACAGACGGAAAATAATTCAACATCAATACTCAAAGATAAGATAAATAGAGACGACAGGATTAATATTATTCGTATATAAAGCATGGATTTGATGGTTATAACATTAATTGGTCACAGTCTTTTTTGGCATATAAAAACAAAAGAATGTAGTTATAAAATTTTGTATGATATTTTATTTTATTTGTAAGTCACAAGACACAAATTCATCTCTTAAGTGATATTGCGAAATACACGTCATTAGATCGTAAAACTTACCTTAATTCTATAATAAAATTCTATCACCAAAATTCACAACATAAGATACTATGGCCGTATTAAATATTTATAATAAAAATTTTAAACTTTATTCATATTCATAACATATTATTCGTTTCTTACGCCTTTGTGGCAAAAATCAATAATTATATTATTAAAAATCATTATGAAAAATGAAATAGGCAATATGGATGTGATTATTGACGTTTTTCAAGAATGTGTATGACATTTAATAAGGTGTTGCTGTTCATTGTGTGATGTGTGTTGATTTTTTTAATAAAAATATAATTATTATATAAATAAAAATAAATACTTTTAAAATAATTTCCTGAAAGTAACAAAATTTAAACTTCGAAAAAAATATTAAAGTGATTAATTATGTATTATAAAGTATTTAAATAAATATATCTAATTACTAATTGACGTTTGTCGGCATATGTCATAATATGTCAAAATGAAAATACTTATATTGTGCTAATTCTAACCTCAACCAATCATCTATTTGTTTATTCTTATCATAATAAAAATGCTATTATAGCTTCAATAAGTGATTAGCATCAACAATGTTTCGGACACTACAGCTTCTTCGTTTAAGACAAACTATAAAAACGATTCCTATAATATCTTCAATTCATAAAAGATATTTTAACGTATCCGCAGGTAAAATTAAGCTTGTAACATTTTTGATTCTGATGAAATTCATATAAATATTGAAATAAGGGCCAAATTTTTCCTAGGTTTATGGCATGGTGAGTACGAATGGCAGGATCCAAAAACAGAAGACGAAATGTGAGTATAAGTGAAATAAGAATATCGAACATTCAACAACAACAACATTTCATAACTTAATCTTTTTAATAAGTAATACACATCCGACTAACTATATTTTTGCCTATTACTGTGAAATCGAACCTAAACTTTTATGACTTGTTTCCAGAGTAAATGTGACTTATATTGACAAAGATGGCAATAAGACTACAGTGAGAGGAAAAGTAGGAGACAATGCATTATATTTAGCACATAGATATGGTATTGAAATGGAAGGTAATGCTACTTTTTATTTATTTACATTAACATTTTTCAACATTGCAAACATTGTGTGTTGAGCGATCTTGATATCATTTTTAAGTATTATTTTCCTAAAAGAAAGAAAATTTATCTTCATTCTCTTTTAAATGCTGTTCAAATTCTGCTATTTTAAATGTATTTTATATTTCCTAAAAGAAAAGTACAACAATAATTCATTCCTCTTATTGGGAATTAAACCCACAACTCTCACACTTACACCAAGCAACATCATTTATTTATCATATTTATTGATATTACAGGAGCGTGTGAAGCTTCATTAGCTTGCACAACATGTCATGTCTATGTCCATGAAGATTATCTCGATAAACTGAAAGAACCAGAGGAAAAGGAAGATGATTTATTAGACATGGCACCATTTTTGAAACAAAATTCTAGATTAGGTAAGAGGTTTTTATTAAAGTCACTCAGACACACACCATTTTTTTTTAAAACAATTACAATGTAAACTATTTTATCAATGGAAACTACAGCATTGAAAATATTACAAATCTTGCAATAGTTCTAAGTAATCCAAATATGTCTTATTTATTTTTATTATGAAATAAAAAAACATCTTTACATTTAAACCAATACTAATAATAATAATGTATAAGAAAAAAAACCATATAAGAGGCCACTTGTGACACAGGTTGTTCAATCCCCTCGTTCAAGTGGAAGAAAGGAAATATTTAATGTTTTTGTTTCCTTGCTTCGGTGACGAGGTAAGGTGTTGAATCTCGCCGTTTAATGCACATGCCTCTAGAAATTGGCGATAAGTTAAGAACGGAACTATCTTAATGGAAACTGAATCTTAAAACCATGTTCCCTGTGCATACCCTTCTATGTGCGGGATAGAGCATGAAGATAGGAAGTGCTAGTAGTAATATAAGAAAAAAATATATATTCATTAAAGTTAAGATGTTTTCAATAATAAGTTGCCTTACATCTATTTTAAAAATAGTTGTGGGTTCCATTCACACTCCTGAAGAATGAAGTAGCTACTCTCATAATAAAAAGCATAGTGCTGAGTTGTGCACTCAAGGCAGACAAGCATTGCTTGGAAAATTGGGCAGTACATGAAGAGTGTCTTAACGCTAGCTTCCTTTGGCCTACCCTGCTATAAACAGGATACGGCATAGTTTTTTTATTAACTTAACTTAAAGCTACACTCTGTTTGCTATGCGTCAGTAGCTGAACCTAAACGCGACAGTTCGATGCCACGTGCGAGAATAATTATATTCAACTTAATTTTCGAGATATTCAGTTGTATTGTGGATAAACGATTCCCCCTTGTGAGGATAGAACCCACTGTCGCAATCACAGTTAAACATTGTGCCGCTATGCCACCATGGTCTCAAATGTAATCTTTAATTAACTTGCAGGTTGTCAAATAACACTAACTAAAGACATGGAAGGAATGGAGCTTACTTTACCTAAAGCAACTCGCAATTTTTATGTTGATGGACACAAACCTACACCTCATTAATTAAATTAAGACTTATGATGAAGTAAATTACAACTTAATTTACGAGAATAGTTTAGACGTATGTGTTACGTAGGAATTTATGGTTTAGTGGTCAGAGTGCTTGTACCGTTTCCAGGTTTGGAGTTGCAAGTCCAATCTGACACAAAAACATAATGCATTACTTTTAAAATTAATATTTTTGGTGTCAAAACAGTACAAAAACCCTTAATTAATATAGGAATGCTAAAATATATAAACAAATCAATTGATTTCATTGATGTTTTAATCTTACTTGAGCAAATTATGCCACATATAATAATAATTTTGCTTTAGCAAGTTAAAAAACAGACTCCAGTTTCTTCCAATTGATCAAAAATTATGTTTGTTCCTTTAAATATAAAATACATTTATAAATATTGAAATAGTAAAAGTATCTGTATCAGTTCAAAAGTATTTATATTGATAATTTGTGAGCAAGTACCCTAATTAATGTATATATTAGATTAGATAAGCTTGTTTGTTCCAATATATTGTACAAAGGAGTGTAAATAAAAAAGGTTATATTGTTCTTAGTTTTTTTATTTTTCTATTTCGTTAAAACTCAATATATATATAAATAATATATAAAATAAATTATGAGATCTCAAAATGGTTACAAGTAAGTATCAGCATCAGTCATTCAATAAATTGAAAGTTAATTGATTTTTAATGCCCGTTTCTCCTTCCAAAAAAGAAACAATCTATTGCATGCCAGTCTCCTCTGTAGCCTTCCAGCCACTTTGATAATATAATCCTATCACTTTTATTGCCCTACCTGCCAACCTTGTCATCTAATATTTTAACTAATATTTTGATAAAATCTGCTTCACATTTTATCCTGCACACAGCAGGGTAAGCAGAGCGAACCTAGTGTTAAGACACTCCATTCTCATTAAGGCACTTAATATAATGTTAATATCCAACATACACTGTTATTAACCAAAAGATATAAATATATCATAATATATTTATATCTTTTGGTTAATAAAAGATATAAAGATATAAATATATCATAATATATTTATATCTTTTGGTTAATAGGCTTCATAAAGCAATTAATTTATTCTTGTACAATTCCTTTCATGACTAACTCTATGTTTTTTCAATGAATGTTTATAAACAGTTTTGTAATTACATTTGTCACAAATTAACATATGTTTTTCTGGAAAATGTTTTAACACATGATTTCTTAAAGATGCTTTTGAACTACTTTGATAAATACAATCTTCAAATTGACATTCAAAAGACTTAACTTTTACATGAGATCTTATGTGTATTCTCAAATTTGATTTTAAATTAGTTTTATAATCACAATTTGGGCAAGATGGCCTTTTGTCATTATTATGATTTAGAAAATGTTGTTTTAAATGACCCACAAATTTCGTATATAAAACTTAATATATTAATGTTTTTTTGGTGTTTTACATACATATGTACAGATAATTCATTTATATTACTAAAACTTGCATCACATTCTGTGCATGATGATTTTATAATATCAATTTTATGTTTTGTATCAACATGGCTCTTTAATTCTGATATACTAATAAAAATTTTCTTACAAATTCTGCATGCATGATTGGTTTTTCTTTTATGAAGTAAAATTAACTTTTTTAATTGTGTATATTCCATCAAATGCTTCTTTTGTATATGCCATCTTAATGAATATTCTGTAATGTATTTTAAATTACAAAACTTGCATAATAACTTTCCATTACTATCTATTGATAGATACCATGTTACTTTTGTGTCAGGATGCTGAAAGATCATAAACATACATTAAAACATTTGGGTAAAACTAAATATTTTATTAGCTAGTGAGCTGAGTCCCACTTTCTAAGAACGAGAAAACATGCGCATATCCCATTCAAAAATCTAAATTCTAAAAGTGATAACTTAATAAAATCATCATCTCAAAGAAAAATATAATAAATATTGATATACCGAAATTATAGTGTTATCGTTTAAATTATTATTATCACAAAATGGATCCTTTTCTAGAGATTCATAATGTTCAATATTAATTTCAGGTTCTGATTCCACTTCCATATTATAAGATTTCTAAACTAAATGTTTTATAATAATAAAAATCATTTGCCTTTATATCTGTACAAAAGTAAACAAAACAAATATGAAAACAGTTCAATGACCGTTCATTCTTTTGACAAATATGAAATTGTCGCTCTTTCAGTTAACACAAATAAAAAAAAAATCTTCGATTTTGATATTAATATTATTAACATATTATTCCACTTAATTGATTAATTTTGTGTATAGAAAATTATTAATTTCACTAGGTTTATTTAGATAATTTAAAAATAATAATAGTGTAAGAAATGTAATATTTAAATGTGAATAAGCTAAGAATAAAATTGACCAAAAATATTAGTGACAAATTATTGTTATGAGTTTATATTATAATATTTTTCCTTTTATATTTGAATTATTCAAATTAAAAATGCTTAAATTTTGATGTAACATAATGACGTTTAGCACTTATAATCTATGGTAAGATACTTCGCGCCGCGTTGCCATTCCCATTCAGTCGAGGTTTGTTTAATCCATTCGTTCTTTCAGTCTGCTCGCAACCTCTGACGGAGGTGGTATACTCGTGTTTAATATTTACTTAACGCGTTTCGGTGTGATTTGTGTTTTTATTGTGGTTTACAATGGCTTACAACGGTGGTGGTGGTAAAAGACTGTGCGCGGCGACGGACCTCGACGTAGAAAGGGTAAGTTTTTAAAACCAAACATCAACATTTGTATGGACGAAAATGGCCGTGTTTTGTCCGAAACCGCTTTCATGTTTTGCCATATACGTGCAGAATACGTTTGTATATATACAGATAAGAAGGTATAAAGTGAAATTAAGTTGGCTATCCAATTTTAGAAGAGTTAGCATTTTATGGTGTCCACGTTATATTGTTGATTTTTATAGTTTGAGGTTACAACATTGACATATGATAATAGATAGGTATTAAAGAGTAGCTTGCTGTATACATTTGTATTTAACTTTAGTATGCCGTTGAAAACGAAAATAGATGGATGCCTGACTGTCAATTATTGTGATTGACATACCTCGGTCATTAGGTCTGGCGTGGCGGGCGGGAAAAATTCCCCGAAATTTTGTATAAACGTAACAATATTCTAAAATTTAATAATACGACTCTATTCTATTATATACTTTTAAATATTCTTATAGTTTATTGATGAATTTATCAATTTGAAATGAAATGTTTTTTAATATTTACAAAACAATGATTGACTTTTTAAGTATTATCAGTAACAGAACTAAACTTATAAGAATGCCCATAAAAATATTTTATTTGCATGTAAGTAAACAAATAGCGATAACGCTTTTATCCATATAAAATGGAATGTTATTCAACGTGACTACTGATTGATAAATCATATTTAACAAAATACGATAAAATAAAAAAAAAAAATCATTAAGTAATGTATAAAATTTATGTTTTCTATATCTATATACTATTTTTTCGTAGTATGTAAAAAACAGTTTAACCTTATAGATGTTACGAAATACAGAAAATACGTATTAGTGCATTATTTAGAATATGCTGCACTTATACAGTTGTGTTGACCTAGCCCACTTTATAATTAACTAGTGGACCCGGACGCGGCTACGCCTGCTTCAACTATAAGAATATTTATTAAATATATTCATGAAATTATTTTCAATTTTCATTAGAATTAGTAAGGAAATATAGGCCTAAATAATTAAAAAGAATAATAAGTAGATACATATTATTAGAAAAAAATATCTGAGTAATTGAAATGAACCAACAAAAGGATTAAAAGTAACTAAAGGATTGGTATTTCTTAATATTAGGAAAAGTACCTAAAGTATACCGTGCGTGCGTACATAGATATCGACTCTACGAAATAACTAAACATTTCTCTCTATTAAATAGGATAATTTTAGCGGGCTATATCAAATAAAATAAGAAGAGAACCAAAGTGTAGTTTAAATTAATTATAAACAGCAAATAATTACATAAAAATTAACAATAGTTCGAAAATGTACGAAAATTTTTAAAACCGTCAACGTCATCTGCCCGTTCGCGTCGGTCATACTATGCCGCCCGTAGGCTAGGTCATTTGGAATCAGTGACATCTCCTCAATTATTTATTAGAATGTTATACAGTAAACTATAATTTCAATCTAGATAAAATGCCAAAAGTGACTATTATATTTATTTTCATAAGGATCAATATCAAAATGTCGCGGTAACGGTTGCGTAGCGACGCGACGGTTGTTATTAACATGGCAGAATAAATTGCATGTCAAATTAGAAAGTACTTTAAAATATATTACTTTATATGTATAATGTAATGTTATATAGCCTATAGCACTTCTGAAGAATGCAGCTTTCATACAAAACAAAAACAATGTAAATCGGACCAGTAGATCCAGAGATCTTAGCGTTCAAACAAACAAACAAACAAACAAACTCTTCCGCTTTATTATATTAGTATAGATAATTAATATGTAAATACCTATATCACTCATTATATGTATTTGTGAATTATAATGAATATTATAGGTATCCGAACGAACGAAATTGTTCTAATGGGGATGGAGTGTCTTTACACTGAGGTCCCAGGTTACCTTTGCCTACCCCGCTATTTGCAGGATAAAGCGTAAAGCTACAAAAAAATATTTGTATAATAACTAAAATAGTTAGAAATTAGGCCCTTCTAAATCAATAAAACCAAGTGGAAAAACACATTCGGACTATTCAAAAATAATAGCGCTCATAAAATCTACTTTCGGTACTCGGCGTCGAAGTTTACCGCAAAATAAACAAAGGTCCTTTCTAAGACCATTATATCTACATCTTACACTATGATGTATTAGATAGGAATCTTTTGACGTAAGTTGAACAGTAAGTGATATTGGTGGTTATTTGTTTTGTATTTTTTTTTATTAAACAATATTTTCTGATTGTAAACGCGATGGCTATGGTTTCTATCCCAATCGGAGGTTTGAAATATTTCTTCGCTCTGGTATACAAACTCGGCGTTAAGTTTCGCTCCTCAACCCCCAATATATATTGAGATGTTTTCAAGAATATTATATTGTAATTTTGTCTGGGCAGTCGATAGTTGTCTTGTAAGTTCGATTCCCACTAGTGTTCCACATCATTCATGTCGAAACATAGCCTATTGCCTTTTTCCGTATGTGAACTATATGGACTATCCAATACAAGACTATAAATATGTAAGATAAACTCACAGTATAGGCTATATCTATAAGTAGTTAAAATGTGTAATAAGTAGTCGGTATTCAATCCTCGTACACCGACCGTCTATGATATCCTTATAGTTGTAGTGTTTGAAGGATTTATAAGCCTGCTAATATATTATCTTCACGCATCTCCCCCAATTTATGAGATAGGCAAAGGCAATCGAGGTTTATACCGTAAAATGTTTTTGATAATCTGTGAGAGTTCTTTATTGTTAATTATCTATGTATTTAAGATTATCATCTTTCGATATGTTGTTAAGATTGTCTTTAGTAGATTGTGAAATAATGTTCATACAATATATCGCTCGTTCGGTTTAAGAATGACGTAATTGCATTATTATTAGTGTTGAGTATGCGGGAAGATTATTTACAATACAAAGTTTTTGATTGGGTATTGCGATATTTTAAAGAGCAATTTCTATTGCTGGCCATAAAAGATCTTAAAGACACCTTATTTTTTCCATTTATTTTTAAATATATTTTAATCTCTTTTCTACTACAAAGCTGT
Organism: Heliconius melpomene melpomene; assembly: GCA_000313835.2. Lineage (NCBI taxonomy): Eukaryota > Metazoa > Arthropoda > Insecta > Lepidoptera > Nymphalidae > Heliconius > Heliconius melpomene. Next base: position 147,925 of record HE671452.1, on the reverse strand, counting down.
CGTATTAAAATTAATTACTTACATCGTATGACGTTATTCAACGATAAATCGATAGACACCTCATTAATCAAAATCGATTTTATAGAGACGTATTGGAATAATATTTAACGTAGATATATTAAAATATGCTAAACTCATAATCTTGGCTCTTGGTATTCATAATGTTCTTCTTGAGTAAAAGGTAGCTAGAATAAAGATGTTTGTAGGTACAAATATTGTCGCACAAAAAAATTAATAAGTCAGTAGAGGAAAATGGAATATTGACATAGATCGTTCATATCATACCTAAATATGTAATTTATGAATAAAAACGCCATCTCAAGATTGATCTTAGCCCTTGGTCTTTGAAGCCTTAGTGTGCCGTTTCAGATAATAAGCAGAGGTATGGATTATTTTATTTTTATCAAAATATTTTTATTTGACAACTTCATGGTACCACTGTATGCGATTGCATAATTTTATTTATATGTAGGGGTGAACCAGCATAATATAATGTTAATGCATTAAGGAAGAACAAAACCGCAGGAATAAACCACTAATTGAGTACAGCAATGAAGTCACGATCCACGTTTATAAAATTACACACGTTTTTCTAAAAAACAAATTCTATATAATGTGTTGGAGCCTTTTTTTATATATGGGATTTCTAAAAGTAGTTTCACTTTTACGAGCTTAGTTTGAGCTTAATACAAATAGTAAAAGTAAGTAAATTCTGTGGTTAAATTATATACATATTTTGCACTTTTTACGATTCCTTTATGTGGAATGATGTTTATGGAACTTTTAATATGGTTATTGTTTTATTTCCTTTTTATTACTTATATAAATGATGTAGGTAAATTATGTAATAGAAATACTTAATAATTAAGTGTGTAAACGCGACGGTTGTGGTTCGATTCCCAATCGGAGGAATGGATTATTTTAATTTTCTCGCTATGGTAACAAGAGTAAGGGCCGCGTTGAGTTCTGCAACTTGCCACGCAATGTCTTGAAAATTAACGGACAGTGGTTAACGGAGTGTAGCAACACTAGGTTAGTAGGCCTACTGTGCTGAATGCGGGATATAACATGAAGCGTAATAAAATGTAGGTACTTGATTTTTTTAACTAAATGGAAAAAAATGTGTTTTTAAACAAAGGTTATGATGTCAATTTGAAAAAACAATTATAGTGTTATTAACTCGTTCTTCAAAGAACATCGTATAAGAATATAAAGCAAACCTTAAGTAAGATAATAAACAATAAATCTCGAAACATGCAAATGGATATAATTCAAACTGAAGTCAATTCAAAGCTCTATTAAATCTTCCCCTTTGTGTACTTTACAATGCTACCGTGTTAAGGGCGGTATCGAGATGTCGATGAATGAAATAATAAACATTTGTTATACTTATGTAACTAGTTTTGGTATGGAAATAACTATTATTATTAATATTAGAGTATTTCTGGATATTATTTTTTAAGGGTTATATACCTACATTCCTAGAATTAAAAAAATATTGTGATATTTCTTGAGACCTCGTGGAATATTAATATTTTTCCGATTATATCTATACAAACATGTTTATAATGACATATATCAGCAAGTAACATAATATTGAGCAGGATACAGAGGCTAAATATAGTAAATCATATTTGTCTAACAACAAAATATAAGATAACTGACTGTGAGTCCATTTAAAATGTACACATTTAAAGAATAGTCATCTTTTCACATAGTCATCTTTTATATAGCATTTGTTTAAAGTGATTATAACACCAGTTACTTTTATTACAATTATTTATTTTGATTTCATTGTGTTCAATTTATTATTTAAATAGAAGATAAAAGAAAAGAGAAAAAAATATAATTGACGTACAAATGCCAATCTTGTCGTTAATCAACGATTTCTTTCAGACAACTTTTGGGTTAGTAAGTTTATATCATAGTAAAAAATCTAATTTAGTAATAAATTAATACGTACTCTTCTAGTAGTAATTTACAAAAATCTATGTTCTAATATTAGGTAATATTATTTTATACTTATTCCATATCCGATAGCAATAATACAATATGAACCTAATTCAATTTCAGCTTCAATTGTGATATTCTGAATATTGAATAAACAGTAATTACTATTATATTACACAATGGAAATAGCTTACAAAGTATACAGACATTGATGTAAAAACAATGTAAAACAATAAACATGCTTACCCTCTAGTTATAATATATATATGTGGGTTAGTTTAGAGGTTTTATTAGTTTTTTTTTTAAGATAAAATGATGTATCTGTCAAAATTTGGACAGAGAAAATTCGATCAGAACAAGCTGTCACGATTATTATAACGATATAACCTGTGTGTGAATTAAATAAAGAAAAAACATTGTTAATTCGGTGTTCTCTGTCCCCATTCCCACATATACATATATGCTAATTTTAAGAAGAAGTTTTAAAAATAAATAATATAACATTATTTTATACTTATTCAATGATATATAATATAGACATATAATGGAACTCAACTCAAACATATATTCTTTTGTAGAAAATCAGGACCACAAAACAAGACTTACAATAAATCTTTAATCTAGGGTAGAGCCAATATCAGTGGTCAGTGTTCAGTGTGGTGTAGTGTAGACAACACACACAAAAAAATTTTAAATTGTTTAAAATATCTGTTATTGATTATTATAAGACTCGTATTTGTAACTTGGATTAATTAAAAAAAAATGTATAGCATTTTTATAATTATACCAAAACCATATAAGAAATTAGTAAAAACTTGATAGATCTGTCACAAGTAGTAACATCGTGTCATCCACAATGACTCACGCGCATACAACGCCAAGGGGCGTGGTCACACCAGCGCCAAGTTTTACGGTCGCGCCATTGGACAAATTGTTTAGACATAATAATTATGATTTAAGAGTTATCAGAATATTTTTTTGTTTTTGTATGAAAATAGTATATTTGTTATGATATTGGGTAACTTTTGCTATCTTGTGCAGAGCATAAAAATAGTAACAGAAGATTCTTGTATAGCAACTTAAAAAATACTTTGAATTTGGCTACCGTGTACCTTACATAACATAAATATTGACATATCATGTGAGTTCATCATCATGTTAGCCATTCTACGCCCACTGTTGGACATAGGCCGCTCCCAAGGATCTTCATGTCGATTGGTCTGGGGCTGCTTGCATCCAGGGATTTCCCGCGATCTTGACCAGATCGTCAGTCCATTCTGATGGTGAGCCTGCCCATCGAGCATCGTCCGGTTCGCGGCCGACGCCGAAAACTTTTCCGCCCCAACAACCATCGGTTCTCCTTGTTATGTTTCCTGCCATGTCGGTGCCATTGCCATGCCGTGCCATTTGTTCTCCTACGTCCTCATTTCTGAGTCTATCACATAGGGAAATAACGAGCATTGCTCTCTTCATTGCGCGCTGTGTGACATTGAATCTTCTTACTGGATTCGACGAGATATCTTTTTCCCGAAGTTGACTGATTGTCACAATTATATATAATGGTCAACCACTTTGAGAGTAGGATTCCCAATGCCTGGAGCAGGTACAGAATACAGGTCTTCCACGGTCTCAACCAGTAGTACTACGTCATCGGCAAAACGAAGATGTGTAAGGCACTCACCATTAGGGATGAGTTCGATATATCAAAACGTTACTTAAAACCGATATGTTAAGGAAAACATAACGTATCGATATATGTTTTTAGAAAACCGTTTTTACAGAAACTTAAAACTCAACATCGCTGTGATCTGAACAAAACCGTAATAACGCAAAACTTTTGAAACGTCAAACGGTTTTATATTAAAACTAACTTCCTCTCTTTCTAAGTAATGTATTCCGAACGGGCGTAAATGAGATAAGGCGAATATCTGATAAACTGATATTCGCTACCTCTCTTTCTATCCGTATATTCTTCACGGGTGTAAAAGAAATGAAGCGAATACCCGATACCTAACTAACTAACAGATTCATGTTTCGGCGGTTTTCTTACATTACATCTACAAGTTATTGTTTCGTCGTTATGAAATCGAACTTCTAAATAAATAAATAAAGTTGAAATTTGGATACGATTTTGTATTTTAACATTATTTCAATTTAATTACTAAATATTGTTTTTTTTACATTTGATTATAGTTTTTATTTATATGTACTACTAATTACATATATTTATTTTGATATTATAATGTTATAATTATGATTTTGCGTTTATTGACAATTCGAAAAAAAACGATATCTGAAAACCGTTTTTGATATCGATACGAAAACCATATATCGGTTTCATAACCGTTAACGGAAAAAAACGATAACGCCCATCTCTACTAACCATTAATGTTGATGCCGTATCTTTTCCAACAGAGTTGTTTACATTCGAAAAGTGAACATACAGATTTTAAATTATTTCTTTAGAAGAATGTCAATTCCGAATGAAACTTTCATTGCAACAATGAAGTAAAAGCTTATTAAATAAAAATTCGTCGCTTATTTTGGTTTTGCCCCGGTCGACAACAATCGCTCGCTTGTCGGCCCTCTGTAATGTTTAAAATGAAATAAAGGTAACTTAAAATCACTCTCATCAAAGTACTAAATTCTTATTACAAGCTTTTTTTATTTATAGGTTCTTAGTATTCTTATTGACATAATTATCTAAACATACATATTTACTAAATATTAATAAAATTCGATTTTAAAACAATTTCTTATCAAAGTAAGACATATAAAAAATCTGACTTATATCATTTGATACTTGACCGAGTTTTAATTAAATCTTTGATGTTTGAACGTATTGCAAGAATTTAACACCTACGCCTCTATTAAATGGTACATTCGTTATTATTTATAGTAATAGTATCTATTTGTGTACTATGTGTCATATTACTATCGTATACAAGTATTATGATATGGGGTTTGTTTTGTTTTTGAATTCCATTTCGACAATATAGTGTAATATTATACTTTATCATACTGCATTGTTGAATTCTGCCGAAACTGGAGATATGCGGGTTAAAATGTTAAGTTAAAATATCAATATACATAATATTAAAAAATGGCCAGTCGTGGCGCAGGGACTATCCGTTGCATTTTCACAAATATATTATGCAATGGGATTCCCTGTATTATTGTAATTTGTGTACAAATATTTTGATAATCAAGATTAATTGACTGCATATAATTGTACTCCTGTCAAAGTGTCATAACGTATTAAATGTAAAATGTACTGATAAAACTTATATGAATAGATCTCGTGATATTGCGAAAATATAAATAGATAATTATTGGTACATATATAAAAGGTTCTTTAGTTTTAGCCTTTATTCGACATATAGCAGAATAGGCAGGGAGAAAATAGTGCTACAAAAGTCCAAAAGTTTTTAGATTGGCGCTTGCAGCTTCTCGAAGCTGCGTATTGATGAATTCTCTTATCTGTTATTATAATGTTAATAATAATTACACATAGTTAAGTTGTACGGAAACAGAATTATTGTAATATAATTATAAACGCGGCGTTGAGTTACGCTATTCAACATGGAATTTATCGATTTCAGGCCAAGGGCACAGTATCTTTTTGTAGATTGCAGAGGGAGATTGCATTGCGAATTTTGGAGGCATTGCGTGTTGAGTAGCAGAACTCAACGCCGCGTTTTGCCTCGACACCAGAGCGAAAATAAATTTATCATTACAAACCTGAAGTAGCTACTTACTGTTTCTTTTTACTTTTAGAAGAAACCCTTTCTTATTATCAAACGGTTGAAGTAGGGCAAGGTATAATTAAAGAGAGCCTATTATTCCGGTGCTCATAATAATAGTGAATTTTAAGGTTTCTTTAATTAAAAATATAATCCTTCCAAGACGACGACGAGCGTATGGCTTAATTTCTCATTTTATAATTTACTAGTGGACCCGGACGCGACTACGCCTGCTTCAACTATAAGAATATTTATTAAATATATTAATGAAATTATTTTCAATTCTCAATAGAATTAGTAAGAAAATATAAGCTCAAATAATCAAAAAGAATAATAAGTAGGTACACATTATTAGAAAAAAATATCTGAGTTATTGAAATGAACTAACAAAAGGATTAAAAGTAACTAAAGGATAGGTATTCTTAATATTAGAAAAAGTACCTAAAGTTTTCCGTACGTGCGTACATAGATATCGACTCTACGAAATAACTAAACATTTCTCTCTATTAAGTAGATTATCCTACTTGTCGGGCAATATCGATTTATTTTATCGGGCAATATCAAATAAAATAAGAAGAGAATCAAAGTGTATTTTAAATTAATTATAAACAACAAATAAAGTTCGAAAATGTATGAAAATTTATAAAACCGTCAACGTCATCTGCCCGTTCGCGTCGGTCATACTGTGCCGCCCGCTAGGTGGCTAGGTCATTTGGAATCAGTGACATGTCCTTAATTATTTATTAGTATGTTATACAGTAAACTATAATTTTAATCTAGATAAAATGCTAAAAGTGACTATTATATTTATTT
>HE671452.1:0-136624 GCA_000313835.2 Heliconius melpomene melpomene | reverse complement strand
ATATATATATATATATATATATATATATATATATATTGTCATATATATATATATATATATATATATATATATATAATTTATAACTTTGTATGTGTGTGTCTTATTATGGGATTGTTTTAAATTAAATAACCATAGAGTAAATAAAAGATTCTTTAATAAGAGGTCGTAGCGACGGTTGTGAATACGATTCCCGTTCGGAAAATTGAATTCCTTCACTCAACACACACAGCCTCATGAATTCGACGGAAAATAGGAACGGATGTTCCTAAATGGAGAAAGAAATGACTTTACACTAAGGGATCCTCCCTTTGCCGACCCTGCAGTGTGCTGGATTTAGCGTGTAGCTAAATAAAGGTTTTTTCTCTTCATACCATAAATAAGTAAAGAGTACTAGTGTCATGACACTCTGTTCTGCCCGAATTCGTGACATCGTGTGAGTGGTGGAATAAAGTGCCAAATTTTTTCTATCAAAGCTGGAAAATGAAAATAATTCTTTCCTTTGAGTCGAGATCGAACCGACGTTGATTCAAACGTTGTATCAAAAATAGTAGCGCATGTTTAAGGGTAACTTTTTTATATTCCCATTTATAAATATGTCTTATTTAAATTAAAAGTTTCAGGTTTTTACACTTTCAGTAACTTATCGCGTACGTAAAGCAAATTTGCAAGTTTAAATGAGCTGGCACTTGCCGTCGCTCAAACTGCCTTGCGACTCCATTGGGGATTACTTACGTTCTACTACTGAGTTTACTTCCTTGTAGTTTGTTGGAATAGTTTTAATTAATTTAAAAATATAATTTTAACTGTTCTCAATTAGGGATTTGTCATCTTAACATTTAGTACACTCATTGCCGGACATGGTCTCCTAATGATGATATGTTATTTTCTTTGCGTACCTAGTGGCTTCTGGCGGCATTGGCCAACTCGTAGTCTACTTAGTGGTCGGTCTGCCCACTTTCCGTGGTGTGGTTCATAGCTGCCTCTCAGGGACTTTTCTGCCTAAAGGAAATCAATCGATTATCCTCATTTTTGATATCACTTCAACTGAGCAATCCTTGGGGCAATGTTAATTAAAAATCACTATATTTATAGTAAATCATTGCCATTACCAACAGAATTTGAACTAACGGTCTTACAGTTGTAAGAGATGCGTCCACTGAGTCACGAAGTTTATAAATATGGTTAAATAATTCCATTGAGTCATCAAAGTTATTAAAGACAGAAATATCTGTATGTACTACGTTTTTGGCTGGGTTTCAATAAATAAAAAGTTACGCACATGTTTACATTTGTTGTTGCATTTTTCAGTTCAATGCACTTTAATCTAATCGAGATTTACAGCAGAAATTAATTTTCTTAAGTGTGAAAACGTGTGGAGCTATTATTTTGCAAATGATTGTGGCGAAGATGCAAGAGAGTACAGGCCGTCATGGCATACTGGCATCTGACTGCAAACTAATTACTGTTGTGGGTTCGATTTCCACTCAGGGGATTGAATTATTTTATATGAAGCGCCACTATACAAAGTGTTTCAATTATTTAAGTGTCGACAGATTTGCTTATAGATATATTTTTTAATATTTCGACAAATATTCTTTCTTTTTTTAGGAAACACAAATCTCCAATTTTTTTCTTTTCTCTATAATATTCAAGAAAATGGTAATTCACATTAACGTTTAAAATGTCACTAACGCTACATTAAATACGTATATTTTTACCTTAAGTAGAAAACCTAACTCAGAAAGGTTAATTTTTCTTCAATCTTTATACAAAATGAATATCAGAATTATGCCTAAATAGCATGGAAATGAGAATTTAAATGTTAAAATACAATATCCCAAGACCAACGCATAAAAACGAGGAGATTAAAAAACTGTTGCGTTGAATTTTTTATTTTGGTCGTTACGTGTCGAGACTCGTTTAGTACTAAGACCTATATAAAGTACACATTAGGATTGTATGTGGGTGTGACCTTTGTAGTTTTATAATAATAATAAATTAAATTATTTATTATTTACATAAATTTTTAGAGTTTGAAGACCTTTTAGATTAATTTTTAACCGACTTCTGAAAGAAAAGGAGGTTATCAATTCGACTGTATATATATTTTTTTGATGTTGTTTTACACGATGATACATGACGCAATTGTTTCGAAAAGTTGGCGGAAGCTGGAGAAACACGATGTTTTAAACACTAAGTGCCTTTCTAAGTACTCTGCGGGAAAATAAGTGAATTATTTATATAAAATTTGTTATAGATATAGTAATATCTGCACTGAACCTTCTATAGATTAAGCTACTGGAGGCAATCTATAAAAAAACTAAATCCACTCAATTGCCTCAAACAACTCTTTTAATAAAACATTTAAACATTGTCACAAAAACAATACAAATTTTTTTATATAGAATATCATAAAAACTCGGGTCAAAGCTCCAGATATTAAAAAATATGATTTACATAGCTATAAAAAAGCTATAACTCATACATGTCAACATTTATTTATCATTTCGTAGTTAAAAATCCTCACAGAATCATAATTTACGACGGTCTCTTTAATCAAGTACACGAGATGAGGGACACCTGTTAAGCCAATAAAATTATATATTACTAGAAAAACTAAAAGTTATAGTAAACAATAGGGTCAGCAAATTAAGTTGGTAAAAAAAAATATTTGAGGTTTTTACTGTTAAAATAAGATATTTTTCTAGTAAAGAAAAGAAATTAAAAGGAATTTAAAGAATTAGTATTAAATAGAGAAGTTAGAGTTTTTACCATAAATAATAATTTAATTTAAGATCCTTCGACAGAAATAATTCTGTGTAAGTGGTAAGTGAAAAAGGTATTTACATATTGTTGATATTCTTTTACACAGAAAAATTCAAGACTATAGAGATTAGGTAAAATACGAGACGTAAGACGTCGACGTCGTGGTATAAGAGAAATGCGTTAAGGAACATACGATGGTTACGGATTCGACGCCCAATCGATGCTTAAAAATAAAAAAAAAACGTAAAAGTCAAAAACTTAAACATAATTTTCACCTTTCCTTCACCTCCTTTGAAAAAAGACATTAATATCGAACGAGGCAGAATTTAAATTACTACTATACTTTGTAAAAATGTGCAACTTCTAAAGAAATCCAATTGCAAGTACTAAAAGTTTTACTAATTCATTTTTTTGCAAACTGTACCTACCTACTCTAACAAATTATTACGTAGAAAAGTTTAATTACTGCCAGCAGGATGCAAAGGCACTGAAATTTATTCCGGTTTTCAAAGTTAAATAAAATGTATAGCGGTTTTGAATTCACTTTAAACGGTTTATTTTGAGACGAAAGTGTTTGTGTTTTAAATGATATTTAAGTTACATCAAGTATATGCCGTGTATGTTTAGTTATATTTTTATGTTCTTTTAACTTATTGTAAATTTGTCTGACAGTCATATTGGAGTATAGGTGCCCAGACCAACAAACGGCTCAGGTATATTTGTGCAATAGGTACTTTTATTAAATAGCTCGTGTGCAATCATACCTAACAAGAAAATCAAGTTTGGGAGTTAACAACGACCCTAACTTAATTTATTTTACGATTTCATCCATCAGCCTTTTAAGGTCCACTGCTGGACATAGGCCTCCCCCAATGTTCGCCACTCCGTCCGGTCCTGCGCCCTTTGAATCCAGCGGGTTCCCGCTGTCTTTTTAAGGTCGTCGATTTTACGATTTAAATTAGAATAAATTTTAATAAACTAAACCTAAACCTACTAAAAGCGTGTTAGCATAAGGACATGCTAACGACTTTTTACTCTCTATTCTATATCGCTGGGAATGCAACGCGGCGTCTTTCGCGAATTCTAGTTAAAAAAACCAATATCTCGGGTTACGTTCCCAGTAGCTTGCATAACTAGATAGTTCATTTTTGTATCATATTTTATTTTACATACAATATTTTATTTTTATTATTACAAATGAGTATATATTATGTTTATTCTATCGTGACAAGATAGGCTTTCTCATTAATATGAATTGGGAGTATTTAATCATTTTACTTACTTAAATTATATATACAAATTTATAAAGAAATAAAACAACAGCCAACTTCAAAAGAATATATTAACGCTAAGACGTAGAAAATAATATTTTAATTACTTCAAAAGTAAAGAAAATGATAAAATAGTAAATGAAATTATTTATATTCATATACTATTTTATATTTATTATTTATAATCTGATATTCGAGTCAGTGTATTGACACTGACTCCCTGGTATCCTAAGAATCTTTTGTTCATTGTATTTTCAATTACTCAATACAATTTCTCAATTAGATCAAATAGTTCCCGAGATCAACGCGTACAACCAAACAAAAACTTCAGTTTTGTATAGAAATATTTATGTAGTACTTATAGATGAAATATAATATGGCATTATTGTAAAATTAATGATTAATTAATTAGTTATACTTACTAAAATAGCATACTGAAACTTATCTTGACCAAGACAGGAAACATTAACGCTAGATACGATATCAGATATTTTGTATCTAATATTCGACATAACATCCGTTAGGAGTGCATGAAGTTAATTGATTAAACTCTCGCTTTTACCTACAGGGTTACTATAGATGCAGAAATCTTTATGTACGAATCTATTCATAGTACATACATTATTTTTTTGTCAGTTTCCCCTGTATTCCCCATATAGCAGTTAGGCAGAGGGAATCTAGTGTTCATACATTCACGTCTAACAGTCAGTTGCTCTACCGCTCCGCCACGGTGGGCCAGTAACAATTGTTTAATGTAGGTAAATTCTTTGATTTTGCACTTTTAAAAAATTGAGATCGATTTGTATATCAATTTTTAAACGTTTTTAAATGTTTCCTTTTCTTGCTATACAAATTAAAAAACTATGTAGGTATATCTTAATGTTTATCGTGGTATACATTAAAATTAGTCTTATACTAGAATATTTTTTGCTAAAACCTTGAAATTCCATCAATAGCTATATCAGTCGTTAAATAGATATAATAATTATAGTACTTTATTTTTTCAGTCTCGGTCAAATTAACCTGTATAATATTGATCTGTCATAGAAAATGGGCGCGGTGTTTTATTATAACGTCACAAAACGTTTCATAGTGAAATCGAAATGGGCGGTGACACGCTATCAATACTAGTGTTATACTATGACTTTGATTCTTTTAGACAGCTATTTTTTTTTATTAAAAATAATGTTTCGTAATCCATACCTATATTATAAATTCGAAAGTAACTCTGTCTGTCTGTCTGTCTGTCTGTCTTTTACGCAATCAGGGCCAAACCGCTAATTTAATTGTGATAAAATACTCATATAGAGATACTTGAGGGTGTCGGGATGAACATAGGATACTTTTTTTCTCATATTTGTAATATTTTCACCCAAAATGAGCTTGCTTAACGCATCTCTCTATTGAAAACTGAAAATAATTTCATAAATATATTTAATAAATATTCGTATATATAGTTCAGGCGGGCGTAGCCGCGTTCGGGTCCACTAGTAGTTTGATAAATATTAGTTTAAATATATTCAACATTATTTTGCTTTATTCATTCACTTTGAAAAATATTTTTTTTATGCAATTCATTACCTAACATCAGGCCAGTAGGCCTTCAATAAAAAAAAAAACTTGAAATTTTGCACAAAAAAAACAAAAATTCCAACCTTCCCCTACATTCCTGTATCTATCTATATCTGTCATCACTCACCCGATGTCAACTGTCAACCGATGATTTATGGCCGTTGAAATAACTTCACACGTTTGGATGATTGTTTGAATTTGATATATAGTATAGCCTGTGGAGTAGATGATATAATACAAACTTATAGTGTATTAGCACTTTGTTGGTTTAGTTTTGGGGATATGATTGATTTTTATTGTTTTACTTTTATAGTATGTATTTTAGGGAATTTGTTTCATTGCTTAGTTAAAACATTTTTTACAAGGAATGATTTTTAATGTTCCCGTTAGGACAAATCTGTTTCCCACTTTCCGCCGAATTCTCGTAGCATTGCTTAGCGGTGGAAGTAACCACCTCGTTACCAGACCCAAGAAATGAAAATTATAAAATATTTTATACCTCCTAAGTAGTTGGCATCGAAACCACAACCATTACGTTTTCAGTTACCCGCTTGCGCCTCTGCCACGACGACCTCTGATACATAATATAATTTAAAATTATATAATTTACATTATATAGTTTATATAATTTACATTATATAATTTTAAATTAAATAATGAACATCTTAATTATATATTTATAATTCGGATGCTTTGAATTCGGAGGGCATGTATAAGATGTTGATGACAATGTACGGGGCTAAAGAGGTATGCAGAGATCGTAGTGCTTGACGTTCCGTTCTATCTGGCTAGTCCGCTGGGGAGCGTGAAGTTAAAAAATATAAAACTGCTTTAGATTTTTTAAAACACATTTTTATATGTAAACAGAAACCTGCGTGGGTAGCTGAAGTAACTTAAGAACTTTTCAAAAGTTACATTTTGTTGAAATTGTTGATCAAAATAACCACCAATTGGGCAACAGATGTTTTAATTATTATGAATGGAATGAGTGACAGAAAGGTCACATGTTTTCTTAGAACATTTTAAAAAATAAAAATAATATAGTTACACCTTCTACCAAAATATGCTGAAAAATTAAATTTAACAGGATTTGTTGCATCTATTCCTATTTTATTTAAACATGTAAAATATCTTGCGTCATAGCAAGGCGGGCAAAAAACATAGTGTAAAAAGAAAACCTAGTGTCTTCACGTTCCACCCGAATTCGTAACCGTTATTACGTTATTTATTTGGGTTTTAAATATTAGGTGCTATCTGATTTGAGGCACAGTGAGTGTGAGTTCGGTTCCAAGTGGGGTAAAAAGAAATATCGCGGCGTTGCGCTTGACTAAGCAATTAATCTCGAAAATTAGGCTATCCGTGGCAACGGAGTACCTATCTTTATTAGATCGCTATCTGCCTACCCTGCTATCTGATCAAATATACATATAACTTAGTATTATAACAAGCTACTTTTATTGGCAATAACCAATGCTTCACCTCAACCTTCCAACAATATCTGCAATATTATATAATAATTCAATACGTCATTGTTTTAGTCATATTGTAACTATATTAGACGTTTTACAAAACTTGTACTGTTAAATAAGTTTATTCAGTTTTTTATATTTATTATACCAAAAACGGAATAATAATAAAAAAGTACTATTTGTATGAAGCGTTATACTTATAAATAGATATCTGTTAAATGCAGCAAATTCAAGAATTCAGGTATATTACTTAACATTTTTATTAATGACTACTTTGAAGTTTGAACAAGATTTTAGCATCTATACCTTTTGTATTTCAGCTTATCTTACTCAATATTATTATATAAATTTCTTCATAGTCTCATTGTAATTTGCATTTCATTAAATTAGCGAATTTCAAAAATAAATAATTGCCCAAGGCTACGTATTTGTCTTTCGAAAGCTACTGGTTCTTATGATTTATGTTTGTGACGTTCATTGCCATCGTCGTGTCTAGCGCATACGACGATTGTGAGTATGAATCCTACTTTACGAATTGAGAGAATGATTATATTTATTATATCTTTATTACTCTTGCTTTTCTCTACAAATTACGTCGCTGGTTTCCGACTGTCGCTATTCTACGTGTAACGAAGTGATTCTTCACTAGGTGAGAATATTTATCAATCCTGTAAAATGAAGGGAGTGCCTTGAGATGAGCTCTATATCAATTTGTAATTATAACGGATGATAATTTTTAAAGAAAAATAGAAAATTGACAATATTTTACGTTATTAGATTGATATTAACCGAGTGGCGATTGTATCCTAACACTAGTCAGAAATAATCATGACAAAAAAGTTTTTATTAAAAGCAGAGTGCAAAATATTTATATTAGTACCTCTAGATAATGTTTAACATATTCCATACCCGTGAAAGTTAACCCACATAACGTATTTCCAATTAAGTCCCATATCTCCCATCTTTGCCAACAAATTGGGGCAATTAACCTAATTGCCTCTTCCTATACTGTGAAAATTTTCTTCATGCTTTTACTCTATATTTAATATATTGAACAGCCACTCGTTTATTATTCTATAATATTAAAACTTAAACGTCATCGTGGTATAGTGGGGTTTTGACTGTTTGCAATGTCGTCATGTCAAATCCTAGTCGTCTGAATGCTGATATTCATGGTTAATAGATAGTCTTAAAGAAAATGAAGTGTTGTGTTTTACTGCCCCTGCTTTAATGATTTTAAGTACATATAACAATGATAGTTTTCCATCACTATCATAATTTTGTGGTTTCTTCTTAATTGTCCACACATCTCTCAAATATATATATACGTGTATCCAGAAAAAAAATCTTGCCCGTATCAGGATCGAACTTGCAACTATTACGTTTACAGTGACATACTATGCCATTGTGTCACGATGACCTCTACTCTGAGAATGTATTTAGTATCCCGATCTGCAGATGGTGAATCTAAGATGAATTCTATTAATGTTACTTGTTAACTATAGATACCTGTTCCTAACTATGTCAAAGTTACTGTCATACTGACCTAAATACTAGCAGGATGCAGTTGGTCTTGAGATGATTTACTATTGAAGTAGCATCACGTATTACTTATAAATAAATACATAGAGAGATTCAAATATCAAACTAAGATCTTAAATACTAAAGTTACGCTGTCTGTTAAAGTTTCCATAACTTAAATATTGAATCGATTTTGATTTAGTTTAAGATTTGAATAAGACATTCTGTCTATATTGGCGATCTTAGTTATTTCAATCCCGATGTATGTGATCGTATTTAAATTATGATCTGTCAACAGTTCCAGACAAATAACAATTTGTGTGGTAAGTTGTGACAGACAAAGTCACGAACAGACAGTATCTAGATCTGTGACTGTCATCTCAAAATTTAACTGAACGTGGAAAAATGTCTCAATAGTATTGACGCGATGTTTACTCGTTCATTCGAGATAATACAATATATGGTAATAGTAAATGGAGAATGAAGAGTTGAAACACTAGATTTTCTAAACCTATTTCTCTCAAAGTGAGATTTGTATGGTAACTTGACGCCAAATATACAGGTATAGCTATACCAACAAAAATATGCCTCTTCTAATTCCAGTATTTTTATTTCTTTATATAATTTGTACAAATATTTTTAAAATAATAATCATATATTTTTATTTTCAGGTAAGCTTAAGTGCCACTTGTAAATCATAAGGGCGTTACTCAGAACAGTGAGTGGCTTGACATGATAACGTTTCTGCCTAACTTGTTGTTTTATTTTGAATTAGTCTTGTTTTCTTTTTCGTTTTCAAGGAACATTTTGATGAGAGGTATTTTTTTTCTAGTATTTAGTCTAGTATATGATATGCAATATCTGTAGATGTTAAATAAAACAATAATAGCGCATCACTAAGATATCTTTGTTATGTCGTAGATATTAATCTTCTAATTGTGATAAATCCATAATCAGTGTGATGATGATAATCTTAAACTATATTATATATATTTTTGTGTAGAAGTTTGAGAGAGAGAACCTAGTGTTGTCACTTTCCGCCTAATTTTCGAAATATAGCGTTAGGTTTGAGGCAGAACTCAACACCGGGCTGTTTTACCAGTGCAAAGAAATGAAAATTTTTAAATAATTCATTCTCCGGAGTAAGAATTGACACAACCCACAACCCTTCTTTTACAGTCACATTATATGCAATTGAGCCACACCGCGATGGCCACAACTTTTAGATAAATGTTTATAAATCATATTTTGTTTACACCAAACAACAAAACGCGATTAGCTTAATTATTTTTAACGGACTCGCCAGCGTTACGTTAACAATGTAAAATTTATCATTGTTGTGACGCCTAACCGCCATTAATTCACTTGCTTCGGCCTGATCTAAATGATTAATCGGTCTCGAATTTGCTTAGTGAAAATAAACTTCGGTTATTATGAATATCGTGTTACGGGGATTACGGTATTTTTAAAAGGAAATTTTGTACGAGACCGTCGTCCTGGAACGTCTGACTGTAATGGCGATGGTTGTAGACTCGATTCCCACTCTGGGAAATGACGTAGTTTTAAAGCTTTGCTCTCTTAAGATTATAAGGCGATACGTTGAGTTCCGCCACTTGGAAAACTAAACAATAGATTGGAACGAAATGTCTTAACACTATTATATATCGTACAAATTATTTTTTTGGACTATGTGCAATAGTACAAAAAACGTTGTATGTGTACAGCTATGTTTAAATATTTCTGTTTAATAGTTAGTAAACAATAAAAAATTATGAGCGTAATTTTCTATAGGCTATCGGAAACTCTCTAAAACTTTAAAGCTCCATTCATTCCATATTTCTGTTATAATCAACTTGATCCGGATAACACTTAGCAAATAAAGCTTCTTCTTGTGTAGAAAGCTATACATTGCGATGCAAGCGATTTTGTAAAATGTTTTGTTTAATTTTATTTCTATTAAAATGTTATAAATTATTTTTTTATCAGTGTGGTAGGTTTTTTTTTAATACGTGTAAGACTTATAGCCAAATTTTCAACGTATGTAAAGACTGGGGCAATTTTTACCCACCATTCATCACACGGACACCTCTAAACTACGCTATTATTGTACCAATAAGTATAAAAAACAAAGAATTTAAAAGCTTATTAACTTACATGGTAACACAAATAAAACGCCAGCCCTATATAAGCTCATATAATGTTTAGTAATTACAGTACAGTTGTTAGTCAAGAGCTTTGAAGCTTTGAGCTTCCACTCGTGTAGGGAAGTGCTTTTCAATTTGATAACGATTTATTGGTTATACTCATGAACTAAAATTAAAAATATTTATTTAAATAAAGCTATTTAGATCTATAATTTTACATATTTTAAGTACTATCCTGTTAGATAATGTAAGTATAGGTTTAACTATAAATATAGTTGTATTATTATGTTTTTTTAGTTAAACAAATAAGTTGCTTTTGTTTGTTTGTTTGTTTCTCTGTCTGTTTGAATTTGAATGTACAAAAGTAAAAGTAAATGATAAGTAATAGCGAAACATAAACCACCAGTGAACAAGTAGGAACTTCGAGAATACTCATCTTAATGCCCTCATAATCTAATTATATGCCAAATTTAAACTTTATAAATTCGTGTCTTTTTATATATGCTTAAGATAGAATATATCAAGTTAATAAATTTCAATTGTTAAGTAGGTGTACCACCCCGTTAACTCCCTAGGAATTTCCACGCCACGGCGTGACGTTCCTTCCACCTGCCTATATAAATATCGAACGCAACATTAATTACTGTTATAAAAGACGGAGTCTGGATAGGCCGTCAGATAAATGGTTTCTTTGATGCTCGTTAACAGACTAAACAATAGAGTTAAACGAAATCCAATAGCATTCTAATTGTGGTTTTCGCTCAGCAATTATTATGAAGTCTTAAGTTTTCTCCAACGGATTATCGCGTTGTAATCCATTTAATTAAGTAAAGCTTTGAAAGGAAGTAAGTTATAATGATTTTTGAGTAGTTTTGTTTTGGTTTTGGAAGTGATGGTTGTACATTCAAATCACAGCTTAAAATCTATTACACAAACGTTACAATCTTGGTTGAATGAATTGTTTTCAGTTCCTCTCTAACCTTATATACCGCGGCGTTGAATTCCGCTATAGAAGAGTCCGCCACAGAGTGTCCTTACACTAGGTTCCTTCCGACATACTTTGCTATATGCAAAATACAGCGTAAAGCTAAAAAATTAAAAAAGAATATAAATTACTTTTAATACATTCCAATTGGCAAATAAATGTTTAAATAACCTCAATATATTTCATTTTCACAGTATGTGTAATATACGGCCAAATTAAAATGATCGATTTTCTCCTGGCCGGATTAAACTTACATAGGTACGACGACTTTATAAATGTGCTCATTAATAATTATTAATGTCAAAGATGAATTCGTACAATTAAATTGTAAAATGTTACAAACACACATTGTAGAAGAGCTATTTATATTTCTATACTAATATTTTAAAGCTAAAGAGTTTGTAGGATTCAACGCGTTAATCTTAAGAACTACTTGTTTAAATTGAAAAAAAAATTTTGTATTAAATGAGAAAAGCTTGTGGCTATTATAGTACGGCCTAAGACGTTATATCTTACTTTAATTGCTTGGAAGTAAACCAAAGTACTTAAAAAGACAGAATGTCTCATGTCACACCACAAATGAAGAACGGAAGTATTTCCATGACCATGCAAGCAAAAGTTAGTTAAATAATGGAATGTTACATAACGCTATAAAATGTTACGAAAAGTTTGGTAGAATAGTTATTAGTCTCTACGATATCCAATTTCGTCGCTCCACTGAACAGATGAAAACATCGCATAGCCGCGACGTTAGACGGACAGGCATCAAGCGTTACCATTAATAAGACAAATGAGCGCGAATGTGCGACTAAAATAAGAATTCATTTACTATACATACTCATATATATATATACAATATGACGGATCGACTTTTTTGAATGTTTTGAATGTTATTGTCGTTTGACCTAATATTTTTTGTTTCTTCCGCGTAGAAAAAAAATTGTAACAGCAAAAAAAAAATGTAGCGGGCTTTTAAGCTGTATGTTTTAAATGTCATATTAGAGTTTTAGTCGTTTAAAATTTAAATTCAATTTTTATGGACTTTCAATATGTTTATATTCCCAAATGTTATTTTTTCAATAAAGAAAAAGTATATTACAAAAATCCGTAAAAATATCATGTTCTGTTCTGTTCTTTCTATTATGGCGTTCCGAGCGTGCCAGTTGAGCACAAAATCACTTCGCCAGTGATATCATAATAGTGGAAAAGAGACTTGACATTCTACTAATTGACAACTTAGAAAAAAAAATATGTTGAGCATTTGCACATGCGTCATGAAAAAGCTTCACACTATTCTGCACTTTATATTTCCAAAGATAAAGAATGATATGATTCCCCGGAGTGGGAATGTAATTTACAACTATCGTGTTTATAGTTAGACGTTGTCCCACAGTGCCACGATGCCTAGCTTAAAAAAAAAATCGAAATGATCGTTGTTTTTCTTCGCTTCCATACCTACTTGATTGACAATGCAATCGTTCCACGTGAAACGCACGTGGTATAACGAGCTGCCGCGTCTCATTCGGTAAATGGGTCACCTGTGCCGCCACCGATTTATTGCTTATAAATGGATTGAACTGAAGAACACATTGACGGTTATTCCTATTTTTACTACGTATTTTATGATAATGGATACACAAACTTATTTTTATTAAAGTATTAAAATAACAACATTACAATCGATATTATAGTCGTGATGTGTTGTTTTCTTTCCTTCTTAGCTTCAAGCAGTATCTCGCACATCGCAGAGGCTACCTGGCTGTCAGCCGCTGTTCTACTGATCTTATATATTTCTCTTATCGACTACATTCCGTTCCCCATTGCCGTTTTGAAGGCATTAGTATAGTAGGTATATTATTCTTACCAAACTAAATCAATTTAGGTAACCACGTTAATTACTTGCATAACATCCATTGGATGCGTGGAGTTCCTAACTAATTACAGATAGTTATCTTCGCTATGATTAACTGTTGTACGACGGCGTTGCGTGCGTTTAACGCATATTTCATATGTTTATATAATATATACACCTATATAAGGTGTGTAGGAAATACTTTGGTTACTACCGATATATGGGTAATATATTTTTGGGCTTTCTATTTAATTGTTATAATGTATTGGTTATTTCAGTTGCTTTTTTTTTTCTTTTTGGGGGTGACTTGTGGGTAATATTTTGATTTTATATATTTTTTGATTGATGAAGCAATAAATTAATGTTAAATATTTTAATATACTTTTAATTTTGGTAAAATTTCACTAATATAGTTGCAATTTGCTTGAAACAAAGTTCAATAATGATATTTTCTATAATTGAATATGTCTCGTTATTACATCACCTAATTCAAAGTAAATGATCGAGGCCGTCGTGGCAAAGCGTCTGACTAGATACGACTGTTGTGAGTTCTATTCCCAGTAGGTAGAATTGTTTCTTTATTTTCTTGCTCTGATATCAAAAGTGACTATCAAGATAAAATACATGCGCGGCGTTGCGGTTCCTACACTCTAAGGCAAAAGTGTGCTTTAAAAGGTTCCCTCTGCCTACATACGAGTATAGCAGGGATATGCGGAACACAGCGTGAATAATTTTTTTAAAAATTTTAAACTAAGATATACCATGTTTAATTCGTATCTATATTTATATTTACACCATATACTACATAACCATAACATTCTAGTGAGAATTGGCAAGCCGAATGCCTCGGATCACGTGCAAACATTTAAGCTATCGAAGGAATCATGACGTCACATTTCAGACTTCAGATCATCGTAAATCTTCCACGGCAGTGGTTGAATAGAACTAATGAATTTACGACCGACGCCGATAAATCAAGTGGGATCGAATACTAGGGGCAAATAAAAGTGTATACCGTTTGTGGTTTCTATGTTGTTTTGGTTAGTTTTTGGTTTTGTTCTCAGTGGACCCCGTATAAAGCAGGGTAGGCAGGGGCACATTCAAATTTGGCCACAATGCGTGTTGTGTGGCGGAACTCAACTCTGCACTTTACATTCACGCTGTTGGATTTATTTGAAAGTGTTTATTGTTTTAAATTTTGCTATTGCTTTAGCTATTACTACTAGGCATTACGCACTATAATTGAGTTGTAGTGGTTAGGCGGTCACACTTGTAATTAATGTGTTTGTCAATAATATAAGCAGGTGTGTGCTATGTAAAAATGTTAAATTGAAATATAATATTCGTATTTAAGTTCTATTTAATAATAAACTTTTTATTAATAAATTATAAAAAGACTTATAGACCTAAATGTTATAGGTACTTTAGTATTCTACAAATCTAGTAGAAACCACTATGTTTGAATCTGTCGTGGTGTAGTGGAGCAGTGTTTGAATCTAAACGCGACGTAGTCGACACGTCGTAGCTTTGACTCCCACACTGGGGAATTATTTTCATTTCCTCGCTTTGATAACAAGACAGCGTACCTCATTGGTCAACTAGCTATGTCTCGAAAATTAGGTGGCAACTCCACAGTTATAAAAAAAGAACTAAGTAACTAAGCCAGGAGAGGTATTATAGCAATAACATGCAATATCCTTTGCGAAGTAGGTAAACGAGGAACACTTAATATCATATTTGTATATAATATGCACTTTCATCTTTACTAGACCGAGGCCAAGAATCTGTTTATTATTCTTAGTATTTAAGACGGTTTTTAAAATAAAACGCTTATTTCTATTTATTCAAGAGTTTAAAGTAGCATGACGTTTGCCTTAACCCTCTCAAGTGCATCTTTAAAATATGTTCAATATTATCCGGATAGATTTTATCTATAGATTATTTTTAATTACCAAGTAAAGTGCTGCAGTTGCATACATATCTGGAACTACTGTATCAGCATGAGTAGGATTTTATTTTTTGTTTGGTTATTCTTAGAAAAAAACTTCTATTGATAGTCTTCTTTATCTTTTGATGATTCAATAGTAAAATTCATCTGGTTACTTTAACCAAATTAGGATTTTTTTTGAACAATTAGAAAATTAGAACCTAACCTTAATCTATGATATATGTTTTAAATAAAACATATCCACACTGTGCCACGACGGTGTCACAATTTCCAAGGTATTGGATTCACAAATGTGGAGCTGACCTGATTTTGTATGAGCGCCACATTTGATTTGAGAGACGTTTTAATTTGACACACGAATTCTCTTTTTGTAATCAAGATAAAGCGGAGCTTGCTTTTTTGTACCGTGAAGTGTTTAATCTAGTGCTATGGGGGAAGAGGTTTATTTACTTAATTCTTTTTTTTATCCTATATATATTTTGTATTTGAGTATATGTAATGATATATTTTATATTATAACAGCACTATACACTGTACAATTTACAGCTCATACAAAACAAGTGCCGTCAATAGCCGGCACAGAGTCTGGCTGTAAACGTGACTGTTTTTGGTTCGATTCTCATTCGAGGGTGTGAATTATTTTCATATCCTCACTCTGGTAACGAAACTAAGCGCTGCATTTAAGTTCTGTCACTCAACACGCCAAGACTTAACACAAGGTTCCCTCTGCCGAACCTACTATACAGAGTAAAACTAAAATAGTAACCTAGTCACATAAACTGCAGCGTTAAGCTGCTACAACGTGACAGTACTCCTCTCACCTCACTCCTCGCAAAATGCGAAAGATGCGTAGTGATATATTATTTGTAAAGAGTAATTCACGGAATATTACTGTTAATCATAAGTGGATAAGGGCCAAAGTGAGCATTCCTACGCCCCCGGTATGTTTTAAATCACGTGGCATACTTCTAAATTGGTTTTATTTGTTTGTTATTTCTTAATGTCACGTTGATTACTCAGTGTTTAGTAATTTTGTCTTTGACAAGTTTAAATGTTAAAAATGTTCAATATATTTTTAATTAGCTTTAAAATTATGTAGATTATTATTTATTTATTTTATTTTATTATTAAAAATCAAATTAAATTATTACTCAAAAAACTATAGGAAGATATAGAGATATAGAGAATAATAAAACTGGATCTCTCCGTTTAAATAAGAGTAACTTACGTTTTTATAAATGAATGAAATATTATTGTTAACTTACAAGTACATGTAGGTACAGAGTAGCCCGATGTTTTTGCCGTTTTACGTTTACGTACCCAAAGGGAAAAACAATACCCTATTATTAAGATTCCGTCCGTTTGTTTGCCTCTATCTGTCTGTCCGTTTGTATTTTTCTAAATATAGCTAGCTAATGCTTGATCTGATCTATGTGAATATTGACTTCTACAAATTTACATACCACTTACTACATTCCGTCACCTAAAATATAATGTGACGATTACAAATAAATCATATTTTTTTTACTGTCTGCCTAACATTCTTTTAAAAAATATAAAAATATCGTTATATTTATATTAAAACGATCTATTTTAGTAGCTTTTTACGATGCGATCGAACTTAAACTAATGATTTGGTAACCGACGCGAATAAATCAAGGGGCATCCGAGTGTTACAGAAATAGCCGACCTTTGCCAGGTATTCCGAGCGTGATGCTCGATTAGCAGAGATTAATAATGGTCGGGGCATAGACCCCGTTTGTGTGCTGACTGTGTATCGCTATTTTTATATATTTATACTTTAGAGTTTCTAAGATAAAACTTCTAAGAGTTAAAAGTATGATTAAGTTTTTTATAATGTATGTGATGTTTTCCATATTGTTTTATAAGGTAAGCAGGGAAGACCTAGTGTCAATATTCTCTGTTCTCCATTTTTCTCCTGAATAGCGTGTTGACTCAATTTTTCTTGTCATAGCAGAAAAATGAGAGTAATTCATTGCCCAAGTAATGATAGCATCCACTGACATCATCCTCTTGAGACCACAGAGTCAATAATGGTTCATGGAACAAATTATTCGGAAATTGTAAATAATTTAAATCCTCAAGTAAATTATTGTACTTGGATAGTTCAAAATTCAAATTGTTCTAGTGAGGAATTTTTATACTTGAAATATTTTCATTTCTCTGGCTTTGTCACACACTGTAGTATTAAATTCCTAGTCTTATCTCGACGTCTAAATGACAGAATTGTGAAAGCTTTCGTCGTATAAGTGTTCATTTTCAAAATTGGATTTTTTATTGTTTGTACTTAGGCCAATATTTAGGTACAATTGTGATTTCTATTCTATCTATCGCCTGTGGTCATATTTTAGCTTTTCAAACAGCACAATGTTACTCATAAACTAAAACCAATATGGGTCACGTTTCAAGCCCCGAGGCTTTTATACAGAAAGTACCTAACAAATACTCTATTCTGGTTAGAGTGGAATCTGTCTAGACGTCTATTCTGCTACATATAGCCGCATGTTTGGTTATATTTGGAGAAACTGTTATAAACTCAGCTAAATGTTGTACTGTGAGGCCGGTTGAATGTAAAAGTGATAGTTAGTTCAATATCAACACGCGATAATTGATTACCCTACTCTGTAAGACAAAGCGCGGGGTTGAGTTGCGCCAATCACTACCCAATATTTCAATTTGGACGGAATATGTGACGGAGAATTTTAACAATATTAAAATAATAGCCAACCCTACTATGAAGGTAAAAATCGTAAAGCTGCTGTTTTTGTTATGTATACACTGGATATATTTTTAATTTGTTTATTTGAAAGTTTATTTGCTTTTTCATACTTTTATTAGTAATTCATTTTGTATGGAGTTTTCGTCTATGAGTTATAACACTTACAGGTGGTCTAGAAATGATGTGGGAGGAAATTTATATTTTGGTTATGAATTGAGTTTGAACAGCTCATTAGTAAACACGTGCTGATAATGTACAGATGTTCCAAAAATGTCTGCTTCCCCCAAAAAAAAGTGAGGAGTCCTTAATTAAGTATACAGAGTTTGTTTTAGATTAATTTGTATCTGTCTGTAGTGATATTAGTAAATCCATGCCATATTTCTTATATATATTTTCTTTGTATTGATGACAGGATGTTGACTTAAAGGTTCAAGTAATATCTTACAATAAATATTGTTATCGTCATCATAAAAAACTTAATAAAATATTTACTAAAATAGATCGTTTTTTTTAACTTCGCGCTATATTCAGCATATAGAATGGAACTTATGTTAACCCTCCGTTCTTCACTTTCCGCCCAAGTTTCGAGAAATTGCGTATGGAATAACAACACTCAGCGCCACATTTTTGATCTTACCAAACCGTGGAAATGAAAATAATTCATTCCCTCAACTGGGAATATAACCCACAACCGTTGCACTTGCAGTCAAACGTTGTGTCGCTGCACGACGAGTGACATAGAGACATACAGAAGATTTTTCATTTCATTTAGTTTAAACAATATTATGTGCCAAATAAAAATCTATGTAGTTCTATTTCCAGAAATGATAAAGTTGTCATGAACTAATCTAATATGAAACGATTTGGTATAATCGTAAGGAAATTACTAGTCATCGTTCTGTCTTCAACAGTAAAATATTATTAGGAACAGAAAATATGACACGAAATATTTAACCCAATTTCTTTAAAAGAAATGTCTTTATAATAAATTATTAACACTAGCTAGCTAAATGCGGTTTGCTAGTAAAAAGTAATTGGTACACCCAAAATGATTAGATCAATAGTAGCTTTTGTTATTCTCACGTATAAGCGAAGTTACTATAAAGTTTTATCTAAATCTATACAGTAATTTTTGAGTGAAAGTGGGATAAATGAACGTACTCACAAACTGTTACATTTATAATAATACGTAGTAGGATGTCACAGCCTTGAAAGCACGTAAAGCTTTAGAGCGTTAGTCTGATCCATTCAAATTTATGTTAACAACACTTGTTCGTGGTTTGTGTGAACTATATGAGTAACAATTTTATTAAGGCGCTTCGTTAGGCATGTGTATGATATTTTTTTTTCATATAAAATCAAAGTAAAATTTAAAGTATTTTGCTATTTGGATTTTAATTATATATGGAAGTATATGCTCAATATGGGGCGAAGCTAGTAATTCGAGAAAATGAAATATTTAAAATTTTCATTATTTCGCTCTGATGTCGAGGCGAAGTGTGGCGTTGAGTTTCGCTACTCAACACGCAAAGCCTCCAGAATTCAGTTATCTCAGAAGGGACTGAACTTGCAACCGTTACCTTTCCAGTCAGCGTTGACTGTATATATAATCTTATTTAAAATTAACGTACCATTAAACATAATTAATAAACTTTTAGTTTCCTATAAAGATAACAAAAGATATATATATATTCCATAATATGAAGAGACAGGTGAGGAGTGAGGAGCGAGATATATTTCTATTAAGAATCCCAATGTCAACTCTGCGAACCTGCGGGGAGCTAGATAATGTATTAAAACGTTTTAAACATTATAAATGAGTTCGCCTTACAAAGTCACGGTGCTTTGTGAAATTATGAAATATTGTTGGAGATTTTTCTTTTTCATTTGTTTATTGAATATTAGAGTTATTAATTGGTGTGTTTTTATGGAAAGTGCAGTTATTTTATTAATAAATCATTGCGTTTTCAATTCTATTTATTTAGTGACAAAATAATAACTTAAGTAGAAATTGATACAGGGTTTTCTTTGCTTACTCTGCTACGCGTTAAATTGAGAACAAAAATAGTTAAATTTTTACCGAAACATGGATGAATATCTATTATATAAAAAATAATTATTTTATATAAAATTTGAACCCGCACTATCCAATTTAGTATTTATAGTGGATGCTCAGATGTTACATATATGTATTATGGGTGTTACGCATCTATTTACAAATCCAATAGAATGTAAGCAATCATCACAGGGCAATAGTTTCTCTCGCCAATACATGTTTATGGATCGTACATACATACATACTTGTTATGAGTAATTTTATTATTGTTGCAGCGCCATTCATCGTGATATTGTATCTATACAGTCGTTTTAGAAATTTGCCTACAAAAATTGTCTTTGTTTAGTTAAAAAACATATTTGATATCTCATGATTTACCTGCAATCTTATTTTAATTATTCTCTGTAGCTAATTTCTAATACTATATGGATAATAATTATACTTACATTTGAAGAGATAAATGTTTAAAAGATCTGTTTGTTCTAATAAAACTATACGAACAACCAATTCCTTGTACTTAATCTCCTAAGATATTACTCTCAATTCGAATTTCCGCTTTATCTCATGCCAATATATTTTGATTCGTACGATCCGAAACGTAACGTTCTAGCTCTTAACAAAATATTTCCAATCTGTATCCAATTTTGAATGTGCAAGATAATCGCGCTCTCGACATAGCATCAAATAATCCTGCGTATGAATCAACGTGGCATGCGCTGTATCAGGAGTTTGGATGGATGCCAGTGGTGGTAGGCTATTCGTATACTGTGCGTTACATCAAAGAAAGAAATTTAGTGACGCATCACTCTGTTGTCTTTTTTTTTTGCTTTGAAATATTTAATAGAATAGTGTACTTTGTATTTATCTTTTCAACTAGCGTTTTAATGATTAACCTAAATTTAAACTAAATTAACAAAAACTCTGCGTATTTTTTCGGGAAATCTAGTATTTAAACAATCAACGCCCCGAATGGGGATCAAATTCACGAACATCTCGCTTACGGCGGTCATACGGGGTCGCTCCGCACTAATACATCCTCAAACATGATATTTTGTTATAAATCCTTGGTGCTCATAAGTACCTACTTGGTATTGAAATTCTAATAAACTTAATATATGTACATTTGATTACGTTCTAAAAATTCAAACAACATATAGACATCGTGTTATTTTTTTTAAATTATATGTGATGAAATTTTATAAAATATTTTTCGATTATAAAAAGCATTTATTCGTCAAGTTTGTAGCCAGCCTTAAACGAATTGTAGGTACACAGGTGAGCATAGTAGACAGATGACATCGGACACACCCACGAGTGTATTTACCAATAAATTTAACGAATGCGATAATGACCGGCAGAAGTGTCATCCATTCGGGGAAATGATTATTTTGAGATAAATATGTACATGTAGGCTCCGCATCTTTAGAGCAACGCATGGCGTTAAGTTCCGCCACTCAACATATGTCTCTTAAGGGTGCGGAACGTAGAGAGTAGTAGTGGGTTTTAAATATTCGATTTTCTTTCTGCCTGCTGTAAATATACAAATGAAAGTCATAAATTTTCATATTCTTGACAAATTGATTTCATTTAAAAACAATTAAGTATTAAACTTTTTCATTTCAATATCGACTGCAATGAATGACATAATAATTTCAAAACTATGTCAGAATAGAGTTTTGTTGAGAAATAACAACATTAATTTGTTTCGTTTGTGGTCGCCGCAATACATGCTTGTGGTATGCTTTGAATGATGCAGCTTTTGAGTCTTTTGCTTGTGATTGATGGGCGTTTATCCTATAAGTTTCATATACATAGGTATTTATTGTGCATAATACAGCCAATAAAGTATGTTAATATAAAAAGCTCTGTTTATGATGCTACTAACTATAATTTTTGAAGGCTTAATTTAAAGATAGCTTGTAAATTTTTTTGTAAAATCACTTAGTTTTTTTTAAAGGCTTTTTATTATATTGGTATGTTAGGTGTAGATATAGGAATAACATGTTTAAGTATAAAATAAAAAATACAATAATGCCTTATCTCAATTTGCTGTAGCTTGCTGCCAAAGTAAATTGTACTACAAGACAGCCCCATTGTAATCGTCGGCCAAGCTGTTTAAAAATAAAAAATTACAAACCCACATTGGAATTTTGAGTGTATATAAATTTGGTTATACATAATTCAACACATCTAATATTCATTTAAAAAGTTTTTTTTAATTTATATTAATTAAAGATTTCGCTACATTTATCCACAAGAATTTTCTTCAATTTACACAAAATTACCCGATTTCGACCATAAATCGATCCCGGTTCAAACAAAAACAAATAATCACTAGTAACATACGATGTAAACACTCTCCCGTACAGAACTGTTGCCAACATAAATGTAAACGACTACTACGTATTATGCTGACGGTACCATGAATAAGATATTGTGAATGAAATATGCTCATCGCTTAACTAGTTTACAAGGTCATGTTTATTTAAGACGTTATTCATCCTAAATTATTTGAATATTAATCGTAATTTTAATTATTCCTATTAGTATTTATTGTAAGAAAGATGGTTCGTACCTAATGATAACATTACACATTTTTCAACGCTCTGGTAGACAAAGCACGGCGTTGAGTTATGCCACTCAATACGTTTTGGCCACTAACTTCCGATGAAGTCTTGATATATTTTAATAATATAAGTGTAATACTTATCAACAGACATTTGATTTCGAATCCAATACTATTACCATTTCTTTTTCCTTTACATATCATTCCCATACAATAATCTTTGTTTAACTTTAATAGAATTATAATAAATTACTTGTATAATTTCATAGTAATAAGTAGTTTCCTTAAAATATGATACTTGCAAAGTCGTAACAAGCAGCGTGTATCATCTCGATCGTAAAATTATACAGACGTTATATTGCAAGTGTTTACTGTTTAATAGTATAAACTATTAGAGATATGATTTACGATTTATGTAAGTAATAAAAGGTTTTGGTTGTTTTATAATTATTTTTTCGTATAGAGAAAACATACATTAACAAATATAGGTGATTATCTATAGCTTTTACTTTACTTACTTTACTTTCGCCACTCGATGTTTTAAAAATTCGGCGGAAAGTGGAGAACGGAAGTGTCTTAATGGCAACGGAGTGTCTTAATACAAGGCTCCCAGCTCCTCCCTAATTACCCTGCTGTGTGTGATACACTGTGAGGCTAAAAAAGAATACTTTAGGAAGAAACAACGAATTTCTTTAGTATAAAAAACTATATTAGGTACCTCAATGTTAGGTTAACATTAAATTTAAATGCAATAGTTGAATATTTGAATTATATTCGATCATTAATATATTTACACAATCAGAGTTTAAATCGGTGAGGGCCAGGCTGCGTAATAAAGCAATTTTAATATCACTTTATATTTATTTATCGTTAGTTAGAGCGTGAACTTTCCGCTGTTATATTCACATAAAAATAGGTAACGTTATTAAATACAATAATAATATTTTATTGAAATACGTTAAATATCATATACGATTATAATAGAAAACTCTGGAATTATTTAGCCTCTAATGAACATTTTCGAAGAAAAATCATAGCATAACTTTCGTGCGAAACACGTTGTAAACGCTTCGAATATCCCATAAAAGAATACTAAAACTACGAAAGTTACTAACCCCATATATTATTTCCTTTTTCTATAGGTACAACTGACGTGGATATGCAAGCAAATATAATTGCTATTCCATAGTATTAAGGTTCTTTATTAAGATTATGTAATAATTCTAAAGGTAATGGAAAGTTTTCATATCAAAAGTTACGACTGTGTGAAATATTATGTCCACAATCGATATTTTTGTAGTAATTTTTGACAGAAAGGAAGTGTATGCATAGAAATGAATATGTTGATCACAGGTAACTTTTTTAACGTATAATTCAACAGTAGTAACATCGGAAAGTTATTGCAAAAATTAAATCTTAGTTTTATTTATTTTTCGTTTTTTCTCTAACATTATGAATAAGTTGTAACAAAAGTATCAGAATTTCGACGTACCTTGGTCAAAACGTATGGCTTAGTGGGCTCAGCGCTTGGACGGTCCAAAAGGGCGCGGTTTCAAATCCCGCTACGTTCAAATTTTATACATTTTCTAAAAAGTATTTTTAAATTAATACTTTAAAAATGATAAAAATAAGTCGCTTTTTGTTTTGTTACCAGTGCAAGATAAGGAAAAAAAACTGCTGCGGCACGACGCGACGGGCTCTATGTTTACAAAACAATAATTAACCTGCAAGCTTAACATATAAATCCTACGTCTAATATATTTACCATTGGAGCTGCAGTGAAGCTTAAACAAAGTTTCCATTATATGTATTTTAGTTAAATAATTGACTGTTAACGTCAAATCTAACGTAATCAGTTAAAGAATTTTGAACTTTAAAATTATAGCTGTAGAGTTGTATTTTAAATTTATATTTTGACATTGGCCATATGTTATCATTAAAGATATAAAATATTGAGACAATAGAAATAAAGTTTTATTTGGTATGAAATAAGGTGTGTTTCAGTTAGACGACGTTCAGGATGTGATAACAAAAGGTATATAAATTTTATTCCAATAGTGAATGTCACGTAGAAACATTAATTAATTTAAATTCTTTATAAAGATTTCTGTTAATTGACAAGAGAGTGCTTATTTCCATTGATTAGTGATTTAAAAATATAAAAAATGATTTTATTTATTTTTTGTGTTATAACTATAATAACATCGAAACCGTCGTGGCGCAGTGGTGTAGCGTCTGAGTGTAAAAAGCGTTGGTTATGTGTTCGATTCCCACCCCGGAGAATGAGTTATGTTCATTTCTTTATCTTCCTGCTTTGGTAAACAAGCGGCGCAACGGTGATGTCCACCACTGAACGTGCAATAACTCGAAAGATGGTTAAAAAGAGTATCTTAACATTAGGTTCTCCGTTGATCTATCCGGTCCCTTTGTAAGTTTTTTATACGAAGATTAGGTAAATTGCAATTACGTCTTCTTTTAGTTTTATTGTAACAATAATCTTAAAATAGCACATCCTTGTAAAAATACTTCCTACAAAGATGCTAACAGCAAAAGTTGTAACAATCGTGTAAAAGTTTCTTCGTGGCGAGATGTGTCAGTATGGCTTAATTGGCCAGATATCTTTCATATTATGTTATCAATAAAATGTACCGTTTACATTTCAATATATTTTGTAATGCTTTAGAATTCACCTTAGGTCTGTATACTAGGGTAGATAATTCGCTTTTAAAACCCTCGTACATAGCACACAAGCTAGTAATGTAGACCCAAGATTTTTTTACGATTATCAAATTTCTTGGTGGATTATCAGAACTGATATGTAGGGTAGAAAATTTTCATATGTTTTATAAATATTTCCCTAAGCCATTTGAACCGTAACGACGACCGTTGTTTATCTTCTTATACTGACAATTCGACTAGTGAAAGTTGGCAGGGTTGGGCTCTACGTACTATGTTACCCTTGTCTAGTTGTCAGCAACTTTCTCCCTCATTATGATTTCTCAAAGGGTGTATTGGTCATTCTTAAACATATATTGCAAATATGCAACTTAACACTGAAGGCTTGCAAAAGCTTGCGTTTGTGGTCCATCCGGAATATCTTCGTTGATATCTTATTAATCTGCAAAATATTATAAAAACCTTCTACATTGTTCTAACTAAGTGATCCTTTTACATTGAATTGAATATTCAAAGGTTGCATATTTCTTATATAAATATTTTTTTGAACTTTATTTCATCGCTTCTAGGGTTTGTTGTTATTATTAATTTTACTTTGGCAACCTATGAAATGTGTCGTAGCCCTTAAATAAATATAGTTTATTACACTATATCTATAAATGTAAAAAATATATATATTTTTTTAAAATAGTATTTTTTAGTTATTAAACTGCTAATTTGCTAGCTATTAAACTTTTTTGCAAACTGCAGTAGCCTGTGTATATTATTATAGTAGTTTATGTATATTAAAAACATTAAAATTTGGGCATATTTCCCGAGTATCCGCATATTTATTTTAAAATATTTATCTATCTATACTTCCATACATTGTGTAATAATTGAAAAGTGCACACAATAGGGTCATAACAAGGTCGTATTCAGCACAATCAAATAGCGCATAACAAACTTGAATGCATTCAAAATCAAGATCTTATTTGAGCTCTGAACTAATTAAATATACCTCGCGAACGAATTCCAACGGTTTTGTTTCCAACTTGCTCCAAGCAATTTCTTCTTGGTCTGAGTTGAATCTAAATTGAAGTAATAGCGGAATATCTTTTATAAGTTAATATTTTTATACGTTATATTTTTTGTACCTGGGGGTACGTAGAGTTGATCAGTTCTTTTTCTCTTTATATTTAACTAGCGTTTAACTAAGGCTTCCTACGTGTATACAAATCTTAACGGCCACAAAGCCCTTTTCGATTTATTAGAACCAGTAACTCCTAAACTTAGCACGTTGAACCAAAGAACATATTAAGAATAATATAATGTTAGTTAGATATATAAATGTATTGAGATATATACTAAGAATATCTTCTTGGATGGTTTTTGACCAAATCCAATCCAGCTTATATGTATGTTTAAAGATAGACAATGAATAAGAAAAATATGATACTCTGCAGTCTCGCTAGGTGGTTTATTGATATCAAGGGAATGAGTGATGAAGACGTGGAAAAAAATATTTTTGAAGTAAGAGTGTTTCGTAAGAGAGGCAGTGGGAGAACTGCGTTCGAAAACACAGTATCAACGATACTGGAGGACGGTCACGGAAAAAAGTTGAGGACTTCCGCAGGGTCTGTATAAAGAGGTTGTGATGAGGTAGTAACTCTCAGAGCTAGAAGTAAAGCGTTATGTTAAAAAAAAGCTTTGAGTCATTTTATCAAGGTAAACAAAACACGACTTTTATATACACCACCAAAAAATAAAAGTTTTTGCAGTAAGAAATCCATTTTACATTATGTCATTTTTAATCGCTATTCGTTCATAACTTGCATCTGTAAAGTTTCGAATCTCATTGTTTCTACGAGTTTTGCCGGCTTATTGATATTCCCGACTACACCAGATATGAATATACATTAAAGTATACATTGAATACTTAATAGTAGAGCCGTCGTCTTTCTTTTGTACTCTTGTTTTTCTTTCGTAAGCTCTCGATCGTTTAATATGCCGTTTAATCTCGAATATTTTATCGCTTTTTCTTTTTGACTTGTACGTAGGTACTTATTGAATTTTATTTTGGTAACGTAATACGATATGAATTTTTGTAGGTTTGATTGTTTGTGGTTTTTATTGTTGTGGGTTCATTTTTCATGCCTCCCATTAGGAAATTATACTATACTAGCGGCCCGCTCGCGGTTTCACCCGCGTGAACTATGTTATTATTAATTTCTGTCTCCATGACTACGTTCTAGTGACGTCTATGCAAAATTTGAGGCTCCAAGCATTTGTAGTAACGAAGTTTCATACAAACTTTCGACCCCAAAAACAACCCCTTAGAAGTCGAATATTGCAAATTCCCGTCTTAGCGAGCACCTACGTCCTATAAGTAACTCCTACGCAAAATTTGAGATTCCTAGCACTTGTAGTTTCTGAGATTTCGTGATGAGTGAGTGACCTTTCGATTTTATATATATATAGATTATATACAAGATAAAAACAATTGTCTCAATAAGAGGGGATAATGGTGAATGGAGAAGATGGATATATCTATCAGTTTCTCGGTTGTCTGTAGCGTTTTGTTGAAAATTTAAACATTTAGGTACTTGACGTTGTTCTGAAGAATGACGTTTATTTTCAAATTATGAATGGTAATCCCAATTTGGTAGTACAAGGATTACCAAACTGTAGGCCTTCGTTCCCTGAAGAGATGTACTGAAAGCGCAAGGAGGCTTAAGGATGATTATGAGGAATTCGATAAATTTTGTGTTTAATTTTAACTATGCTGTTTTAGGCAAGGGGGTTTGAGGGGGTGGGAGTAGGTTTCAACCTAAATGAAGCTAGTAAGGAAAGCCCACAAAATATTAGATTTTAGCTAGTAAGGAAACCCCAAGAAATATGAAAGTGAGCGGTCACTAGTTTACAAAGAGGTGTACAATAAAATTTTCACATAAATTTCTTTTGTTATAAAAATATTCAAGCACTTTCAAGCTTTTTAAACTGTCTTTTATTATATATTGTCCCCATTTAAAATATAGACACTACACTGCCAATAATTTTGCCTTTTATACCCCTGCATTTGGTTGTAAATATCATTTAATACTCCCAACAATATATGTTTAGTACACTCTAGTGGGTAAATAAGCTATATTTATGAAGGCCGGAATAGTAGACGTTTTGGTTTTTAGTTACTATAATTTGGTTTCAACGTAGTGGGTTCGATTTTTATATAAGTTAATGGCTAGTTACTAGTAAACCCGACGACCTTTCGAAAACTTTGTAATAGTCCATGGTCACGGGTAGGAGGTAGCATTCCTTTGTTTAGTTGACAAATTTGATATAGTAATTAACTATTACTATATCAAATTTGTCAACCGACAAACGAATGTGAACAAATGTATAAATTTAAAAGATACAAGTCATTTGCTTGATATATTCTGTCCATGAGGTCTAAGCTAAGCTTTGCATTTGTGTGACATTTTAGTAATGTGTTCGATTTAATAATAATAAGTGATACTACGTAGAAGTGTACGAAATAATTCCCCACTTCCCGCCAAATACCGGAGGCATTGCGAAGAAATATTTTTGAATTCGATAGTCCATAGGTCCTACAGCCCAAGGTAAAAACAACTAATGTAAATATTTTTTTACATTATTTTTCTATGCCTCTAGACCTAAGATCATATTAGTAGCGTAGCGTGAATAGCTATTTATTCAGTTTTAATGCTCGACCGATACTTCTGACTTTAGATAGCCACAAAGTTCGGTGTCACGAAAATCATGATGCCTTTTTTATATTGCCGATAAATTTAAATCTTGTTTATTGCGCCTTAAATGTTGAAGAAGTCACATAAAAAATGTAATATAAGTTTATGAAAGTTGTGGAATCATACATATATAGAATATAAAGATTTAGGCCGTCGTGGTGGCAGCATCTGACTGTAAACGCGACGGTGGTGGGTTCAATTCCCACTCTTTCACTTCCTCGCTTTGATGATGATAAGACAGAGTGCTAAGTAAGAGTGTTAAGTTCCGTCGGTCTCGAAACACGGAATGTCTAGAAAATTGGACTGTAAGTGAGGAACAGGATGTTTTAACAATAAGTTCCCCTCCAGCCCTGCCTACCCTGCTATATTGATGATATAATGTGAAGCTTAGAAAAGGAGATTTTTTTGGGCATAGTATGTAGAATACGCGTATATTAATATATAGAACACAATATAAATAAATGAATTGTCTTGTTTATCTATATTGGATTTTATTAAGGTTTTTAAGAATATTACAGAATTAAATTCTAAAACAAAATTATAGATTGATTTTCTTTTTTATATATTAATTATTTCTTTTGTTGTTTCAGGTAACAATTATTAATAAGATTTGTTTTTACGGGAAGCGAGTAAAATGGCAAGTAAAGGTTTTTGGTGAGTTCGACCCAATTTCACAGGAAATAGTATTTTGTTTCACCTCTATTCATCTTGTCTTTTAATTTTTGAAAATAAGAATGTGTTACATCACTAGAAGAAAAAAAATATAAATAACACCATACAAAAATTAAATACGTAGTGTAAAATTTTCTACATTTTCGCCATTGATTTATCGTAAAACAAATATCTTTTTTACATATTTTTAAAAACGCAAAGCATATTCTCGATTTAAGCAACTATAACAATATTTTGGCCCCGAATGTGACGTTTATATATGTATACGATATTGTCGAAAGCGTTCCCGCCGTTCTATCCACTGCCCTATAAGATACCTAACACGCGGTTATCTCTATGCAAACTGTCGACTTTTATAATAAATTTTGGACTTTACTTGCAATTTTGCTAGTGTAGGATGGTAGTATATGTAATCTTTGAATTTACAATTTTATATATGATATTACGCTATTTTATGTTGATGAAAGTTTTATTTTATTTGTAACATTAATATTTATTTTAGTAATTTTTTAAATATATTATTTATTTACTTAAGAATGAGCAAATCAAACGTCTTACATACAGTTCAAAATTTATTTTTAGCTCAACCCTCGACTGGGTTGTATATTTGTTGACTATTTTAAAGAAGTACGTATTGGAAGGTCAATATTTTCACCCTCAGCATCGCGTATCCCGCATTTTGAGGGAATCTAGTGTTGAGAAAGAAAATTTCCCGCTTTCTGCTTAATTTTCAAGATGACACTCGAAGACGCGCTCTGCCATTTTTATTTGCAAAAAAATAAAAATAATTCATTCTCCCGAATGGGAATCGACAAATACAAAAGTCCCATTTACAGTCAAACGATGTGCCGCTGGTGTGGCTGGTGCAGCGGTACACAAAATTTTTCATTTTTTTTAAAATTTTTCATTTTTTAAACTCTAGTATGTGGTTCTAATACGAATTTAAGCTTAATACTATTTATGTAAACTTTCAAACTCTTATTCAGTATTTTGTTTAGTAAGTAGGTTCTACCAAAATCGCGAAGGAAATGTATACCCACACAATTTTTCTGTGAATATTTAACAAAATAGAACTAAAAATATTATTTTTTCCTTTCACAGAGTGTCTTCTTATGTAATGCAGTCATAAAGTACAGGGTTTTATGCGCCTTGAGATAAGAGTAGGCTTTTCTTGCCGTGCCTTTTCAACCGCGGTATAAATAGGTAGAATGTTAAATATATTCTTTGAAAACTCTCAATGCAACGCAGAAATGCACTTTCTAACTTATGAAACTTATGCAACGTTGACACATTTAAATAACTACTGGCTTACAGCTATTATAGATCTTCATTGCATTTTATATAAGCAAAGATGACTTTTTATTCGATTTCTTTTCTATAATTTACCATATTTACCAGAGGCCAAATGAGGTCCTTGTGATGCAGCGGCACTATATGTGGCTGTAGATGCGATGTGACGTGGGTTCGATTCTCACTTGGAGACATGGTTTATACGTTAGGTGCATTTCATGTTCCGAAAAACAGACGGGAAGCGAGGAACGGTACTCCGTTCCTCGCTTTCCGTCCGTTCCGTTACTACTTAACACTAGGGGTCCTTCTTTACTATATACGAAATATAGCGTGAAAATAAAAAAAAGCCAAATACATCTTGTTCAATAAAGCGTTATCTGCAAAACGGAAATTGTTTAAGCAGCTGTAAACAGGGCAACACTACGACACGATGATATTAAATTCCAATGTGAAATATCGTAGCGTTTTAAAATTGCCACCCGTACGTACGAATGCGAACGTTTTCCACTTTGTCTAGATACGTGTCTCAAAGTTGGACTTTTTTGCTTTAAGGCAATGAGCGAAAAAAGCGATAGTATGACAATTTATTTTACACTATGTGGCTGTCGATGACGGCAGCGTCTGACATTACGAGCGTTGGTGACGGGTTTCATTCAGGAATGTCGAAAATTAAGTGGAAAGTAAGACACTAAGTGTCTGGACACTGGATTCAGCCATGTGCTGAATATACATTTAAGATAAAATATTGTAACTACTCCAAGAATGAGATCATTGCTTATATTTTTACTAGCGGCATCGTAAATTCTCGCGGAAATTCAGGAATTAAAAAATTTCTATAAGTTGCTTATCTACCTACTACAAGTGAAATTCCCATCAAAAATCATCTCTGCTGTTCTGGGATTGGCTGTGGCAAACAAAAAGACAGAAAAACAAAAATTTTAAATTTCTTTGTTTGTGTTTTAGTATCTTGTTAATAAGTATGTGCAGGAATAAATCACAGTTACTTTAAAATCCAAAAAAAAAGTTGAAAAAAATAGGAAAACCTAATGATGCGTGAATATACTGTTCTCGTAAAGTACAAATCTTTAGTGAGAATTGAGTACGTACGTAAAATGATATTTCTGTAAAATTGTAAAATGTATGCTTGTATTTCTTCTACTATTGTAAGTGTCATATATTTTCAGTAACAATGGCCATTACAGGTCCAATTCTAAAATATCTTTCGCACTATCTTTTGTTTAACGCGAACTCGTAGAGTAGTTTACTTCTGTCCCCAACGTACACTT
The DNA here is from genome assembly GCA_000313835.2 of Heliconius melpomene melpomene. Classification (NCBI taxonomy): domain Eukaryota; kingdom Metazoa; phylum Arthropoda; class Insecta; order Lepidoptera; family Nymphalidae; genus Heliconius; species Heliconius melpomene. The sequence goes on along the minus strand of HE671452.1, from coordinate 104,064 downwards.
ACTTGATAAAGTTATTGCTAACTATATTGTATAGATTGTAGAGCTTGCAATTAAGTGACGTGAGAGTTATTTTTCTATACATATTTATTGGTATTTTAGGATTGGCTGGGAAGGATTAGGGACAGAGTGAACGAATGTCATTGTTTCACTATATATTATAACTTACAAATAACTAATAACAAGTGCGATGGTCCAGACAAGTTTGCTTCGTTACCAGAGTGAAGAAATAAAAGTATTAAATATTTCATTTCTTCGAATGAGAATCAACACGCGTAGCAACGTAGCACACATGTACGCGCCACGAGTCACGACCAGCCTCGTTACTGAAACTTTAGTTTAAATGTATAAATATTATCTTTAGAGTAATAATGTTTGGCGAAGCGTTTGGCGCTCTCTACTCTCCGTCTACCCTGCTAGGGGTACAACGTGACGTTAGATTAGAATATAGATGACATGCATAGCTTCACTGATTGTCCTACAGATAAAATAAAAGAATTATGTATAATTAAATATTTTATCAATAAAATAAAAAAAAATATATAAAAGGCTTTAAGCTTTTATTAACCTGAAGCATATTTATTCAGATCGTTGCCCTCTCATAGAGAAGCTACAGAAGGATATGTATCAGACGTGATTCAATTGTAGCGTACAAAATAACAGCTGTCACTTTTGCATTGTGTGATGTATTTATAAAGGTGAAACTTGGCTCATATATATATATACGCTTAGAAATATTCTACGCATTTTGAATAATAAAAGGTTATATAGACGTGTATTTTTTTGGAAATTCGGAATGATTTTTCGTTTTGGTTTATATTTTGGACGATGGCAGCGAATACTTTGTTTTAAGCATCACCTGTATCCTGCATGAAGCAGGGTAGGCGATGTAGATACAGAAACAAAATACTGAGTAAATAGTGGTACCCTAAATGTACATATTTGAGTTTCAATCGATTTTAGAAGACTTGTTTTCATTTATATTTTTTTGTATTTCATTTACATTAAGATTCACCCAATTTGCGATATTTCTCTGTATATCGTTCTATATGGTCAAAATGGCACAGAAATTAAGTGTTGCCTCATTAAGTTTTTTCAACTTATTGACGACAAAACATAAATGAATAATAAAAACAGTGAAACATCGACTTTTTAATAAATAGCTCACAACACTAGATCTAAAGAGATTCAATATAGCTTTAGTAAGTAACACCTGCCGTACGTGGCGGCTTCCAAATACACGAGGTGACTGGAAAGTTAGTGATAAGGGTTACCTTATCATTGATGCAATAATACTTGCTTTGGGGTCATGTGCTTTTAGTTTTTAAGGATTCCTAGCGGTTTTTTTATTGTAGGGTTAATAGTTGATAAAGTTTTACTAAAGATTATGTACAGATCTAACTTATGAAGTTTCTACCTAGAATTATAGCTTATTTATTATATATTTATTTATTATATATATTGATTAAAAATATATTATATTATTTTGAAGTCATCGTGGCGCAGCGGCACAGCGTGTGACTTTAAACGTATTCCATCTCCACTCGGGAAATTAATTAATCTGGCATAAACAGACAAATGTTCAGTTCCGCAACTTAATAAGCAATTTCTTTAAAATTTGGCGGCAACTAGGCAAGGAGTGTCTTAACACTAAGTTTCGTCTGCCTACACTGTCAAATGAGAGATACAAAAAAAATTTGTGTATTTAATGCTTGTGTCATAGTGTATTTCGTTGTATAGTATAGTTACTGTTGAGTTACTTTGTATTAAACAATTTTAATTTAAATTAATTTTGTTTTTCTATTATATTTATACTACTGACTACAATTTGAACCCACATTAGATTATATATTAGACATTCCCAAAAGCTGTGTGTATTCAACAAATCAAAATTCGCTTCTTTATATCGTATTTATCACAAACCTTGCTTCTATCGTTTATCTTTTACATTTGTATCCCTTTATATAAACAAAAACATGTTTATAAACATGTATGTATGCAAAAATATAGACCATTTATGTAGGTAGGTACAGAAAAATGTTAACCGTATCAAAGAAATAAAAATATGTTCATTTTATTGCTATTTCATACAATATACAACCCTCAGGATAAATTTGTATTTATTTTCGTTTCCTGTTACGTTGTTTTATTTTTTAAGTAAAAAATATTTTTATATTGACTCGGATTAACAATTTTAAAAACGGGCAACTTTTCGAGACATTGCGCTGTGAGTGGCGGAACTTAACGCAATTCGAGTGGAAATCGATCCGACGACTGCCACGTTTACAGTCAAACACTGTGCTGCCTCATCGACCTCTACGGACGGACAGCGATACGTATTTTATATATTGCTCAATCGTGAGAAATGTATGTGTTTAAAAAATATCCACTGAGCTTTCACTGAAACGGTCACATAGTCAACCTACGACATTTTAACTTGATTTTAATATAATGTCATGTAATAGATAAGGGTCACGTCAATCGTGCATGCGGATCAGGCCTCCGGCCTCGATTTGGTCAATATTAGCCGAGTAAACATCCGGTGCGTGGCTTAGTACTTTAGCCATCGATCGAATGTATTGATAATCAGTACGAGCGTTATTGTAGGGCCTGACGCTCTGCCTAGAATATCGAGTGAAAAGGTCATAGATCCCTTTTTTTCGGTCGCTTATCGCGTTTGCCCTAGAGCAACAGAATGTTTAAATGGAAATAATTCAAAGGACGATAGCTATGGGAAATGAACATAGTTCATTCCCTCGAGTGGGTATCGAACCTATAACCATTGCCTTCAGTCAGTCAGTCAGCGTCAAATGTTGACCCATTGCTACGCGGTTATCATTTCTGTTGTTTCTTTTTACAGAGATTGTTTATTTTCTACAGTGTACTTTCTCACCAATTAAACTACTACTACTTAGAAAGGCCAAAGTTTCTAAATTTTTATCAAATATATTACAGACTTCATTTTAGTTTATTTATATAGAAAATTTTATATGAACTAAAATCAATTCTATAATATTTTCTATACAAATCTTTTACGATTTAATATTAAATTATACTAAAATGTGTGCAGCTATCTGAATTCGAGAACTCCTCAGAGACCTGGACAGAAATTGAAAAATATTTCTACAACAAATATTGATCGTGTCTGTGAAACTTTCGGCGAAATTAAATGTAGCAAACGTCCCTTGAGCGCGACCAGGGAAGACGTGTGTTTTATGTTGTTAACATAATAATTTAAATTATTGGGACGTTTGTTGGTGTGATAAAGTTAATTATATATTCAAATATTTAATTGTGTAAAATTTAGTTATATTGTGAAAAAGATGGTCGTAGCGAATGGTCGATATTCTTTTAATATAAGCTCGTAGCGAAAGGGAATATTTATTTCAATTTCATTTCTTTGTTCTGGTGACGCCGAGGCAAAGCGCGGCGTTGAGTTCCGCCGCTTAACCCGCAACATCCCCAGAATTCAGTGGAAAGTGAGGAAAAGAGTGTCTTAACACGAGGTTCCCTCTGCCTAACTTGCTGTGTGAGGGATTCAGCGTGAAGCTGATTCATTTGATTTATTTACGCTGCGTAAGTGTTAAGACACTACGTTCTCCATTTATCAACCGATTTAGAATTGGAACAGAACCCACAACCGGCGGTCACTTCTTGCACTCAGTAATTATAATAATTGAAAACAATTTTAACTATTAATACATTCCACATACAAACTCTAGTTAATTAGGCTGACACTATTGGGATACATAAAATGTAACTGCCGATGGAGGCGTTGTCCAAATTGACTGTGACGTCACTACATTGATCCCTCAGTCACTTCTACGGTTAATTGACATTCGATGAATACCGTAGAAACGCTTAATGTGGCATGTAATGGAATGACTGCCTTGTTTCTAAAGCTTTCTAAAATATAATAGGAGCTTTAGTTATAATTTGAAATATATTTTAAAGTGTACATTTAATTCTTTTGCGTATTTTTATTAGATACCTGTTATTTTTTAGGTTCATGCTGTATCCCGAATATAGCAGGGTAGGCAGAGGGAGCCTACTGTAAAGCCACTCCGTTCCCCACTTTCTGCCGAATTCTCGAGGCACTGCGTGTTGAGTGGCGGAACTAAAAGCCGTGCTTTTTCTTAGTGTACCTACCTATATTATACTTTATGTCAGCTAAGTTCAGTTAAGCTGTATCCCGCATATCATTCTGCTACGATATGCAGTGGGAACTAGTGATTGGACTGGAAATATAGTGTTAAGTCACTCCGTTCTCTATTTTATTCGAGTCTCGGAATTCCGAATTTTCGAGACATTCAATCTCTCGAGTGGGAATCGAATCCTGCAATGTGAAGGATGCTGAAAACAAAAAAAAAATCCTTTTATACAAGAGAAAGGTAGAAATTAAAATAACATTTATTGCGAATTCTCACGTAATGTTACATAGAGAAATGCTCAGTTTACTTTTCCACTTCACTCGCAATGAAAGATAGCGAATCTTTTGTCATATTTGTTTTACAGCAAATATAAATTTTTATATGCTTTTGCCTGCAAAGTGCCTTTATAATAAACTTGAGGTTCTAAATTTTATAGTAAATATTTTAAACTTTTTCATAGGTAGTAATTTTATATTTTTTTATGTAGTAGATTTTAATAGGTTGAGTTCAAATATACATAATTTTAAAATGTATTAAAAAAAACGTTATTTAATTTCCCTATAAAAAGTAATATAGAATTTCTTACTGTTCAAAACAACGCATAAAAATAAACTCCACGTGGCGATCTTGTTTGTAAACAACCAAAACAGTGAACAGTGAGTGAAACATAATTTCAACGAAATTGTAAATTTACAAACATATCACAAAAACTGGCTAAAGCTTTTTGATAATTTGAGTGCAAAAGTTTATATGGTAATATGTTTGGATGACACGCTGAGTTCTGAGGTGGTCGTGCATATTATTCGAGGCGAAAGCTTAAAATCAATGCAGAGATAAATTTCGTACCTAGTGATATAATATTTCATTGTTAATTTTTTACTTAACATCCGGTGATGGGATCCAATAATTAACTTTTTTTCTAAATAGACGTCGCGTCCGCTTTTACTATTATATGACAATTATAAAATAATCATATGTTTGCCAGTTTCCTTAATATTTTTGGAAGTTTCTGCTTGACGTTCGTCAGGGCTTTTGTTACCAGGGTCTGCCTCCCCACTAAACTTACTCCGCTTGGCACGGTCTTATATATCCTTCGCGCTTAGTCCATTAGCTCGCATGTCGAGCCTTCCTCCCAGATCGATTTGTCCAACCCCAAGGACAGGTACCTAAGCACCTCCTTCCGGCCGGCAAACTACCATCTCAGAAGGCCCCGCTTCTGTATAGAACCATTTAATTAAAACAAAATTAGCGCTAACATCGACTGGACTTATCTTACCACGTTGTTCCTCTTAAACACACCGAAAGATCAACCTAAGCGGGCCATTATATTGCGATGACACGATACGGCTCATAAAGTTTCGTTGTGCTCAACATGCATTCTGCATTTTCATACGTTGCCGTTCTAAGATCGAGTAATAAAAGCATGTTGTGTACACTGCGATATTAAATTCCTACCCTCATCTCGACACGTGAATGACAACATGACAAAGCTGTCTTCGTATAGGGATAAGTGTTTGTCTTAAAAATTCTGCGTATGTATTTTTTTTGAGACAACTGAAGTTATTGTTTTAGTTAGGCCTTTTGACAAATAGAAAAAATAAAAAAAATATGAATGACTATGACTAAAGTAAAGACAAACCGTTAAGTTATGTATGAAAAATAATAATAAAAATTGGATATACATGTATGTTTTATTTGTATTTATAGTACATTTGTCAAACACAGCAGTCGGTTAATTAATATTAAGAGCCACAAGCTATGTCCCAAACGTAGGAATTTAATAAAACACGAGTATATGGCGTCCTTGTTTTTATTGCATTTCAACATGTCCCGTCGAGGGTTGTCTGTAGTAGAATAATCCTATCGATTTTCGAAAATATTAAGAATGTTTTAGATAAATGAAAATATTTTATAAGTGTAATTAGTAAGCATTTTTTTCTTACGTGGCTTTGTTTGCTGATTGTAAACTCGCCGGTTATGGGTTATATTCCCACCTGGGAGAATGCATTATTTTCATTTCTTCGCTCTATTAACAAGACAAAAGACGGGGATAGTTTCGCCACTGGACACGTAATGTTTCGAAAATTGGGCGGAAATGTCTTGACACCGAGATCCCTCTGCCCACTGTGCTAAATATGGCATACAATATTAAGAGAGAGCGAAAGTATATTAGTTTAAAAATAACTAAGTAAAATTAAAAAATCAATTTTAACATTTTCAACACAGTCAAAGGTTTTATCCATGCATAAACATGGACATCTTAATATTAGCTTAGGCTTGGCTGTAAGACCAAATCAACCAATTATTTTTCTGCTCGATTACATGCTTAACTTAGTAATACGATGCTATGAAGCAGTCTGATATGAATCAGTAATAAAAAATACTGCGTTATATTAGAGACAAATGTTTATATTTAAATTGTTGCGGTTGTATTTTATTAGACCCTACATATGTGTCGTAGTTGACAATATGACGTATCAATTTTGCTTAATCATTTTTAATAAATTATTGTCTTGGAGGGTGGTGGGAGCACCCACTCAAAAATCCTTTATGGTCTAAATATAGACAGTCAAATTAATATATTATCTATGCAACTGGGCTCTCACAAACAACTTCGCATCGTCAAGTTATATGTATAGAAATGTCAGTAGTGTCAGTAGTCCTACAGGAAGCTCTCACTGACACGGAAGGCTAGGGAGTTTAATAATGTATATTTATATACCGTAACGAGAATTTATAGTAATACTATATACTTTATACATAAAAATAAATACAGCAACTGCATTCAGACTAGTTTACATAGATTAAATCTTCACTTCTATTTTTAGTACGAGCTTTATTTCTTTCAAAGCTCTAGTGTGGATTTATAAGAATTTCAACGAATTTGTAAAAATGCTGTTCCCGTTAATTATTTTACATATTTCTCGTGAATGGAAAGAAAGTAAAAGAAAATATGATCTTTTGTGTTTAATTAAAATACTGTTAATTAAAACTGCTTGTGCGATGAATAGATTTTCTTTTATTAGTTAGATTTCTTTCTTTTATTATTATTGTTTTAGCCCTGACGCAGAGGCACAAGGGTGCAAATATAAACGCGACGTTTGTGGGTTCGATACTAAACGTGAAACCTTAAGCAATACTCTATTTTGTTCTTGTAAGCATTTCGGAAAGTCCTCCCTTACTGCTTTTTACCCTTACCCTAGAACCTACGCAAGAGCCTACATAAGCCTATACCCTACATAAGTTTTATATTTTTTAGCAGAGTAGGCATAAAGAACCTAGTGTTGTCCTTATAGTTTTTTTTTAGATTATATATAATTCGATTGAATAATTGTTAAACTTGACCAGATAATTACTTTAAGCTATCCACTAATTGGCTCACATCTGATTGCACCGCAAAACGTAACACTTTTATCTAACCGTTTCAACCTCAGGTCGAGGTTTTGGGTATTCTCGTTCATTTAACACGAATAGTTTAGACATTTAAAGCGCTTTTGTATTTTAACAATGGAGTGATTTGCTATTTTCAAATTAAGGTAGAACCTTTGCTAGAATGAACCAATGATGTGTGGTTGCAGCCGTTGTGTATTTTTTTTGGAAAATTAATATAAAAAAAACAGCTTCACGTTGTATCCCGCACTCACCAGGGTAGGCAGAGGGAATCTAGTGTTAAGACACTCCGTTCCAAAAATTTTTTGACGCTTTCGAAAATTGATTTCATTTCATGTAAATTTTAATCGAGAAAGTTGGATGGGTGTTTTATTTTATACAGGATGGAATTGTCAGCGCCACTTTAAATGAAACCACAGTTTTAACTACTCTATAAAAGCCTAATATAATTCGGAAAAAAAAAATTCTCAAAAATGAAAAAGTTTTTTTTTCAAACAAAATAAATAATAAAATTATCATTTTAAAATAAAACGCCATTTGTAAAGTATAACATAGGCACGCACACACTTACCTGTCAAAGCGGCAACGTAGCATACGTATGTGTGCGTGACACGAAATACATACACGGTACACGATAAAAATCGTGAAATGTAAAAAAAATCCTACGTCCAAACTGTTGAGGTACCTTGATTATTTTTTTTAATTCTGGGTTTGAAATATTTTACCCTATATGCAGTTTCAGTAAAAGAAGCGCTGCCTCTTCCAGTATTTGTAGTAAGATATCACGTGTATTCATTTTGCAAGGTGCTTGCTAATCCGTGATCCGAGGGCATGTTCATTTGTGGTATGTGGTATGGTATATTAAATAATATTCATTTACGTACTAGTACAAATGTGTTTAGCTTGATTATACTTATTCCTTTTATTATTAACCTGCAACCTTTCTGTCTAGACATTTTTATCATGATTCACAATTTTCTACAATAAAATGAGGTAATACTTTACACCTGTATTTTATTAAAGATAATATTCTAAAAAAATCAAGATTGTAAATACTAAAAACTATTGATATTACGTGAATATTACGTCATTTTGAGTATGAGGGGAAGCTAGTTATCTTATCACGGATCACCAAGGGCCCCTCCTTCCGGGGTTGAAAAATGTTAAAAAACATCATGAACGGCCCCTTAACTGATACAAGAATCTGCTACCATCTGCTCGATCTCGATCTCGATCGTCTTTATTCGCTAACGCCATGATTAACTCAGTCAATATCACCAATATCGTTTATATGAAAGATTACCTACACCCGAAACAAAAGTTAGTAAAATCGTCACGTAACACAGAAAAGGACTGATAATGCGTTTGATATAATTACAGAGCCTTCCACTCTTAATGGAAAAGGTATTAAGTATATAAGCGAAGCGAGGTCAAGACGTTAGGAGGTGAATACTTTTGCAGGTCGAGTAATTTTTTTTTATTGTGATCTTTTACTTTAATTTTAAGTAAAAATATGTAACTTTGATTGTTTTAGTTATTATGATATATATGGTTGCGCTAAAACAATTAAAACTAAATCGTAAGTTAGAGCGATGATAATATTAAAAAAATACTTAAATTTATTTGTTTTTTATTTATAATACCTACTTACTTTTTAATAAATACTTTTAGATTACTAAAACATTTAATTATAACTTTTATTAGTATTCGACCTTGACTAAAGCAAAGATACGCCTTTTATGAAAACACTTATTAATATTGGCCCTGAGTGTGTGTGTGTGTTAAAAGTTAAGTAACAGTCTTACGAAATGGAAATATTCTATAAGTTATGTTATACAAACATATATTTCATCATACACTAATAATTGCTTACTTTAGAGGAGCTTTCTCTCTTTGTCTGAATTGTGATTGGACTGGATTTTTTAAAATATATGCATGTGTGTGTATAAGCTATCGTAGCGCAGTGCGTCTATTAAGCGCCACGATTGTGGGTTCGGTCTTCACCTCGAAAAAATATAATATTTTCATCTTCTCTTCTTACTCTAGTACAGAAGACTATACTCAACACGCAAAGAACAGAGGATCTGGCACTAGATTCTTTTTATCAACCATATTATCCGGTAAAGACTAGAGAAGTTTGGCTTAGATAAATTGTTAGACAAGAAAGTGCCTAATACTGATAATAGAGAGCAAGTAATAGAACATTTTATTATAATATCCGTAAATTAAAACAGACAAAAAATATATCTATCTAATTGAATTGAATTGAATTCTTGATATATGGCGTTTCGAGCGTGCCAGTTGAGCACAAATATCTATCTAATATGTATTTTAACATAAAATGTCTTTATTTGACAAGTGGTACTTGACAAGCCATTATAATGTCAATGGTCGAACAGTTATCACAAAACCAATATTTTCTTGAGAGCTTAATTTGTTTCGATAACAATAAGTCTGGGCTGGAATAAATATTGGTGGGTGCTTCTTTTATTCTATATTTTATTTTTATTTCAATTAATAGTAAAAGAAAAAGGACGTTTATATAAGCTACGTTCTGACTGATTATATTATTAGCTTCTTTATTTGTATTCTCTATATATTTAAACTATGAATGGTCGGTCGTGTATAGTTGTGACAAAAATAATATTTGATGAGATTTAACTCATTTTATACGTATTTGTATTCTACGTATTACGTATTTAGTCTATTTGTTTGAATAACAGATCCAAATATCCATCTAGGATAATGTATGTATGTGTACGTATGCATTTCCCAACAATAAAAAATGTATGTACGTATTTGACTATTTCGTAAAATATATAATATGATTTTTTTAAGGACATCGTAAGGCCGTCTAACCCTACCTATGATAGCTGTCCGATCGGCCGCACTCCGAGGCGAGGAATAATTTCCTGTATAATAAGAAAAAGCGCGGTGTTAAGTTCCACCACACGTATTGTCTTGAAGTCGGATGAAAAGGGCAGAACACAGTTTCTTGATATCTAGATTCTATCTACCTACCATTTTAAGTGCGGAATGAAATTGTGGAAAAATAATAAATTTAATAAAGAATATCTATGTACTTTTTAATGTAGAATCCTGTTTCTTGTAAAAACATTTAATTAAATATCTATTATATTTTAATTAAAGTCTAGAAAAAAAAGTACTACGCAAAAGTTTAACTTTCTCTAATTTACTTTTAACACTTTGCAATATCTACAAAATTAGAATTTTATGTTTTCGAGATCAGGTTGTGAGTTCGATTTCCAATCGAGGTGATGAAATATTTCATAGTTTCATTTTCTCGCTTTAGTAACGAGGTAGAGCGCGGTGTTTCGTTCACTCAACGTATAATGAATGCAGGGTGCATTCAAAAAAGGCAAAAAGTGGGGAATGGAATTGTCTTAATGGCAACGAAGTGTCTTACTACTGCACTAGATTCCCAGGTTCCCTTCGATTGCCCTGCTATATGCCCGCATATACAGCCTGAAGCTAAAAACATATATGTATGGTATGTATATATACAAAAACCCCTTCGCTTCCTTTTTTCGCAATAAACTCTTATCATAAGTGCAAATAACTGGAACTAAATCAGTTTACACGATAAAACGTCCACAACGAACTACTACGTTTTTAACTTTGTTCTTCCTTTCCTTGATAAAAGGATGAATTGCGTTGATTTGGCAAAGCGATGTTTGACCCTCGGGCAAGGATGTACGAAGAAAATCCCTTTTATGTACCATACATTATATAGTAGCTACAGTACTGTCGACGAATTGTGGCTGCCTTGATGTTAGCTGAGGACGGCTGCTCAGATTTGTTTTTAGGATTTTCTTACTTTTGATATTTTATTTCCGAGTGAACAACGCGCAAAAGTTCAGAAAGCTTAAATCCACGGAAGCCACGACTCGTCGACCGTACTGTGCTATAAGCGAATTATAGCGAAATGTAGGCGAAATTCTTGGCATATTTTCCGACATAGAAATGTAATTTTTAGCATAGCATGTTTTTTGTTTGATATATAGAGTACGTGACGACAGTGTGCCGCCGTTTTTTATTGGCACGGACTGTCTGTCTATTGCGGAAGTTGTAGGTTCGATGTCAAAATGGGAGATACAATTTTGGCGTTATATCTTTATAGCATATCTATTTCATATAGTTAACAAATCGTTTTCTTATTTTTTTTTCTTTTGGCTTTTCCTGCATATAGGTTAGGCAAAGAGATCTTAGGCTTTTTTGTATGGGTACTTCTTGCATTAGGGTATAAACTGGGTAGGATATATATACATTTTATTAAAACCACCTAATGATGTGTCCTTTCATTTTAATTTTCAGCAAATTAAAGACTGCGCGTTAGGTGACGGGATGTAGGTAATTGTGTATTAAAGATAAAATAAAAATTTAGCTTTTTCGTAACTTTTATGAACTGAGAAGCAGGTAGGTATCGACCGTTGCTTGAAAATGATTCTGAAAGAAGGCCCGGGATGTACATACATATATTTAGGTCAATTTTTAGGCATTTTCCAAAAGTCATTTCAGTTCCATACACGCAAAACTACAATTTTGATGCTTTTAATGTAACTTTTGTCACATTCTCATTAAATATTTAAACCCCTTGACCAAACTACAATCCATACATAAAGCATAAGGCGGCCTTCACAAAACTAAATAATCATTCCTTTTGAAATAAGGCCTAAAATATAGTTTTTTGTGGAAGCCAGGACTTGAGGGACTCATTGGGGTGGGCCAGCGACTTCATTCATTATTTTGTTTACTGGTAACCCGGTTTTTCTATTTGCTAGGGACTCTTACCTTTACTTTGTATTTGACAAACGATTTTGTAACTTAAGCTGATGGTTTAAAGGTTGGTTTAATTAGTTTTATATATTTTCTGTAATTTCATTTTTTGAACTTACACCTCTTATCTAAATGTCAGCAAGGGACTATTTTTTACCGATAAGAAAGTTCACCGTATGAATGTAAATATGTTTAGTGTGGTGTGTTTATTTTATTTACTGTGAGCTTTAAAACTTAGTATCAGTTCTATAATATGTGTGTGTTCATCAGGATATTTTTAAAGAAAATAAGCAATATATGTGAAAAAGAAACTATCATGACGAAGCGGCGTAGCGTATGTAAGCTGTACACGCCAAGGATGTGGGTTCGATTTCATCTCGGGGCAATGAATTATCATTTCCTCGCTCTAGTAAGAATACAAAGTGAGACATTGAGTTCCGAATATCTCGAAAATTGGGGAATCGACTGTCTTAATCTTGTAATTTTCCCTCCCTGCTATATGCGGGAAACCGTGTAAAACAAAAAGGTTAAATATAAGTTTCCAATCTACGATTTAAGTATTGTAAACAGTGCTGAGCTCGCTTACCGTCAAATTGGTTTAACAACAGATTAAATTACGTCTCTCTTCCAAAAATAAAGCCATTTTACGCCGATAGATCGTGTTACAACGGTCTAATACTCAGGCGTAGCTAAAAAAATTTTTTTTCCCACATCCGGCTCGAAGGACCAACCTTGCATTTGTTAGACAAGGCATTAGGACTGTGTTGTCTGTGTAACGAGATCTTAGTGCTACGTTTTAAGTTGAAGCTCAAATTGGATTACTTTATAAGTATTATATTATATGAGGCCAGTCGTGGCGCAGGGGCACAATGTGTCACTGTAAACGCGATTGCTTGTGGGTTCGGTTTTCTTTCAAGGAAATTAAATATTTATTTAAATGTACGTTTCTATTTTTTCGCTCTGATGTCGAGGTGTCACTACTCAACAAGCAATGCCTCAAGAATTTGGCGGAAAGTGGGGAGCGAAGTGTCCTAATTTTAGGTTTCCAGATTGCCTCTGAATATCTTGCTACGCGCGAGATACAGAGCAAAGCTGAAACAAAATGGTTATTAATCTAAAATTATAAAATTATTTACTTCAAGTTCCATCGATCATATCTAGAGAATCTGGTCATATATTGCGTGGTGGAACTCAAAAGTCAGTGAGAGCCCGGAACCATTGTGCCACAATAACCTCCCTATTCATAATGATTGTTTAAAATACTATATGCCTTGTATCATGCATTACTCCAATCACCCATAATCCATAAGAGCCAATCTTTCAACCGCACGTCAATGAAATCTCATATATGTTTTATTAAAACCCCGCCTTATCTGTCTTGTATGAGTTTCGCCGATAAGCCACGTCTCTTGGACGGTTATGATACGGAAAATAAAAATGTTATTTGAGTAAACGCTTTATAGTTTTTATTAGTTATTTTGTATTAGAATAGATTGCATTATTATAACTCAGTGGGTATTATGTTTTTGTAATGGACTTCTTAGTGTAGGTTCAATTTAATATAGATAAGACTTTTAGAATCTGATAATGGAGAACGGAGTGTCTGAACTGTGTTGAGAACAAATAGTTTTAGCATTAGGTAGTCTCAGCCAACCCTACATAAAAGATATTCTTGATATAAATCATTAAAATAATAAACTAACAAACTATCAATGAAGTGATATAGACGGAATACATTAATAGTATATCTATTTCAACTATGATCATACAATTTAGCTTTATTCATATATATCTATGAAGTCATTAAAATCCCTTTATCTTTACGGTTAATCTACCACTAAGGGCTTATATTGTAAGCATTCTTGGCTAAGCCGTCTACTTTATAGATTAATTACGGGATACAGAGAGAATAAATATTTTTGTTTAATATATTTCCTTAAGGTAATTGTAATGTGTTGATTATGGGTTCAAATTTTACTTGGGGATATATTTTTATTTCTTTACTTTGTTTTGCACTGCGTTTGTGGGTTCGATTCCCACTTGCTCCAATTCCACGCACGGAGTTTTGACGGTATCTATAAATAAGACAGCGCGAAGCTATAATAATAATAATAACATACTGCTTCAGTCTATTTAATCAAATTGAGGTTTCGCTGATAGCGCTCAATAACAAAACTATTACAACATATACAAGAGAATAGCGAAGATCAATAGTATAATATTATAATACCAGATTATAGACTATAATAGATATATTTAGTTACGAATAGCTAACTACCTATTAAGCCCTATCATGGCCTAAATCCAAAAACCGCAGACTAATAGCTCCTGTGTGTATATTCAATTAGTGACAACCACTATTGTTATAACTATTTAATATTCTACTTTAAACATAACACTGAACTATTTATTTTAATAACTTATTTGTATCTCGTTACAAATTAAATGTACTCTAATAATAATTAAAATTAAGTGCTGCGTTGAGTTACGTCGTGTAACATGCAATGATTCGTATTGGGACATAAATATTGAGTCACTTTATCAAAATATAGGAAAGCAGGGTAAAATCTGTTACATTTCCGTTAAATTGATTGTTTCGATAAATAATTGGTTTATCCACGTAAACGTATTCGAGTTTGCCATTCGATTGAACTAAAACCCAATTTTGTCGGATTTAATTATACATTTTAACGAGCGCTAAAGTTCACTGATTATATCTGGAATGACGTTGTTAATGCGGTTATACTTTTATTTTTAAATTAAATTACTGACATTTTAAATACTTTAGCCTTTTAAATTAAGGAGGATGCGTGTGTTATTTTGATTCGATAAACGTAAGTAATTCAAACGAGAGAGTGAGGCAGAGAAGAGTTGAACGTATTACAAAGATGGCACTAGTAGTCCTATAGTGTTGGAGAGAACATAATGTATACATATATGGAGTAGTAGCTATATGTTTAAAGGCTTCGAGATTCAAAAGTACTCGCAAAAGTATATTTGGATATATATGTTTTTAAATTTGAATGTTAAGAAATTTCATCTCTGAGGACCGAACCTCACAATCGTCGTGTGTAGGTGCATACTGATACAGTCCCACTGAGCTACAATAGCGTTATATGCTCATCTCAAAATAAGTTATACTCAATTTTATTCGAAACACATTTGCTCATTCGTTATTTCAATATCGCACTCGAATAAAAAGCGTCGTATTTCACACGATTCATTAATCTCGAGATAATAATAATAATATGAGTAATAAAGTGGTGTTTATGTAAAATACGCTGTTAGTGTACTTCTACCATATAAAATGTCCAATCGAGCGTGTCGTATAAATTGACTCGGGAATGATTTATTTTTTCCACCAAAATGGCTTTATGTAAAAGGAAATTCAGTTTGTGATATGTTAGCAATTATTAACATATTGTTGTAATGTTTTTTTTTCCTTTTAGTGGATAGTGTGAAAGTACATACTTGGTTTTAATTTGGTAGTGAGTTAGATTTTTTCTCGGGGGAATGTTAAAATTATTTTCGTCTTTGAAATGAACTACATACATAATATGTTGAAATTTTTCATAATTCATTTTTTTAGTAGTTTATTATTAAGTTAATGAAGGCGTTTTAATCAACTAACGAGCAAAATATGGGAAATGAGTCAAAGTAAAAAAAACAAATATTCAACGTAAACAAAGACATGATACCCCAGCTATCAATTGAAATGTTTTTCAAAGCAATTGAACAAAAGGCGTACATACGCCCCTTATATACTCATAACCAGGAATGTACCATTAAAACAAATAGCTTATGCCTTATACCGACGGTAACAAGGAAGGGCCAGCACTCATACAAGAGAAGTCTTTCCGGCTGTTTAACCCGGTGTTGTATGAGTCTTGATGTTATTGTTACGTGTATGAGTATATTTTGTTTTTCTTTTGTTGATTTTGAAGATTATTTTCTTTACTTCCATGCACGTATAGCGGGATAGGCATGGGGGAAAATAGAGTTAAAACACTCCTTTTCCTACTTTCCGTCTAATTATTAAACGCCGTATTTTGGTGGTATCACGCAACGGACTTTACCTATAACAAGCCAAGACCAACACTCGTATGAGAACTCTTTCGGGCGTTATTGTTACGTGTACACCTATACATATTTGTTTTTGCTTTGTTGAAAGATAAAGTAAGATGTGGTCGAAGATAAAATATACTTCCCTAAATTATTTTGTTATGTAACATATATTTTAGGGAAGTATATTATCATTAATAATTATCATCAATTTAATTAAAATTTGAGTGAAGTAATATTTAAAACCGTTCCGTTATAGTTCCGAGCCGATATTTGATACTTTGGATAACTTAAAAGCGACACGGTTATATAAATTACACCTCCCACTCAGCGTCAAATAGAGAAAATAATATCCTACACAACGAAAAATAGTGAAAAAGAAACTATAATTATAGAACCAGAAAACGATTATTTTGAAATACAGAAAAAATACTATGCTGTATAATTTTCATCACACATTATTTCACTCAGTCGCTTTCTGTCTAATAATTTGCATTGCTATTTCGTAGTTTACATAGTCATTCTTAAAAGTTACTAGATAAATTATGAAATAATTTATGATATATAAAGAAAAGCAAAATATTGTGTGACTGTAAACGCGACTGGTTCTGGGTTCGATTCAGTTGGGGAATTGAATTTAACGTTTTCAAAGTAATCATAGAAAAAAGATCCGTTTTAAATTTGATTTTGTCTTATATTGTAACTTGGCGGAATCTAACACCGCGGACTTCTCAAACCATTTAGTCATCATCGTCAATTTTTAAATCAAAATTGTAACATCGACTACTCTTCAAATTATTTATTAATATAAAATTTAGTTTTAGT
This sequence comes from Heliconius melpomene melpomene, assembly GCA_000313835.2. Taxonomy (NCBI): domain Eukaryota; kingdom Metazoa; phylum Arthropoda; class Insecta; order Lepidoptera; family Nymphalidae; genus Heliconius; species Heliconius melpomene. Next base: position 86,842 of record HE671452.1, on the reverse strand, counting down.
ATATACGTACATACCTCAATGTCATAATAAACGTTAGTCACTTTCGCTGTGGCGGCCTCAATTACGCCGTTAAACAATTTTCTCATACTATTAAGCATTAACGACCTACGACAACTTGCGTTGACGCCAAATTGCGCCGTTTGCGGCCTGGCGATTGACACGTGCTTATCTAATTCGTTTAGATGTTATGTCTGTATTACTTTGATATTTTAATTTTATAGAATATTATAATATTAGAGACAGTTGTGGCGCAGTGGGACAGCCTATGACTAAACGGGACTGTTGTGGGTACGATTCCCATTAAGGGAAAGCTTCATGTTTTTTTCATTGCATCGGTTCTTCTATGGTATGATATAGCGGGGGCTTAAGTTCCGTTACTCACCAGACAATGTTTCGAAAATTGGGTGGAACTTATTCGTCGCAGGTAAGTTTACCTATGTCTAACTTCTCTATGTTTAATCTCCTATATGGGATAATGTGTAAATCTAAAAAATAAAAACCTGCTGGGATACAGCAGATATTACGTATCGTGTAGGTAAAGGGAACCTGGGAACCTAGTCTTAAAACACTTCTGGTCCCCACTTTCTGATTCATGTATGTAAGATATAAATATATATGTATTAATAAATATTTCAACTGATAATGAAGCCACAATCAGAAAGCTTACTCACATCCCAACATAGTTTATTCACTAAATGACATTAGTAACACTAATAACCATAGCAATCAATAGAACATATAACCAAATTAGTGTCTCAATTAAGACGTGCAAGCCATAAAAGTAATTTTCAAATACTCATAGTCGTAATAACGGCCGTTAGAACATCTGCTAGCGCCAAACGACCGCCGCCGCCGTTACACGACGACGTATATATGAGTATAGCGTGTTTTCAAATATATTTTAAATATTTTTGCCCCTTATTCTATTATTAATATAATATTTCTTAATGTTTCGTAGAAATTTGTAAGAAGTATGTATATGTTTAATTGAGGAATTTTCAGCAGTAATGTAAAGTGGATATTTAGTTTTACTTCTTAGCAGTATTAAAAATGCCCTGAAGTATGTACTTAAATTTTAATTTTATAAAGGTTTTGTTCAATTCCACCGTGTAATAAAATAGTTATAATAATAACATACATTTTTACATAACCGTTTTACAGTTATAGCTATCGTGTACAAATTTACAATCGTATACGCAACAAATTTATAGTATTTGCAACTAAGTATTACAGTAAAACTAAGTATACTAAGTAAGTTAATACAATAGCACTATAATCATGATTAAATTACTGCAAATTTTATTATATGAAAATTACGACATAATTCGGATTTGAAGCGCATTGTGACGTTCATTACATTTTGTTAGAATGGGTCGCCGTAGATTTTAACATCTGTAAACTATCTTTATAAGTAGTAACCTTACTTGGCACATGAATATTTGATATAAGATTTTATTTAGGTCATTGTGAACAGAGAAACTTGTCACTACTGCTAGGTAATAAACTAACGCTAGGCTAAAAATCGAAAATAACTTTCTTAATATACGTAATACATATTTCACTCTCATGTCATCATAATTTTGATGAAAAAAACTCATTAATTAGGTTACTTGAAGCACATTGTTATAATTTTAAAATTTTAATTAGTCCATCTGATATAATAGATTTTTCGCAGTTCTTGCCACCCAGCATTATGAATGCCGCCAGTCGACACAAACGTCATTATGGAGTACTCGGTATCTCGTTAAGACTACTATCAGTAATTTATTCTTATTTCACAGCGAAATATGCTGCGTTTATTTATAGAAAGAAATTTTTAAAAGACTACTCTTTTTTTTCTATTTTTGTTCTTGACACCGTTTGTGCAGACTGCACGTCTTACGTAAAAATTGTTAAGGAAGTATAACTCGGGTTAAAAATATATAAAATGTAGGTATAAATATTTGTTCTTATTAATAAAAAAATGAACTCTGAAATTTGTAATATTAATAAATATTGTACAATTATTGTCCCACATGTCGTGCAATTAATTTTATAAATTAAAACAATCGTTTCATATTCACCCAAACAGAAGGTTTTTTTAGCAGTGTTTTTTCCACACATAAATTTGATTATGTTATGTAAAGGTGAGAATTGGGTGCTCTAATTGTACCCTTTTTTCCATTTTTATCAACGCTTTTCCTTGTTACGTTATCTTTTATATTTTTTTACTCATTTTTGCGGACTATTTGTTTTAATTAATGGTATTTTTTACCTTTTTGAGTTTAATTAGTTATCTTTCAGGATAACTGAGTATATTTAATGACACTTTTTTCAAGTGTTTTGGTAAATGTTTTTCACGACGGTAATGAATGCGACCTGTGTAGGAATATATGCTAAAACATCGTATAAAAATATTCTTTATTATCTGTAAAATCCTGCCGTGCTTAAATACATAGATTTGATAAATTGTTTGTATCTATACTAATATAATAAAGCGGAAGAGTTTGTTTGTTTGTTTGTTTGTTTGTTTGAACGCTAAGATCTCCGGATCTACTGGTCCGATTTACATTGTTTTTGTTTTGTATGAAAGCTGCATTCTTCAGAAGTGCTATAGGCTATATAACATTACATTATACATATAAACTAATATATTTTAAAGTACTTTCTAATTTGACAGGCAATTTATTCTGCCATGTTAATAACAACCGTCGCGTCGCTACGCAACCGTTACCGCGACATTTTGATATTCATCCTTATGAAAATAAATATAATAGTCACTTTTAGCATTTCATCTAGATTGAAATTATAGTTTACTGTATAACATTTTAATAGATAATTAAAAAGATATCACTGATTCGGAATGACCTAGCCTTCGGGCGGCATAGTATGACTATGACCGACGTGAACGGGCAGATGACGTTGATGGTTTTATAAATTTTCATACATTTTCGAACTTTATTTGCTGTTTATAATTAATTTAAAATACGCTTTGGTTCTCTTCTTATTTTATTTGATATTGTTGGCAAAAAATATTTTTAGGTAGTTTTTAGGTACGGGTTCTAGGTTCTAGGTTCTAGGTTCTAATATTAAGAATATTTTTTAGTTACTTTTACTTCTTATGTTGGTTTTCAATTTCTCAGATATTTTTTCTAATAATATGTCTCTAATTATTATTCTTTTTGATTATTTAAGCTTATATTCTTACTAATTCTATTGAAAACTGAAAATATATTTAATAAATATTCTTATAGTTTAAGCAGGCGTAGCCGCGTCCGGGTCCACTAGTGGTGTTATATATAGGGAATGAGCCTTATGAAATCCGATATAACACAAAATTACTTTTGTTAGAAGTTTAAAAACAGATAAATGCATTTTTTTAGTATCATGCTGTATTCCGATTGTACCTGGGTAGGCAGAAAGACTTTGTTACTGAGATACTCTGTTCTCTACTTTCAGCCGAATATTCGAACATTTGGGTCTTGAGTGGCGAAACTCTGACTTTGTCTTGCTAGTAGAGCAAGTAAATTAACTACTAAAATAATTAAATATCTCGAGTAGGAATCGAACCCACAACCGTCGCGCTTACGGTCACACGCTGTTCCACTGTTCCATTACAATCTCACTGCGAAAATATGATTTTACACTGAATTGCTGTCAGAAGGTTGTAAAGTACATCGCAAGTAGATATTTAAATAATCTTGTGTAATAAAATAGCTTATAAATTGCTATTAAAATAGTTTCTTTGTAAATTAAATAGAGCCTTTTCTTGAAGCTAATTTATTACCGCTTCAAATTTAATGCGAATAAACAGAAATAAAATTTCTCAGAATCTCGAGATTGCGTTGAACTTTTACTAAATTGTTATGAAACGGGGTAGATGCTCATATAGTTAACAACGAACAATGATTTTAATATTTGATAAAATAAAAAGACAAATTTTATTTGCTGAAAATTAAAAAGACTAAAATGAAACCATGTAACTGCCATTATATTTTTTTTTGTATTAGTTTACTTACTTCTTGATTTCATACTGCTACAGAAAACGTCATTCAAAAAATCCTTTTTATATACCTAATAGAATGAAGACAAAACGGCAAGAACGAAAAATACAATTTTAATTAAAGTAAACGTTCTCGTGTAATCGAGAAACTAAATTGAATAATAACATCCCTATTCTAATCGTTAATATTATCATAGAAAGAAAAATAGATTAATGGCTAGTGATGTACCTATTGGATAGATTCATAAACAATTATATCATTAATAAATGCGCATTTCCTTAAGATCTGATCTTAACGCAGATTTACGACGTCGTTATTTTCAATATCATCGTATAGACTGGACAATTTATATAAGACGCTATGTTAATATAAAATTTTACTATACAAACTAAAAAAAACCTGACTGTTAAAGAAATAGAGTGTAATTTCGTTATATGGTATTCTTTGCACTTTCCAACGACTAAGTCGGGTGAGAAATTCAAATACGTTAGGATTTAAAGAGTTTTAAGGTGAATCTTCTTACTGTAAGTCGATGTTTCTTTTCATAACAAAGCTCATGAGAATAGAATTAATACAAGCGTTGACTTTTAACCTCTCGGGTTGTGTATTTAGTACCGTATAGAGAAGTTATTTGTGGGTTTAGCTTTTTGTTTATTGTATTATATTGATAAATATTATTTGTGATATATGTAAAATTGTGGTACATATAAATTGTAGTGTATACGTATAAATAATTATAATTTTCATTTTATCACTCTGGTAGCAAGGCAAAACGCTGCGTTCCCCGCTGAATTCTTGAGGATTTGCGTGTTGAGTGGCGGAACTCTACGCTGCACTTTGCCTTGTTACCAAAACGCGAAATTATTCATTCTCCGAGTGGGAATCGCACTCACAAACTTCCGTTTACAGTCCCACGCTTGTGCCCCTACACCACGACGGTCTCTATGTAGTATAAACATATTTTCAAACAAAATAAAAACGCTTATTAATATAAAATGTTTAACAAAATCCAATTATTTTTTACAATGTTTAAAGTTAAATAGTAATCTTGTTTCTAATCCCCTGATGCTGTAACTAGTAGCGCGCTTGTATTGTGATACCTTTTAGAATACGCTCGCGTTTTGTACTTATTATCGTGTTTTGTGGACTAATACTGTTAATAGGTGTTTGTTTTGTATATATACATGTAAAGTACATACATACATAGTTATAATAGGATTTGGAACTAAATTAGGTTTTGCTTTGATGATATTGTCCAAAATTTTACTTAATATATGTATTTATTTGTTTAAAGGAATTCAATACTAATTATTTGTTTATAAGATGTAATATAACATGTAAGTTATGATGATGAAATTATATAAATATTTGAAAGTGAGATGTGTGAATCAATATTGAGGCCGTTGTGCCGCATAGGCATAAGGGTACAATTGTACGCGCGATGGTTGTGGATTCGATTCCCAATTGAAGGAATGAAATATTCAATATTTTAATTTCGTCGCTCTGGTGCTCTGTGAGGCAAAGCGCGGCGTTGATTTCCGCCAATGAACACGCAATGCCTCGAGAATTCGGCGGGAAGTGGGGAACGAAAGACGCTTTATCTAGTTTATCAGGTTTCCTATGCCTACTCTGCTATGTGCGGGATAAAGTGTGAAGCTACAAAAGTGCTTAAGTTCAAACGATTTTGAATTTATGTACTGAACAAACAAGATCACTCCACGATAATAACATGTAAGATTAATTTTGTAATTACATACTCCTTGTTCATAATATACGTAATACATAAGCACGTAACCTCTTAACGATATTGTGTTTGGTTTGACGACGACGTTATTTTAGAGTTTATGAGCTCTTCACTTCAAGTGCCTACATGACTGTAGAGCTGCTCTTTTTGATTCGATTGTTTATTATTTTAGAAAACAAATTAATAATAAAGTCATCATGGAGTTGATTGACTTAGAAATGCTTGTATATGCTGTATATGTGGTTTAAATCCCACTCTGGTAAAGAATTTTTGACTTTTAATTTTTATGACTTATTTAAAAAATATATTAGTATAAAGATTTCTAAAATATGCTTGTTTCATATAAAAAATCATTTGAAAATAAATTAAACACAAAACTAGAAAACTAAAAAGACAATGAAAACGCAGAAGATTTAAACTTAAATAATTCTAAAACCCGGCCTAATCTATGGGCGTGGAGATGAATATTCATAGCGCGTCTTATTGCGTTCGTTTGCTGATAGTATATTGTTTGTTATTAATTTCAATAGAGTTACTTTTGACTTCACTGTTGGAATATTAAATATTTGAGCCCAATAATATTTTAGTAATATTACAGATTATTTCAATTTCTAGTTCTTCGGAGCCGGATTTGGGCTGAATTTTAATTATAACAGTGGTTTTACCATTTTAATATGTTCAAGGAATTATATTAGAATTTATACTGCGGTGTAAATGTATTATCCACATTATGATAGTTAAAAAAAAAACGGTTATTTTGATAAATAACAAAAGTCGAAAAGTTTAGTATCGATACTGAAATAATGTTTTTTTTAACTTTTTAGAGCTTTACGCTTTGTCCCGCATATAGCAGTATAAGCAGCGAGAATTAAGAGTGTTAAGTCACTCCTTTTTTCGCTTTTCGCCTGAATTCGAGACCTATATCATCGATATTTATATTGACCATTTTATGTACAAAAATATTTTTCTATATAAATAAATATGTATGTATATTTTTCTATTGTCGCTCAATGTTAAACGCTAATGCGTTATCCATTAAGCTCTCACAAGGTAATTTATAGCGATTCTAATTCCTGCAAATTATACTAGAATAGCGTATTTCGTTCTATGTTCGTACTTTCGAGTCACTGTCGGCGTGCTTTGACAGCTGGAGTGACGGTAATGACGCGTTGCATTTCATAGACCTCGTGGACGGTAGAGGTGAGTGAGTGTATATCATTTATTATGATATGTTATTATTATTGAATTTAAAATATTTAAAAATAAGTTTTTTTATATTAAAGAAAATGAATACAACTAGAATGTTAACACACTCCGCTTTCTTAAGAGACAAGGCATGTTGAATACTGGAAAACAAAATCTAAATTCATTAATTTATATTTGTACAAATTTCTCACTATACTTAATTAAAGTTTATACATTCACTTTTCTTCTATTTATTAGTTTATAGCTCTGTATCGCATACAGCAGGATAGACAGAGGGAAGCTATTACATATTAAGACTCTTCGTTGCTGACTTACTGTTTTTTAATAAATTGCGCGTTGAGTGGTGGAATTTAACGCCACACTTTGTCTCGTTATCAGTTCAATATAATGTCTCCTAGTGGGAATCGAATCGACAACCTTCTCGCTTATAGTTAAAGTAGTGCCACTATTGGCTCTTATTTATTTTTTATTGACTCTACATTCATATCTATTCAATTAAATCATTCCATTTTCGTATAGATTACACGACAACACATATTGTACAAAACAATAGTGCTCCGATCCTAACTATATGAACCGGCGTGTCAAACGGACGTCACGCCATATCGCCCGTCAATTACCTCTGTGCGAAGTGCTCTGTGCATTTTGATTTATTGACAATGACAGTTGGACGTTTAATTGCGTAGTGGAAATTTTGATTTATACGTAGGTACCTACTGAGGATATGGGAACAGAAGTTATAGGGTTTTTGACTTCTTATTCTCATGTTTGAAGAATATTTTGCGAACAAATGTGAAACGTCAATCTGCGTTCTACACTTTTGGAAAATTTTGACACACTTGGAATCCCAAACAAAAAAAAAATTCCGTTTTAAATTAATTTGATTTTTAAGATTTTTCAAAATAGTCAATTATGTATTACTATTATTTGTAGAGTTGGGCTTTATCATCTAATTTGCATACAAATTCATAGAGACAGACAATGTTCTACGTTTTTTCTTCAGATTGATGCTAGACTTATCTTTTATAGTGCCATTTTCTATATTGTGTACTTCAAGTTACAACCGATAACATAATTAATAGAGAAAAGGTTTCCTTAATACTTAGATGTCTTTGTGGCACAGTGAGAAATTTGTATCTGACAAGATAACTTACTAGTAGGTACTTAAAATATTTATAGGTTCCAAAGTCTGCTGTTTGTTAAATAGAAATAATGTATTATAACCTTATATATCTTCTTCTATTTTTTCCGGTTCCGGTGGTCGTACGATTACGTCCTCAATCAGTGCTCTTGTTTAAAAGTGATTAAAAGTATAGTTCAACTAGTAAGATATCGAGAAATTTGCGAAAGACATTATAAATTACGATAAAGCGGGTGTAATCACAGTTAAAACTTAGTGTTTAGAGCTAAAACTCAACATAAAGTGTTTAAAGACTAAAGTTATAACCTCAAATTAATAATTGACAGCGTCAAGATTACCAACATAAGTTCCGGTTGACGAATCTAAAACAATATGTCGGAAGAAATGTCAATGTCAACATTATATAGCATGATGAAGCAAGAAATGGAGAAACAAGCTAGTCTTATTACTGCTAATACGGATAAAATTATGTTATCTATTGATGAGAGAATTAAACCATTAATAGAAGAAAATCAGAATCTTAAGATAGAAATTGAAGTACTCAACAAAAAAGTGACTACGTTGGAAGATATGAACAAAAAGAATAACATTATAATACATGGGATGAGGGAATCCGAAACGAATTATTTACAATTATACAATAATATTAAGCAGTTTTTTCAAAAAGTAGATGTAAATATAGAAAAATACGATATTAATAAAATGCATAGAATTGGAAAAAATAAAATAGACAAAGTGAGACCAGTGCTGATCTCTTTTACTAGTTACAACAAGAAAGCTGAAGTAATGAGAAACAAGAAAAAAGTTACCGAGGACATTTATATAACAGAAGATTTTTCCAAAGAAACCATACAGAAGCGCAAAGAATTACTACCACAGCTAAAGGAAGAAAGGAAGAAGGGAAACGAGGCCTACATATGGAATAACAAACTAATAGTAAAAACTAGGGAAAATGAGAAAAGGAAAAGAGACAATTCAACATCTCCTGGTGGGAACCTACAACAACAAGAAAAAGTAAAAACTATAATAGCTCCAGCTAAACTTCTACGAACAGATCCATTTGCATACATGCGTTCCCGATCACACTCCCTAACTGAAAAAACAACTCCTAATATGTAGGAATCACTAGACACCGGTAATCAAGCAAAAATAAACAACAAAAACCTCCAATTAAAAGAAAATCTCCCCAAGCCGGTTGGTCACCGTGGGGTCAGAGACCATAACCCCTCAAAAGACCCTTCACTGGGAATCAAAACTAAAAAAAGTAACTGTAAAAATAACAATAACAATATTTTCATTGCAACATTGAACACAAGGTCATTAAAAACACAAGAAAGATTATACGAGCTAGATTTTGCATTACAACGGATAAAGTGGGATATTATAGGTTTATCTGAAATACGAAGATCAGAAGAACAAATACAGGAATATGATAACTATATATTCTACTTTAAAAACATTACTCCAGGACTGTATGGAATTGGTTTTATAATAAAAAAGCATCTTAAAAATAATATCCAGGATATTATTGGTATTTCAGATAGAATAGCAATTTTAAATATTAAGTTGCCTGAACATAAGCAACCTATTTCAATAGTTCAGGTATACGCTCCAACAGAACATGCTGAAGAAGAACAAAAAGACCTATTCTACCAAAAATTAAAGCAAGCAATAGAACAAGTAAACAAAACAGTAATAATAATGGGAGACCTAAACACCCAAATAGGTAAAAGGAATAAAAATGAAGACTACTGTCTGGGACCTTATTGATTTGGAAAGCGAAATAACGACGGTCAAAGGCTAATAGAATTTGTCCAGGAATTCAACTTAAGGGTAATGAATACTTATTTCAATAAAAAGAGCAGGAAATGGACGTGGATATCACCAAATGGAAGAGTCAAGAACGAAATTGACTTCATAATCACAAACAAACCAAAGCTATTTATTGATGTAGGTACTATAAACCAACTAGAATTTAACACAGATCACCGTATGCTTCGTGGAACACTATCAACTACCAATGTAAAGCAATCTAGAAAACTTTTGGCGAGCACTAGAGGAATAGTGGAACTACCACTACCAGACACAGTCTTGTCTTCTCTGGAACTTACACTACAAGATAAAATTCAACAAATTCATACAATACAAGAAAAATATGATATCTTGGAAAACCAACTAAAATCAGTTGAAAATAATGTCCATGTAACAAAATCAGCAAAAGATAAAATAGGAGGGAAAGCAAGAGATCTAATATTACTGAGACATAGTAAAAGGCAACAAAAACCAGTAGATAGGAATGAAATAGCAAAAATAAGCAAACAAATAAATTCATGCATAAGGTACCACAGACAAGAAACCAGGCTCAATCGAATAATGTTCCACTTAGAAACTACTGGGGGAGTCAGAAAAGCACAGAAAGAGATGCAAGATTGTAGAAACTGGATAACAGACATGAAAAAACCGAATCAACAAAAGAGCAATACAAAACGCATAGAAATATTAGGCATAGCTACAAATTTTTATCGAGAACTTTACAATGATGAATACCCAATACAAATAGACCCTAACTGTATTATCACCGAGGAAGAGATACCATTCATTACTAAAACTGAAATAACTAAAGCAATTCAATCACAAAAAAATAGGAAATCACCAGGGGAAGATGGAATCTCAAACGAACTTCTGAAAGGAGTCTCAGACAGTATAATAAATACAATGTACAACATATTCAATGACATAATGGAACAAGAAACAATACCATCCCAATGGACTACATCGACAATAATATTACTCCATAAAAAAGGCAGAAGAGATGACATCAATAATTACAGGCCCATAAGTCTAATGTCGAACCTGTACAAGATATTTTCAAAAGTTTTATTGGAAAGAATCACACGAATCTTAGATGAGAATCAGCCAAAAGAGCAGGCAGGATTTCGTGCGGGTTTTTCAACTTTAGATCACATTTTTACGATTAAACAAATTACAGAGAAATACAAAGAATACAGATTATCCTACTATCTGGCATTTATTGACTATCATAAGGCATTTGACTCACTTAAACACGAGAAAATCTGGGAAGCTTTGTCATGCCAAGGAGTACACAAAAAATATATCCGCCTCATAATGGAAATTTACAAAAACATGACTGCAAAAATAAAAACTGAAAATCTGGGCCAAACCTTTCCTGTCAAGCGAGGGGTAAGGCAGGGGGATCCCTTATCCCCGAAATTGTTCTCGGCTACACTTGAACTTGTTTTCCAAAAATTAGATTGGTCAAACTATGGAATAAGGATAAATGGAGAAAAGTTAAACCATCTCCGATTTGCTGATGACCTTATAATAATTTCTGACAATCCAGATCAATTACAGACCATGCTCAACCAACTAGTGTCAGAAAGTAGAAAAGTAGGCCTACAAATGAATATGGCAAAAACTAAACTAATGACAAACCATATACAAACACCTATAAATGTTGACAATGACTCAATTGAATATGTTGACCAATACACATATCTTGGGCAGATCATATCTCCAACACATAACACCTCAAAAGAAATTGAAAATAGAGTAAATGTAGCTTGGAAACGATATTGGGCTCTGAAAGATATAACAAAAAGTAAGTCAATACCAATGAATTTAAAAACCAAAATATTCAACTCATGCATACTTCCTACTATGACTTACGGATGTCAAACATGGGCTTTAAAATTACAAAATGTACAAAAACTTCAAGTATGTCAGCGCAACATGGAAAGGAGCATGCTTAATATCAAGAGAAAGGACAAAGTTAAAATTAATGTTATTCGCCAGAAAACAAAGACTGTAGAAGTATCTTACAAAATTAAAAAGCTAAAATTGAAATGGGCAGGGCATCTAATCAGAAACAAAACCAACAAATGGGCAAAACAGGTGGCAGAATGGTACCCAAGAGAGGGTAAGAGGAAAAGAGGAAGACCTTCGAAAAGATGGGATGAGGACCTAAAATTAGCTGCGGGTACATTGTGGATGAGGAAAACCCACGACAGGAAGATGTGGAAGGCTTTGGGGGAGGCCTATGCTAAGGCAAAACAATCTTTTACCGGTGTAAATATAAATTCTGTATTATGATATTTAGATTGTTAATAAAGGCTTTATTATTATTATTATTATTATTATTATAACCTTATATATCTAATTAAATGTGTATTGAAGACATTCTCGTTCGTTATATTTATTCATAAAAAAAAGATCACAGCTACTCGTTATAGATATTCCGCTCATTTTAGAATATTTATTGCGACGGTCTTGCTGGTTTTATTCTTTTGTAAGTATTTATCGGAGTTAGCAGACACTTAGATTAGTTATAAGTAACTTGGAAATGCTATGAAGACTAAAATAGAAAATATTTGATATTGACGAGGACCCTTACGGCCCTCATAAACGCAAGCTAAATGTGGTCAATTTATTGAAAGACCGATTACTCTTCACTTTATAAGAACATAATAATAAATAAACGCCACGATGACCTCTCATTATTTTATATTTCTAAATTCATCATAACCGTGGCAAAAACGAGATGGCATTTGTACATTTAAAACAAAATCCTATTCGGGGTATGGTTCTATTTGGTATAAAATAATTGTTAAAAGTAGAGAATGGAATATAATCTAGGAATGACTTATTCCGTATTATCACAAAAAAAATAAAACCTATTCACCTTTATCGAACACCCGTTCAGTAATACTATGATTTTTTTTCTGTTTCTATTATTTTATTATATAGATTTATATACTTTTTATTGATACCATTTTTACTAGACACTGTTCTGTGTGCATGAATAACAAGGCATGTGTGGCTGACGGACGACATAAATAAACATTTTGCTCTCTTTGCGTACTTCATTTTTTAGTTCCAAACGTTTTTATTTTATTCTTGTGATATTATATCTTATGTATTATAATTGTATACTTTTATACATGCTATAAATTATATATTTTTTCTATAGTTCGTTAATATGTATTTTTAGATTGGAGAGCGACTTAAACTATGCATTAAATGTCATAATGGTTTAAACTATTCCATTTTGTGCAAAATGTGAAAGACGTGAAATCTTGAAAACTTATTTTCGTTTTAATAAAAACCATACGACAAAACTCATATTTATTTAAGAATACTCTTAACTCAAATTTAATAGGTTTCAAACTACATTTATATTCATGAAATTCGCCAGTTGACTTTTTTTAAAATCTCATTTTGTTTGGTGAAAATTCTTTCAAATTGAAATAAAGAAAAAAACTCGATATGCCTGATACTAATGTATACTTATTATGTATCTGATAAATGAGATATTATGGACATTAGTTTCTTACGAAATATCTTTCTTGTCCACAGAGTAATGGCAACAACTACGTGTCGGGCGAGCCGCGGCGTAAGCGCGAGTTGCCCGCTCGGCCGAACCACATTTTGCTGTACACCATTATCAACCCCGCCTATCCTATCACTGTGGTAAGTGGCGTTTAGGGATTTTTTTGTATCATATTTTAGCTTGTATATACATATATATACAGGTACTTGTATTTATATTAGATATATAAAAAGGAAATATATTTATAAAAAAAATGAGTTTAAAAAACGATAAAAAAACACCCTTTTAGCGCCATTAAAAGCATTAAAGGAATTGCACACAGCCTCACTTTTTAATTGTTTTGCCTTAATTCCTAGATAAGTAGTTGCTAGAATAACAAAGGTAGATATTACTCTATTTCGTACCAAATAATTTTCTAATTTTTATCTTTTATGGCGCCAGTGGATTTCAATTGAAAGAACTGTTTCAGTTCTGAGTACTAAAGTTTTAAACTTTTCTAGACGTTTCACGTACAACGACGTGATTCTGAAGTAAAAGTGGGAACTATGCGCCTAACTAGTGTAAAGTTACCAAAAGTCCCTACTTGTATTTACAGGATTTTGTATTGAATTAAAAGAACCTCCGAATTCACGATTTTGTTTCACTGTTAAAATGTTTGTACTGTTTTTTCCTCATTTTCTGAGCAATTTCGCGCATGTTGAGTGGCGAAACTCAGCACCGCACTTTGTCTACCAGAGTGGGGAAATGGAAACGCGGCCTTGGTGATAGCTCTTTGTATATTTTTCTGTAAAATATCTACATCCTATTTTAGAGATATACTCTTCACCCATATCTGAGGGGGAATTCAATTTATTTCACATTTTCACAATTATAACACACAGTTGATAGCTGTATCTACTATATTAGCGTTTATACTTTTTTTTAACCAAAATAGCCCAGTAGTTTTATTTCAATCGTACCTTGGGGAATTAAATGTTTCAACGCTGAAAATGGGTAAAAATATTGAATGTTAAATTACATTGTGCTTTATGTGGTGGAACCCGATTCTGCGCTTTGTTCAACCAGTTCGGATAAATATATGTATTTTGAATCCTCGGAGTCACATTTTTATCCCACAAATACGGCGTTTAATCAAGTCACAAGTTCTTCTTCTTCTTTTCTTCTTCTTACGTGCTTAATTTTTTGGGTGTCAAATAACTTACCATCCATCGGTTTACTAATGCGTCAGACCTGAGAAGAATCGTAAGAAAGTCATTGCGACTTTTTATCAAGTCAATTATTTACAGACTGACAATAATTTATTAGTGGCAATGATTCTTTTAATGACGAAAAAACACAAAACGTCAGTAATAGGTAATATTAGGTAATTTGCTTTTTCGTTAATGTTAAATAATTCATTTGAATTACGACAGTCCTGGTTTATATTTCGTTATCACGACATTTGTTGGATTGCGTGGTTTTTTGACTTGTACTACTATATAAGATATTTTGTAGGAATATTGTAATTGAAACACGCAATGTGAATATTTTTTTTTGTTTTTTAGCTAATTATAAAGTTTAAAATGTTATAAAATCCTATGTTTCATTCTTGTGTATGTATTTTTTATTACTTTATTAATAAACCACTTGTTTATTACTTTATTAATAAAACCACAAAACATTTTCCCGCTGTGGCAAGGTAAACTGCAGCGTTTAGTTCTGTTATTCAACACGCGGATACTAAAGAAATAAATTGACCAATATAATATATGTTGAAACCATCGTGATTATGGGTTCGATTCCCACGCGGTTCTCTTTTCATTACCTCGCTCTGGCTGCAGCGTTGACGTCCCCTACACAACACGTGATATCTCGAAAATTGAGAGAAAATGGTGAATGGAGTGTCTTAACACTAGTGTCACATACAGCTAAAAACAGAAAGTTATGTGATTTATTTTAAGAAAATCAATTTAAAATTTATATGTTATTTTTTTATAGTTAAATCAGTTTCATTTAGAAAATAACATAGAAAACTAAATGAACGCGTTAGTTTCCGACGAACAGCTTTTAGTCATTACTTTCATTCGTACCGCTGCGCTGTAATAATAAAACTACAACTTAACATAATAAACTGAGATAAGTTTTAAACTTGTATAATAAAATAGTAGAACATAGCCATATAAAACATTACAGCCACTCTATAAGCAGGGAACAGCGACCTGTTGAATAACAGCCAAGTTTCAGTCAATGCGCGTCATTACACATCGAATGTTTTACTCTTTTACTTTTTTTTTCCACTTACAGTGTTTACGCGTCGCTTTTTTGTCAATGTTATGGAAAAATTGGACTTTTCCATGAATTTTCTTTTTGTTTGTATGTCTTTGTAATTTGTTGTTGGATATTTGTTTTTAATGGCTTTTTCTGAGGAAAGTTTATTCTACATATATCTAATAATTTATAAAGATGAATAGTTTGTTGACTGGTTGAACTTCCTAATCTCAGTAACTACTGATTTGAATTTCAAATTTTTATTAAGTGTTGAATACATTACACATTACATTATACATTACATTCATCGAGAAAGCTACGGAGCCACACAGTAGTAGATTGCCTATTATCCAGGTGGTGGAGATGATATTTTAGTCTGTGACCTACTTACTGTGCGGTTAAAAAATTCGGCGACATGTACCCCAGAACACTCCCAGGGTAAATGCCGTAGAGAAAGCACAGCGAGAACGTCTCTGCGCAAAGCCAAAGTGTCAAACTTTTCACAGATTATTGGTTCCCTAATGATTCGAACGGCTCTACCTATATAGATATAATTTAATTTAATAAAATTTGTGGATTGGCTCTCCTCATCGCTACAAGGATCATATATGCCAGTTTTATATATTTACTAGCGACCCGCTCGCGGTTTCACCCGCGTGAACTATGTTATTATTAATTTCTGTCTCCATGGCTACGTCCTAATGACGTCTATGCAAAATTTGAGACTCCTAGCATTTGTAGTAACGAAGTTTCATACAAACTTTCAATCCCAAAAACAACCTCTTAGAAGTCGAATATTGCAAATTCCCGAATCTTAGCGAGCACCTACGTCCTATAAGTAACTCCTATGCAAAATTTGAGATTCCTAGCACTTGTAGTTTCTGAGATTTCGTGATGAGTGAGGGACCTTTCGATTTTATATATATAGATAAGGGAGAAATTTAGTTAAATTACGCAATTTATTTAATCAAAGTATAGCCACGTGATTTCTTGCACAATAATAAACAATAAATAGTCTAGACAACGTGTGAAGTTTATTATTAGATACAATCGCTCGCCTTCCTAAATCTTTGCCAATGCTGCGATTGTTGTTTCAAGTTTGATACGACTTTGATGTTTCCGCGAGAGTTACTTTCAAGAGAACTTTTTAAAAGTTTATAGCTTTTATTGTTATGGACTTTTTCCCATCCTGTCGATTTCGTTTAATGTTAGTTTTGTTGTATTCTGATTTGTGTTTAACTACATCGGATGTGTGTACATCGTGGGCTAGTTTGAATTTTCTTTTATTTCTCTGGTGAAAAAGTTTTCTGCTTCACACTTTTTGCCGTATAGCAGTGTAGGCAGATGGAACCTAGAGCTATGACGATACAATTGCTTGTTGAGTAGAGAAATTTAAAGCCGCACTTAGTTTATCACATAATTAAGCGTGGAAATGAAAATAAATTATATATAATCATTATTCCAAATGGGGATCGAACCGATGACGGTCGTGTTTACGTTGTCCCAATGCGCCATGACTTATGCAAACGTAAATATAGTATTTTTTTCCCTTTTCGCATATTTAGTACGTACCTCATTTAAGTAAAAAAATATTATAGATCAACGGGTTCGGAAAACCAAGCCACTTAATAAGGGCTTCTATAAAATAGTTACTTAAAGGAATCCAAAAGAATACCAATCTTCATACGTTGAGTAAAGCTAATGTAAGATCCACTCAAATCACGACGCGAAGCTCAAACTTACCACTTCAGTAAGCATTATGCTAGATATCTAACAAATTGCGAGGTTACTTCAATGAAAATATGAATGCTTCAGTGGATTTCAGATTTCCACATACTGAGCACATGTAAATATTGTCTATATGTTATATGAATTTTAAGTAGGTATGTTGTGTTTGAATCGAATACGCTACTTAAGTCCATAGTAGCAAAGCGTCTGTAAACACGACGGTTGTGGGTTTGCTTTCCACTCGGAGGAATTACTTTTCAATCCCCTTGCTCTGGTTCCGTTCTGATAACATTCATAATAACAGCGTTATAAATAAATAAATGTCCCTAAATTTATAGTACTTCATTGAAAAAAAACTTTTAAGTAGTTTAACATTACTTGCACACAAAAGTTCGGCAATGGCTATCTCTAACCTAAAATACTTTAGCCCAGCCGTCGCAAAATCAAATTCGAATCATATTATTATACAGTATCCCAAAATATTTGGTATTCAGCTGGCTCTCTGAATCGCCAGCTTAACGTGAAAACTTCAGTGTTTTTAATGTGAAAAGTTGAATATTTTATTTATTTTGTTCGTGTAAAACAGACAAGTTTAGTATTTTTGTTATTAAGGTCTGGCTGAACGAAGTGCATCTTTATATTACGTCGTTTTCTAAACATTAATAGAAAATACATGGTGTTTATCATTAATGTTTTCTATACCTTTTTCCAAAATTTCTATTTCTATATACGTACATCTTAGTTTGAGTCCTGCCACTCAACACACAATGCCCCTAGAATCCGGCGAAAAATGGGAAACGGAAGTGTCTTAATGCGGTCAGAGTGTCTTTAAATTATGTCTCCAGGTTCCCTCTGTCTATCTTGCTATATCCCGCACAAATAGCATGAAGCTAAAAAAAGAAGTCTTAATGTCCACGCAAATAATGTTGCAGCCGATAATTAGTATACTATTTTTATTTATTGTTTATTTTCTGTTGATACTTATAATTATAATTGGAAAATAAGCAGCTACAATGCATAATAACGCATTATTGCGTTACTACTACAGTCATCAAAGGTAATTTCACCTAATGAAAAATAGTTTCGCGTGACTTTTGAAAAGTCACATTATCATTTAGTGTTTGTTTTCTTTTCTTTTGTAGGGTCATTTGGAAGTTGTTAGCAACTTCAGTATGGGGCAACACTTTAAATAGTATTATTATTATATTACTCGATTCGTAATCGATTTTATAACTTTGTTATGTGTTTCAGTGATTGTGGTTTCTAATTCTTCTGGGTTGTAATAATAATAATCAAATCATTAGATCATTGTTAGGGTTGAGGTTTTAAAATTACTTTAAATGTAGTCAACCCAATCATTCATAATTGAAGAAGTGGGACCGCATCCCTTACAGACAGATGATTAACTTAAAATATACATTTTAGTCTTTCCTTTCAATTTCAAAAAATGTACCTATAAATTAATAAAACAGTGTAGCAGGGTAGGCAGAGGGAACCTAGTGTTAACCTCTTAGTGAAGAGAAAAATGTGTAGAATGGCGAAACAAATCGCCGCGTTTTTTCTACCAAAGCGGAGAAATTATTTGTTTAAATGGTTGTTGTTCCAGTAACCGTCCACAACATTACGTTTACAATATCTTCGCATATTTAGGATATATAAAACAGTTTTTGCATTTAGGCTTTTGTCGGTATATCCTCTTGTTATATAAATAGACTTACTTATTCTTAGTTATTAACGTGTAAAAACCTAAAGTAATACATTAGATGTCGATACACTTCGCGCTCACGCTTGACTGATTTGGTAATTTGTCATCGGGGAAAGTTCGCGCCTTTATAAGGTGACGATGATGAGGAAAAGCTCCGGATAATAAGCTAAAAAAGTTTTTTCATATGTTATTTGATTAAGTAAAATAAAATAATCATACATTTAGCATGTTTTTAAATAGTGCTAGAAGAAGAATAGTTTTTTCATAGTTTAACTATTCACATTATCGTCGTAAAACTAAGAGCGTTTTGCGTATTGTATTTGAGTGAATATGCGTTAATAATATCATAACACAAATTACCCTGGGTATTCCAGCTCTTTTATGTATTTCATACATTTTATATGACTCGATATGGTCACCCTAACCATCACCTAGTCTGGAAAGTTCGTGTCAACGCATATCATCACACGTATAATATATCACTAGTGACGTTGACTTTCTTTTAATATTTACGGGCTTTTTTTCTCATTTGTTATTAAGCACAACTTATGTTTTCATATATTTATGTATTCTTATAAAAAAAAACGTACAGCGATATAAAATCTAATTTGTAGATTGTAAGTATTGAATTGTTCGTATGTTACGGAGTTAAATAATATCTGTAGTATATTTAAAGGAAAAGGAAATATTTATTAGTAAAATCTTTTTAAAAACAAGTTTTCTAGGTGTTGTTTTATGGTGTATTGTATTCGACAAATCAAGCCATTCATTTGAGGCCAGTCGTGGCACAGCCTGCGTGCCAGGGTACAAAAAGTGACTGTAAAAAGACAACAGAACAAGTTCATTGTCATAAGAATTGAAGTTGTAATCCAAAATCTCAGCTTGCAAAATTTCACATACACCAACACTCACTAATACGGCAAATCAAATAAAACCTTGTAAAGAAAAGCCATAATTTTATCTTTTAATTCATCTTGACGAAGAACAAGAACGGAGTGGCTTATGAGAAACACAGATATAGGTATATCAAAATATAAAAAAAATACACAAAAGACAGCAACAGTGACTGAAGCGAATCGCACAATGACATAGCCGTCATTATACGAATCCCCATTTTTATATAGTTGAAGGGTCGCTAATCTTCAATACGCACGTCTCCCTGTATAATAGGTCTATTTACGATATTTGCTCGACCGGTGATCGAACCTTGTACCTATTCACGTAATATAAATGCATAACATTGCTCATTAGGTTTGCTGATACTTGTTAATAAGTGGAGGCTATCTGTGTTTTGATATAAAATTTGGTTATTTTTTTGCCCACTTCTGAAAAAAAAAACCTTTATTATAAGTCTTTTAACATTTCTTTTTATATATTTATTACTTAATATACTTTTAGATTACCTACTACTAATACTACTAATACTACTTTTAGATCACGAACATTGATAGTAGAATCTTATTTATGAATAGAGAAACATCGATTTTCTTTTATGTTTATTTGCTTTACTTTGCTTTGCATTCAACTTGTTTCGTAAGTTCAAAGAATCCTCGAGGGTATGTAAAAACCGGAGATAGCAGAAGCATGCCATGTTAAAAATACCTTTGCTGTTAGATCTTGCGTGTAACTAGCGGTAGAGATATATCAAGACTATTTTATGTGCACTTTCATATTTTTTATGTGATTTTTATTCTGAATATTTTTTTATATGAATTTTATTCTGAAATTCTCCTAATTTTTACATCCTGGCTCCGGTAACAAGATAAAGCCCCACGTTGAGTACCGCCTCTCAACACTGTTTCTAAAAATGACCGGTGCGTAGGGAACTTCATTCTTATGCATAGTTCCTTAGATTTCATGTCGTATTCAAGCCAGATGAACTAAAATATTTCAAACATATTTCCGTAAGCGTGAACCGAACTTAATATCAACGCGTTTTTAACGTCTCAGCTTATCCCCGACTTTCTTTGAATAAATACGTATAATAATAAAACAGATAATATATAGGAAGCCACAAAGTACAGTGTATTATCATCAATTTTCTAACATTTATCTTCCAAGTTATCGATATTGTTCAATTCGCAACGTATTGTTGGGCTTCCAGATGGCAAAACGTTTTTATTGTTAGATAATAAACTTGTTACATTACTATATATTTACGTTTATTTGAGATATTTATTCTTTATATATTGATATTTGTTAATGCTCTTTTGTATCAAAATGAAATATTTTAGTTATGATTATGTATAATCAATAATATAAAAAAGTTGCACTCTTTTTTATTAATCTTAATCACTTAAAACTATCTATCTCTATCATCAACCATCTAATTTTGAAAAATATTACCTACTTAAATATTAAGGCCGTCTTGGCGCATTATAAAGGCACAACTGTAAACAACAGTTGTGAGTTACTTTCATTTTGTCATTTTAGTAAGAAGACATCGGCTCGGCGTTTAGTTTCGATTGATGTATACGGTATAAAACGTGAAGCTAAAAAAATCGCACGATGCAAACAAACTAGTAGCAACTGCAAAGTGAAAATATGATATGGTGTATTTTGTATAATAGCTCTCCCCCCTACAATTTATTGCAAAAGATCAAAGAAAAACGCGTCAAAGTAAATTTAACCAAGGATTTAGAAAAAGCTTTCGTCTCGCTGAGTTTGCGGTATAAATATTTCTATTCGTTTCTTTATGTAATTTTTTTTCTCTGCGGCCTGTGAAAAGGCTTAAGCAATTGTTTTATTGAATCACGACTCAGGTGGTCTTTGTGATACTTTTTCTTTATCAGGTATTTTTATTTGATATAGTGATGTATGGAAGTGTGAGAAATCAATTTGTTTTTGATTTGTATCACTAGGACTATTATGTGGAGAATCTAAACTTCACGCTTCACATATATAAATATATACATTTAAATAAAAAATATAATATTTTAAATAAGTCTTCAGAAGTTACCTTTTTGAATTTCTTAGTAATCCTCTAAATAAATTTTCCAATTACATCGCACTCTTACAAAACATCGGCCTTTTAAATCTATGAATATTAAACATAACCATTTTACACCAATTTGCTCCGAATTTCCATTTACTATAAGTAATTGAATTTGTAATATTGCGAGTAAAATTTAAATAGAACTATAATTTCGTTGACAACTTAATTTTCTCAAATTAGTTTCATTTTGACCGCATTTCCAGTTCTATATTTGATGATGTGGGTTTTTAATGAAAAATCCATAAAGGGGCAAATATAATAAACTAATAGTAAACTATTACATTACATATGATGAGTAACTTTACTTTATATTTAAAAGTCTGTCTGTAAACACGATAGATGTGGGTTAAATTCCCTTGCGGGGTTATTAATGCGATAGATATGAAGATAAAGCGCGGCGTCGAGGTACGCCACTCAACAGTGTTTCGATAATTGGGCGATTCGTTAGGAACGGAATGTCTCAACAGTAAGTTCCCTCCTTCTTGATATATGCGGCATACAGGAGTTGGACACAACAAAAAAAAATTCAAGCTTATAAAGCCTTTTCTCAAATAGGAGCTTTTTAATATTGTCCAACAATGTTATAAAATTGATCAAAACCATTATCTAAAACTTTATTCTTAGTATTTGTATATGGTTCAAGTATTTGTCATACTATATAATAAATTAGAAACTTTTGTATAATAATATTCTATTTCTAAGCAAAAATATCGTTGACAAATATTCACATCGGTAAATTAATTTCATCGTTAACGTACCCTTTTCATATTGCGTAGTGTAACTTGGACAATAGAGATACGCGGCGTTTTGTTTCTATTGTCATAATGAAAACGATTCTACAGTCCGTCTAAATGATTAATGACGGTGGTAATGGCATGTATCAAGGTATTAAGTAAAGTATGTAAATAAAACAACAATGAAACTTATTATATAATTTTAAAAAATGTGTCTGAATAGGGAACGGAGGTTCCCTCTGTCTACCCTTCTATATAAGTTACAGCGCTATGCAAAAAAAATAATTCCCGCAACGTCTGTGCGTGTCGGTTTTTTTATTATCTTTTCATGCTATGAGATCTTTAATTTTCGCAATTATTATACGTTCCAATAATGTATACTACGCCATTAATCCGGTTAAAGAGTTTCATTTAAAATCTTTATCCATATGTTTTCTAGAAAGGCATCTTTGACAAGTGACTTAGTAATCGTATCTAATGCGAATCGATCGGGAAATGTTCTCCTTAAGCCTACTTGTAAATTCATGCTCCACAGAGATAAGCTTTGATCTTTTACATAACAGTTTGAAGCGATACTTTAAGGCGCTCGCTCTTATCCACGCCGGACTTCCTTCGGGTTATCGCGGAATGGCGCCCCGAGATGGCAGCTATCAGCAAATATGTTGGAATATTCATGTACTTTGCCTGAGTATTATAGATTGTGAGACGTGTCATTTTGCCTAAGTTACTTACTTTGTGTGGGAAAAGTAGGTTTTGTGATTTGTTACGATAATCTCTAATATTCTCGGGTTTTATCTGTCGTAATATGTATTGTAGTTATTGAAACTTTCCTTTTGTAGCACTCGGACTTTAAGTGAAAACCGTATTAAAATATTTTCATAGTTTGAAATATTTCACTGGAAAGTAACTCAATTTTGATATTTTTTAATTTACAATGAATATGATTTTAATTAGTATCTCAAATATTTGTTTATGTACCTATCGTATAAAATATGAAATAAACGTTCTAAACTATTTTAATATAGTTATTTTTTACACCGAGTAAAACAACCAGATATAGGGCAAGGTTTCATCACAATTTATATAATATAATAGACCCCTAGATGGGCCAGTCCTGGCTCCCGGTATGTAACATTAACTGAGATAGGTCCAGAGATACTCAGCTTCATTACACTCAAAGTGACGTTATTTACATAATAAAGGAGTTAACTCTACAGATTCAAACTTTACTAATATCTAACATTCCTATAGTGTAACTTTGTTGAGATTATCTGTAGACCATTTACATAGTTTTCACTAAATTATTACTGTGAAATTTATTTTGTATACTTTAAATTGTTATATTTTGTTTATATTTTCAAGCTCTCTACAAAAATACTAACTTTTTTACTAATTTATGAATGGACGCTTGTGAGGCGGGCGTTAATAACTGCTACACAGTTTGTAAGTAATGCGGTTATTATCGTTATAATTTTTTTATGTAATTTTGTTTATCAATAAATAATATATTATATTATTATTTTATAAGAAATAGAGAGATAGAGACTAGCAAAAGCCGGCCATTCTGCCCACATTTCTTAATTTACTCTCCGTATACTTTACTCCGTATACGTTCTTTTCATTTATCTGAAAAGAAAATAAACATTATTTGATAGCGTTAACATTAAAATAAACGTCACGTGACTCCGCTATATTCAGCAAAATGCATTCCCGACTTTTCAACATCGCTTTGTAACAAAGGTTAAGGTTGGAAATATCCAATATGAAATTCTTAACACAAAGGATAATATTATTGTATATACATATATTCTGTTCTGTTCCTTCTCCACTATCAATATTAATGGGCAACTTAACGATCCGCTCTATCGAAACTACTGTTCGCATTAAGAGCCGTCTTATTAGTTATCAGTGTTGCCGTATCGGTGTCGGTTATCGTATTTAGTATTAATGTTGCCAGACTAAGGGGGGGAGTGTCACAGTGTGTATGGATTTTTTGTGGTTTCGTATGGTTGTTTTTTTTTGGCTTTCTGCTTTTTTGTAATTATTAGGACTAGGAAAATGACTATCATGTTATCTTTAATGACTTTTTATTATATGGACTATATATTGTACATTGGTTTTTGGGTTCTTATATTTAGATCGTCTCCTGTTTAATCTCTGCCTTTTTCTATATTTTTTCTTTGTTTACATAATTATGTTTATCTATTCATGAATGTGGTTAAGAGCATATAATACGAATGTTTTACATTTTCCTGCTTTTCGAGTATTTTGTCTTATTTTTACAATGTAACACTAACACTCATCTTCACTACTCGATTCGGATCTAATTAAACACTATAAATAAATACCGCCTTTTATACAATTTAATTACAAACAGTGCTGCTATTATTCAAGTTAAAGTATAGTGTTGTCATACCTAGAGAAGAGAGATACCTACTTATTAATAATAATTATTATCGATAGATATAACCAGTTAAACACACATAAAAAACTCTGCGCTAGTTAAGATAGTGGTGTATGAATTAACTAAATATATTCTGTTCTTATTATTATTTTCCAAGTACGTAATACCGGTCCTTATAGCGACTCGTATCTTCACTTTGCAGGCACAACAAATTGCCTCGGCCTTAGGTGGTGTAGGTGTTATCGATCTGAATGCCTCTCTTATGAACGTGATAAATACATAAGATCGTATGTAATTAAAGTTCTTCTAAGTAATAAAAATACTATAAATGTAGTGTGTTAGTTTGTATAAATGAATGTACTGTTTCATGCGCTGTAAAGTTACGCCACTCAATTTGCAATAGACATTACGGCGAAAAGTGGAGGACTGAGTGCCTTGACACTAGATTATTACTGACTACAAAAATAAATTATACAAATTATAATAACTAATAATAAATTATACAAATTATAATAACTAATAACTTTAATCTTTTATGTGTAAGACATATGACCACATCGAATCGATTGACTTGACGTTGTATATCCCATAGCCTTCCTCAATATGAATGGACTATCTAACACAATCGATTTTTTCAACTCCTACCAATAGTTCCTGAGATATCAACCAAACAAACTCTTCAGTTTTATAAATTAATTAGAGTAGACATGATGTTTTTAATACAATTTTTACAGTACAGATTTGAACCCACTACCATCCTTTAGCTAAGTAGTCAATTATAATTGGTATTATATTTATTGTAGGTATTAATGCAACGGTGTAACGTTAATGCCTTGTTGCTTTACCCGTTTTTATGTCTTACAAAGACCTTTATGTGTAATTAATTTTTATAGTCCAATAAAAAGACGACACGGATCTAGTCGTGTTTATTATCCGACTCTGTTAAAAAGGAGGTGGTGTGTTGTCGTTTTTCTTATTTGCATTCTATTTAATTATAAGTATAATATATTCAGAGGCAAAAAATTATTATCAATGTATCTTTTTAGAAAATGTAACTTATTTCAAGCTTTTCAATTTCTCAAATACCTCTATACTTCATTTTGACTTCAGTCTATCTATTCAGGTGCTTTTTCAACATTTTAATTCAATTTCTGAAGTAGATATATTCAACTTTCAACGCTAACTTTCTTCGATCTTACCTGCCTCGTGTATATTTTTTATCAAAACGTAACTTGATAGTAAATTATGAAAAATAATAGTCGATACTAAAAATACTTCCTTTTTAATAGTGATTGTCACGGTTTCGACGTCGAGAAGCAGAGGTGTCTTAATTGGAATGTAGCGTTTAAACACTAGGTCAAGTTTCCCTCTCACTAACCCTGCTATGTGCGGGAGCATCGTAATTCTTGTTTCTATCAATATAATAGCATTTTGACTATCATTTACAAACAGTCCACCCACACTTACAATGAATGAAATATCAAACCTGAACTAATTGAAACATCTTAAACTAAGCCAACCGATTATATCCCCTACTAAGAGTGCTGCTAGTAATAAAATACTATGAGCTTACGGAATTATAGCGATTTGAATAAGCGTACTACGGACTTTATAGGCTATAAAATGTTTCTATTCTTACTCCAGTTTGTAATCGACCGAAATAATGTGTGGTGGCCAATGATTGGGCCAACGTATGATTTTTTTAAAAATATGAAATGAGTAAATTAATATTTGTTTTATATATAAATATGTTGATTTTGTTGTTATATCAGGAAATTGAAATTTCATTTTATGTGGTTGGATAGTCCATTTATTAAAGAAATGGTTGTGGTAGTAAGTCCTGTGGTCCTCGTATATTTATAATGTGTCATACGCTTAGTTATTATTTATTTATATTGTTAGCTTGTAGTTATTTCCATTTGACCTCAGACGAAGCTGTAACTAAAAGCTAGTAATAAATAAAATGGAATGTCGTTACACTGTTTTATTACCTAAAAAAACTGAGAACCAGGGATTCCTGAAGCTAATAAAATAATTAATACAATATTTTTTATAGATCTCATCATTATTGCCACAATATTTGACAACTTTATTCTAAACAGCGATCATAAGGCGTTGTTTAAGTATCCTGTTATCACCATACGTGACAGATAGTGTTAGAAGTATAAATCGTTGCATATCTCATATAATTTTATTAGACCACACTGCTCTAGCCACGTGTTTAAATCATTAAGTGTATGTACGTAGCACAGTAATTGAAGCAATTTTATGATTCTGTTTAACTTGACAAGATTATTTTATAGTTTAAGTTATATTTTTTATTAATTTGGCGAAGAGTAAATTAATATTATATTACTCGTCGCCATCATTTATATTAATATTATGATTATTTATTTGTGTTTTCTTTTTTTACCAGGTAAGTTGCTGAATGATGGTGGTTTGTAAGTAATGGGAAGTATTTAGTATTTATTAAATTGTTTATTACTTATATATGAGATGATTGTCGTTTAGCTTAAAGGTGTCATATGTATGTATCACTTAAAATTTAGCTTATGTTGTGGCACAGCCGGCCGTGTCTCGGAAACTGGGCGGAAAATGTGTCCATTACCGGAAGCTAAAAAAACCTTAAAGCTTTTATCCACGCAACATAGGTTTTCTATAATAGCGGAGTGGTAATAGTATATTTTGACTATATTTTCCTTATGTATGTACAGAAATTTTAAAAGCCCTTAATGTGTGTAATGAAATTTTATAACCTATTACTTCCTATACAATAATGTGATCTAACTAATTTATTAAGAAACCAAACGTAAGTGAACGATCTCGTCAAAGATTCTTGGCATTGATTCTCGTGTATTAGCGGCGCCGTGTTGGTGAAGATGATATTTTGACGTGCTGGCCAACAATGGAACAAACTTTGGGAACTACTTACCTTTTATAACTGGAAGACTTATTTGTAAAATAATTAATTTTACGAATCAAATTAATTTTACGTTTAATTTTTGTATATTATCTTTAAATTTATCACTTTTACTCGCATGGTCAAATGAAAATATAAGAGTTGTATATGATCTCTGATCGCGCGTACTGTGGATTACATTAAAACGATTAACGTAATGATTAATGATAGACTATGGCAATATAAAAATATTTTTGTATTCGAACCAGTAGTTTCTGAGGTTAGCGCGTTTGAAACAACAGACATTTTAGCTTTACACATTAGTATAGCTAAAGAAGGAGAAATTTTATATTATTTACTCAAACATTATTTACTTACACAAAAAAAAGGTAAATGTTTTCAAAACTATAAATATTTTCTCACGTGATTCACGTGCACTATACGATCTATGAAAGACTTATACTTATATCTATTTATTGTTTCTACATACGTTTTAGTAATAGAGTGATTGCTATCTTTTTATCGACGAAATCTACCATTATGTCTCATATTGATATCGATTTTAGTGACCCTCAAACAACTACTTATATAAAATAGTTTGTTCTTCTCATTTTTTGCTTCATAAAGAAGAAGAAGAAGAAAAGTGATAATTACTTTTCTTTTTATTTCTTTAAATATACTAAATTAAAAAAAGGAAAAATCTATCTAACGATATCGTCCGCGTCTTTATTAAATGACGCCATCTTGAAGAGGGTGACCATAATATTACAGTGGAATATTTAAAACATCGATTTTTCTAATGATGTAATTATCGTAATTATAAAGGAACAGACAAGTGACTCGTGAAAGCTTTTAGAAAAATTAAATTATATTCTTGCGATGATGGATTGTGCAATAATATTTTATAGATACTGTTACAAAATTACATTATGAAAGTTACTAAGCTTATTTTTTTTATTTTTATCATATGGTACTTAATATTCAAAGCATCCTATCTGATTCCACAAAATGCCAAGCATTCGATTACAAGCTTTTTTTGTAATTAAAAAGCAAACATTCGTATGAGTCGTAAATAGAATCAAATTTACAACTATGTCAATGCACCCGCGTATAATTCATTAATAAATATACATATTTTCATATATGTAAAAATATCTGATATAAGTTAATATTTATAAAATACTCGCTTGGCCATAATTTAAACTTAGGTCTAAAGTAAATAAGAAAAAAACTAAAATGCTTGAAAATAATAACAATAATATAGAGAAAAAGGGTATTCGTTGTTAAATTAAAAAATGTTTAGTTCAACACATTTAAAAGAAATTATACTATAAAAAAATTCAAAACAGACTACTTAAGTAGAATTTATGGTCACTCCAAAAAGAGATATTCTTATAAATTCGTCTCTCAATCGTCATTTGCGTCAAAACAAAGTAGTATTAGAAAGCCAAAAGCGTAATGTAAAGCGTTCTGTGACCTGAATCTCAATGTGGACCGACCGACTGAAATGCTAGTATTGTTTCTATGTTAAAAAATAACCCTCTAATTTAGCTTTTATTACTTAATTTTGAGGCCGTTGTGGCGTATTCTAACAGCTTGACTGTTAAGTGACGGTTGCGGGTTCAATTACTACTCGGGGAATTAGTGAAAGATGTATTAGGATATCCCGAATATCCCTTGCGTAGTCGTTTAAAATTTGGATATAAGCCCCCTTATTTTTGCCCTGATTTTACTTAATAATACGCATCAAACAAAATGCTTGCTAAAGCTTTCAACCTCAACATAGATTTACAATTTTTAAATGAAAAATATTTCCGTTTTTCACTATTTCACGTTGGTTCTTGTCGGCTGTGATGACAACTTAAAGAATAAAAATTATTATCGTCTAGAGTTTGAGTAATCTAATTTTAATATAACATTTAAATTACATACTTTAAGTATTATAAACATTCTTCTCGAATATTTATGATTTAGCGCTTCTTTTAATTACATACAAAATTAACAAATTGCTACGAAATACCTGTGTCACGACGGAAGGGTTTATAATAAATAGACCTACGCTACGTAACGCCCTATATTAGAGTTTTAATTTGCTAACACTTTGTTACACTTCTGCTTAATAAATACGCTAAAGTTAGTAATTTTATTCTTTTTCATATTCCATATTCAACTGTTTGCGTTTTGATCCTTATGGCGCAGTAAACCTTGGTTGGTTGATATTTGTGGTTTCGATTAGAAGTAGGGGGTTTTGGTTACTTGGAAGTTCTCAAGAGGTCCTTAAGACTGGGCTACCTAATCTGAATTTTCAAATTTCTATCTATTATTAAATAACTATGCCATGTTAAAACAAAATACACACAAAAATATAAAAAAGAATTGAAGAGGACTTCCTACAAAATGAATAATACGGTAGCAACAAGAAAATATGCGGTAATTAAATGTACTGATTGACATAACTGTTTGACGGCACCTCGTTGGCAGCGTGTTACTGTGCGCGTTGTACCAGACACATGACACGGGTAAACGAACTAACGATTATGACGCATATTTCTTTATTAATAGGTGTACTTTCTTTGAAAAAAGTTTTTTTTTATCTAGGTAATGTAGTAGCAAGTTTATTTCCAGAAATTGAGTTTCCAAAGACGTCAGAGCTCTTATTAAAACGTATTTAATTGCGATGACTTTGAACGGAGATATCCCTTCGAAAAAATTCAGTCGGTATCGACATTGACTAACTGATTTTTAACCAATTACTTTGTCTATTGGAACGAAAGAAAGCATTCACCGAAATAACTAAGACGATGAATTGAAACAACAAGCTCTGCGTTGATTAATTATTATTATTTTTATACTATGTTTTTTTAGTGAATCGATAAGAAACGCAAGATATTTTTTTACAATAAGGTGTAGAGATTAGTGGGGCTTAATTTATATTTTTAATATTTATAGTTTTCAATTTGTATTTCTTTAACATGAAAATGCAAAAAAAATATTCCTAATATCAAGAAAGTTAGTACTTGTAATGTACAAAGTATTTGTGCCAATTAGTTAGTATGTCACGTGCATGTTTCAGTTTGTAGTGAAATACATATAAAGGAAACTTGTTGATTTTTCAAACAACTTCCACTTTCAATACAAAATAAATTCTTATATTGGCGTTTAATTACGTGGCCGCAACGACTAGGTAAATTTTATAGAAAGAAAAATTGTAGTCGGGCACCCAAAGAAATGGGTTTAATTAAAGCCCGGGCTGGAACAGAGTGCGACAAGAAAACCGCGAAAGTGTTAAATAATGATGTTTTTGCATATAACTTGTAGGCGGTAGCGGGTGCATGCGACTCATAGCTAGTTTGTTTTTTATCTGAGATTTGAATATGGTTGTTAATTTTTATTCCCATTATCAGGGTAGCGTGAACGGGAATCATTATGTATGAGTATGTCGTCGAGGTTGTCGTTGGATAACATTGGAAGGGTTTACCGTACAACCTCTTTCGTGAGTTCTCCATTCAACGTGACACTGGCGAAGTGATTTTGTGCTCAACTGGCACGCTCGGAACGCCATATTAGAAAGAACAGAACAGAACAGAACATTGGAAGGGAGCAGCAGGTAAAAGCTGATCCTACTACGATAAATAGATGTTTGTTCAGCTTTTCATTAAAACTACAGAACAAATTTAGATAAAAGCTTACACTAATATACCTGATACATCAAAATAACACATAGGCTGTATTTGTTTAAACATTTTATATAATTTAGCTATAATATAACAACAACTTTAAGCGGGCGGCGAAACCATGCGTGGGTTCACGCTCTAGTTTAATATAAAATCGCTGTACGCACTAAACTTGATCTCCCAAAACACCATTATAAGGCTGGAGTTGGAAGAAAGCAATTATGCTGCGTAACAAATAAGCGATGCTCAAATGAAACCCTTCGAAATATTCAGGTGCCAATGATTTGTTGTGTTGTTTTAAAATATTTTACAGTATATTATTTTTGCTTTTACTTTGACTTAAAATGCGTATAAGAAACTACGTAAATTTACGGGAGAATGAGTGGGATATTTAACTACATATACATGACCCGTGCCTTATGTTAGTAGATTTATTTTCATTACTTTACTTTAGATATTACAATATTATTAAAAACTTAACTTATATAATGACTAATTTACTATAAAAACATCGAATTGTTCCCACATCGGGGGATCGGATCAACAACCATCTCATTGTGTGACTGTAACACGTTGTCCCATTTCGACACTACAGCCTATCGACCGCAGCACTTAAAGCAGAAGATTTAGTTTACCCAATCATGTAGTTGTTAGCTTTCTTCAAGTCATACACGAGGAATTACACCTATAATTCACTTTAACTACTATTAGTCGCAGCTACGTGTAAGTTCTAATAATTATATGAGCATGCTCGTAGGGAGCTTTATTACGTTCAGGCATGTCATTATCGCCTATGAGTACAGTAAGAAATTTGTAAATGGATTAATTGAAAAAGCTAGTTTATAAATTATTTTTTAGTTTTGTTATAGTTTTACAAAGTATTTTTTTATTATAGTGCTTCACAGCATAATAATAACGTTTGAAATCAATTTCGATAATAACACTTTTAATACATTAGAAGGATAAAAAAAAGGGGAATTAAAACGAAAAACATTCATGCAGCTGTGGTGCGAATTTGTAGGCAAGAAGAAGAAATAAAAATTATATTTTATATTTTATTCTCTTTCTTTTGTTCAGTGGCTCCACGTAAGCTCTTTGCTCTTAACGCATAGCGTTATTTGAACGGCGCGACAACGTGAGGATGCCTCACCTTGTTGTGATGAAATAGCTAGGGAGTTAATACGATGTAATAAGTAATTTTGAGATCAGTTACCAAGTAGTACACCTAGACCGTATATATTTAGAGATAGGTACATATATAAAGGGTTTATTTAACATAAAGTTGTGTTTATCATAAATGTTGGCAACACTGGTCTAATAGTAATAAAAATAGTGTAGCTTTATGGTGTATAAAAATGGACATAAATCAGAGTTCTCGTTATTTTTTCGTTTTTATATTTGCAAAGTAGAACGATAGTGTGTACGAATTGCCAAGAATTTTCGACTAATTGTTTAAAAATCCAAAATCGTCCTTACGCTCTTTCCCATATGACAGAAGGAACAAAGTGTCAGGACAAGCTATTCTCCGCTTTGCCTTGAGAGTTTTGCCTTGTTACCACATTTACAGTTACATTCTTGTGCAATATGTAGGGACTATTATGATTTGATAGTTACTTATCGTTTGCAATTTAAATGAAGTTGGTACCTACTATTATGAACTTACAGGAAGTTTCTTACCTTACTTTATTAAGTAAATCTTGTGAAATTCAGAGCAGTTCAGTTATTGACATTTTTAACTCCAACAGTTGAAATTGAAAAATCTACGAATTTTAAGTAAAATGTTTTTAACGTGCCTTTCAGATATTCTATGTGGATCCAATACATATGTATAAAAAAAGTGTTTTTATATTAAAAAAGCAGTTATTATATTGTAGCTTCACGCTATATTCCGCATATAATACAACACGAGTAGTCAAAGGGAACTTAGAGTCAAGTGCTCTGCTCTTTACTTTATTTTGCAAAAAAAAAATATTTGAGCCATTTCGTATTGAGTGACACAAGTCAATGCCGCCTCGCTTCATCTTGTTACCAGAACGAGAAAATGAAAATAATTAATTCCCCAGATTGAGAATTGAACCCATAACTGTTATGTTCACAGTCGTGTAATTTTAATTAGAAACAGTTTCTTTTATATCATTTATTGAACTAATTAAAAGTAGGAATACACTCGAAGCAATCGTGTTCTACACAACAAATATGAGAACCGTTGATTTATGAGTAAAACTAATTAACGAACCAATTAATAAAATGGCGGAAATAATCCTTATCAGAGTTACCTCCTCGCTTGACTTCGTGGCGATATTAATGTTCCTCTCAGCTTGCTGTTTTTTATCTGGAAAAATGATATTGTGAGTGTTCTACTGTACTTATTTCAGAAAAGTGTAAAAAGTGTGTTTCTTTTCTAAATGGGGAATAACTATTATAAATATTAAAAACATAATAATATTATGTTAAATTATTTATAGTAGGCGTGTGACGTCACCATCTAGCATAATGAACAGTCATCGACATTCGAGATAGTGATAATATATTATATTGTTTCTACTTCTACGCTGCACGTTGGCTTGATGGTGCCGGTACGAGATGTCTCTAAAATGGATGTTGCGTGGGGAAAGAAGTGTCTAAACATAACTTAATATTTAGACACTCTCTGGTATATGCGGTCAATTCCTGAATTAGTTCCTAAATGCGCATATTGAAGTAATTTACAACTAGTTTGAAAAAATCCCAATCTTTGCATGTAAAGATTAAATGTGATACTATTTCCATTACCTTTGTAGTTTGTGACTTAAAACAAAATGTATTTTTAATATTTTAAACTACCTTACTTTGTTGAAATCACACAATTAAATAACTTTTAGTCTTGATAAATGATCTCATTCCTAACTTTTTTCGGTTCCGTCGAATGCGCGAGGTCCCTTAATTGCCTTCCAGCATTCCAACACATACCAGTAATTTTTAACTTGCTGTTTCAGACATTTTAAAGATACTACGGTATATTTTACTCTATCTGTTAAGAAAAATAAATAGGGTTCACGCCGTTTTGTAGGAAGTTAACTAGGTTTGTTTCAACTTGTTTATTGGCCTTTTAGTTTTTAAATGTTTTTTTTTTCTTTAGTGTTGTTTGGTTGTGTAATGCTAGTAATGGATAGTATTATTGCTCATTCTTACAAAGATTTTTTTAGTTTTATGCTACGTGGCGCAGGGTAGGCAGAGGAAACCTATTGTTTTGATACTATGACGGCGGATCTCAACGCCGCGCTTTGCCTTGTGTCTAGAAGGGGGAAATGAAAAGAACTCATTTCACCAAGTGAGAATCGAGCCCACAACCTTCGTGACCTAGTCTTTTGAAGACATCTTAAGAGGAATGTCATCTCTTGTTATTTGCTCGATTTCGGCAATTATAATGAATGATTTGCTTATATTTTTTTTTTAATAGCCACGAAGTAAGTAATAGTGAAGAGCAAGATTCTTCATAATTATTTTTGTTAAATGTTTTTTTGTATGAAAATACTAAAACACGATCCTTAATCCCGACCGGACGGACAGGCAGAGAGAACCTGTTCTTAAGAGTCTCCCTCCTTCATTCAGACTTTGTAGACATTTCGCGTTAAATGGCGAAACTCAACGCTGCACTTTATCTGAATTTACACTGAATAAAAAGTGTACACCATGTTCGTAGCCTAAAAATATACGAGTTCTGTGAATTCATAAAAACTATTATGTGGGTCGTGTCAAAAATGATCTATATCTAACCGCTCTTTGTGTTGAACTAGCCGGACACAAGTGTCAAACATTTTGACAGGTGTCAAATTTGACAACTATTACAGAACAATGAAATTTTATTCTATATTTTTTAAATTATTAAATATTGATTTAATTGCTGAGCTATTTCTTCTTTTCTATTACGTAATAAATAGTTTTTATTGGAACATACATGAGTTACCTATCACTTTACTTTTTACAACTGTCTTTCATGTTGTACTTTTTTATATCACCTATCATAGAAATGTAACTGATTAGCCTCCTGTACATGGAAGATATAAGAACCTTAACTCATTTAAATGCATTTAACATTGATGTGTTTTGTTAAATTTATTTTATTTCTATCGG
Source organism: Heliconius melpomene melpomene (assembly GCA_000313835.2). Lineage (NCBI taxonomy): Eukaryota > Metazoa > Arthropoda > Insecta > Lepidoptera > Nymphalidae > Heliconius > Heliconius melpomene. The sequence continues at coordinate 50,922 of HE671452.1, read as the reverse complement.
GTTATAAATCAAAAAGATTATAAAAAAAGTAATTCATATTAGTAAATCAACAATTGTGTAATTCAATCGGGCGAAGTCGCGAGTGGATCGCTAGGCCTTTATATGTTAGTATTATTTAGATCTAAAGCTAAAGCCTAATATCTTTTAACCACAAATCTAATCGAATTTTAGATTCTGATTGAAAGCTGGAATTAGCATTCTTAGGTAAGTGTATATAACCGTTTCTCTGCTCCGCCGGGCCGTGCGACGTTGGCGTTTCCCCGCGAAATTGACGAGCTTTGATCTATTGGATATACCACGTTACTATATAACCACGCTCAGTTACGGTTTTCATCTTCTAGCGTAATTAGCTGTGTACACTATGCGTTACGTCTGGGTTTACTTATTCTTTTTTATATTTTAAGCGATTAATTTGGAAAATTTATTAATATCTATTTTTGGTGCATAGTTAGGTACTTTGTATGCATTATGTGCATATATTTAAAATGTAGCCTGAGAGAAAGTAGCTAAGTTTTTCGGCTATATTTATAACGGAATCAGAATTTGATAAGAGCTCTTAAAAAAATAATATGATTATGTACTTGGTATATATCAATAGATATGGTTATATTACCAGTTATTTTTCTATAATATTTTGATAATAGTTGGATAAGCAATAATATTTTGAATTAGGGAGTCAAACCCACGACGTGTACAGCCTGTCCTTAAATCAAAAGTACAAAATACCATCTAGGCTATGGACCATGGTACATTGTATTAAGAAGTCAATATTTAATTATTAACTTAAATGAACCGTATACAAATAATGTTTTATTATAATAGTTCACAAATAATTTAAAATTTTACTTTGTAACTCGTTTAACATGGGACATTTAAATCGTAATTGTTTTTCGTTAATTAATTAAATATTGAAACTGCTGCATCAATGGCGTTGTGTTTAACGACTTTATCGGGGAGGCCTCGGCCTTTTATTGTATGCTTTTTGTTTCTGTTATATTGTTGTTAATACAACAATATAATTAAAGGCCTTTTTAATGTTGAGAAGTGTCGTACTGTAAACGCGATGGTAGTGCATTTGAGTCTACTCGAAGGAAGGTTTGTATTTTACAATGCGTTAATGAAGAACGACATTTTTGATGCCATCATGGCGCAGCGTCATAGCGTCTGAATGTAGACGTACCGGTTGTGAGTTTTATTCTCACTCGGGGATAACAAGACACAATGTTATTTAAATAGTATTTGTTTTTCGCCTTCATAATCCTCAATTAGCTTCACGCTATATCTCACACATAGCAAGGCAGACATAGAGAACCTAGTGTTAAAACACTCCGTTGTATGTGGGGATTGAATCCTAAACCGTCAAGTTTACAGTCAAACGCTGCGCCACAGCGGCCCCTAATATAACATGATTGACGAAGAAATTAACTCTTAGGTGTCCATTTTAAACTTAAAAACACTTTTATCATACAACCATTACCATCACACAACGTCTTCGCTAAGACGCCGTTAACGAACACTTTTCTACTAAAAGAAAACATTTTCGTGGAAATACTTGTTTTATGGCGCTATATAATTCAATAAAAAAATATCGCTCACTACGTCGGGCTGCCGGGTTCTAACGAACTAGAGCCGGTTAGCTTTACGGCGCGTCGTGCAATCAAACTTCCTAAATAGTGTTTGTTTTTGTATTCATTTATCTAGATTAATATTTGTAATTTAGTGTAGATAATATTATAAATAAAAACCCTAACGTATTAAAAAATCCCTGACGTATTATACGTTAGGGTTTTTTTTAGCTTAATGCTGTGTTATGTATATAGCAGGGTATGCGGAGACCTCTGTTCTCCACTTTCCGTTGAATTTTAGAGGCGTCTTGTTTTCAAAGGAATGAAAAACTAATAAATAGTAATTCATTCCCGTGTATTTGAGTGGGAATCGAACACGAAATCGAATCGAATAGTGTGGTTAATGTAGATGTGAATGTAGAGAGTGTATACTCGTATTCAATATTTGCTGACCTATGTAGTAAGTAGATTTAAATATTTTTTAAATTTCTTAACAGTTTTGTTTATTATTTTACTATTAGTCTTAAAAAAATATAAATCTATCACTCAACTACATTACAATTGTCGTTGTAAGAACGTAAGTGAATTAATACATCATTTTAGCAAATGATCTAACTGTCGTCATCTCATTCGTGCGACACTTTAGTGACAGTTCTAAAGAAAACTCTTGAGATAATTTTACTTTACTGGGCTCGTTATATAATAATTAACTAAATAACAAACGATTATTTTAATTTTATAAAAAAATATTCGCTCATTAATAACTACAAAATTATTAAATTTCCGTAAAAAATCTCGTGTTGCTTAAGAATTTACAAGGAGTTTTAGTATTTTCATTGAACCAGTAGTATTTTTTTGTACAATATAGCTTGGTATTCCCTTATCAAATCAAGTAGGGTATAAAACAAGATGTACAAACTTTGCGCCGGGACCCTTATGTGGAGTTAAGTTTTATCCGCTCCCTTTATAAAGTGAACCGTAAATTTTATATGCAAAGATAAATTTTGTATAGATATATCTATATTGTACGCACTAACAAGATAAAATGTGGTGTTGTAGTTTACATTAATTTGAATATCTGCTTTATTTGAAAGGAGAGAGAGGAGGTTGCAGGTTCGGTTCCCTTTCAAGAAATTGAATTATTTTCCATTTCTCGCCCTAGTAACAAAGCAAACAGTGGCGTTGAATTATCGCCACTCATAATTCAATATCTCTAAAATTTGGCGATACGTGGGGAACGGAGTGTCTTAACACATAACAGGTGTGTGTGTACCTAATAAATTCTTTTTCATAATTAGCGCATAACTGAGTTTTGTATATTCATTCTTTCCCTATTCCGTAGTTATAATCATTACAATTTTAATTACTTTTTCTTCTCCTTATATATATTCTACTAGCTATACTTCCATAGGTATATGTATGTATAAGTATGTAGATACTTCAAGACCTCTATCAATCCCAGTCCCAGTTAAAGTTCTTTTCGGGTCTGACATGCGGAGTTAACTTATAGTAAACCTTTTTATTCGCCGTCCGATAGCGCTCGTAGAAATAAATTCTTCATGTAGATTTATTTTTACATGTTGGTCTTATGTGTGTATTAAGTTTTAGAAGTCTTGGTAGCGCAGTGGAAGCGTAGCTTGATTGTGCGATGGTTGTGAATACGAATATTTAAGAGTTTTGTATCTCGCATTTAGGAAGGTAGGCAGAGGAAACCTATTGTTAGACATTATACTCTCCACACACTGCTCAATTTAGCGTTAAGAAGAAAATAAAAATAATTAATTCCTTCGAGTGGGAATCGAATCTACCTTGGTGTTGCCTTGCAAATGTTATTTTTGAAGTCGCCGTTATTATGTATTAATTTATGAGAAAAATATTTAAATATTTTTTTATTATTACCATTTTTTAGGTGTATTTAAAAATGTTGCGGTATTTTCGCCATTCATGGACCTGGCATATGTTTAGGATTTTAATACATAAACATCAAGCAAAGCTAGACACAACTGAGCCACAACAGTCCCCTGATATGTTGTATAAATTACTAAGACGGAATATTCTCAATAATTTGGAAGAAGTGGATCTTAACGAGACCCTTCGTAGCAAAGGCGCGTGACTCGAATATATAGGACGCGAGGCTATTGAAAATTGACAATCGTAAATTTATTAACCGTATTTCATGAGATTATTGATAAAAATCACTTTATAGTGTCGTAAAATATCTTATTGCAGAATGCCGATAACCGTTTTTTTATTAAATATTTTGAAGATTTGTAAGGCTATAAATAAAGATTTTAAGAACTTTTTTTAAGATAAGCTTTTTTTAATTATATTTTATTATATTAGTATTACTACGTAGGTGTAATAAAAGTAGAAGCAATTTTATATATTACCTGCCATTTTTATGGAATATTTTTATTAACATACGAAAGCTCTGAATTACGTAGTTATTTATTAATGATTTTTTTTGTTGTCATTTATTTTAAATTATCTACTATAATAGAAAAAATATATACATACATAGGTACAAGAAATAAAAAAGTCATGCGCTATTCTTTAATCAAACTTTTCCAAAATAAGATGTAACCTTATATTTGCATTTATCGAACGTTTTACTGTTTTCTTATTTATGGTGAATTTTACAGCTATTTTATCTTTGGATGCCTTTTTTAAGGATCTATTCTGTACAAATCAGAGCTTCTATCTTAGTTTTTATGATCGAGTTCGCCCATAAAATGTATACTATACGATTTATACTAAGATTACTGACTGAGATTGCTAGTGCTAGTTGCACGAAGGTCACTATATGAGCCTAGGTAATGTGATTGTTGTACATTAAATTTCCATTTGAATTCATGGTTATATTTAGATGATAGGTCATATCATTCCCCTGAGTATAAATCAAACCCACATCCGTTGTGCTCGCAGTCAAACGCTAAGCCGCTGCGCCATGATGGCCTTAAAATATATATCAGAATATACATAAGTATACTATAGAATCCTTTTAATGATTTGCAAACTCGTTACCGACTTGTTTTCATTTAAAATTTTGAACGAATTACAAATTTCAAAGAGTTAATCCAAAAATAAAGCGAACTGCCAAAATTAAGTCCACCCTTATCTAATAATAAGTTGTTAATGGAGTTGTGAAAACATTTGCCGTCTCCCTTTAACATGTTGAACCATTTTTTTTGTAGCTTCCCGGTGTCACGCATTTAGCAGGATAGACAGAGGGAACCTAGTGATAAGACATTCTGTTCCCCCTGCACTGCTGAATTTTAGAGACATTGGATATTACGACCACAATTTGTTTTATTACAAGAGCAAGGAAATGAAAATATTAAATAATTCATTCCCCCGAGTGTGCCACTGCGCCACGATATTGAAACGTGACAAATGGAAAGGGATTGAGATCTTCAAGCTTAACCGTTTTCAAATAAATAAGTATTAAATACTTTTAGCTTATTTCCTAAATAAAATGATTAGATTTTCATAAAAGAATTATTACTACGACTCTTTCTATTTAACTTTGTAAGTTGTGTAAAATATTGAAAATCTGTAGGTACATATTTTTTATTATTATATTAAAGCCTATTACTTGGTGAGGACCAATATACGACTAGGCTATATACTAATATGCCTATGTTCAGCAGTGGAAGAGGGCATGCTGATGATGATAATGACGATAAATTATTATATTGTTAGAAATAATCAAATAATGACCATAGAGGTTGTATAAGAACGACTCTAATTACTGGCTGGTACTTTTATGGGCTGTCAACGACGACCGAAAGAAAAGGATCGCTAACGTCACTCTGCCCGATGGATTCTTTAGAACCAGATATTGTTATTAGACTGCTAGATAATTCCCTTTGGTTGTTTAATAATTATTTGAAGCCTTGTTTTAATTCATTACCTTTCCCACTTTATTTAATATTTCCAATAGTTTCTAACATCAGAAGTGGGATAGAAGCCTTAGTTACTAAGCCATCCCATTCCTGATCTTTCCAATATTTTTGGGTAATCGGGTAGAGTTACATAACAATGTCTTCTGATAGTTGACGTTGCAAAACTACAGGGAGACGCTGTACGCGAACTCCCTCCCCTACTAGTACACTTCGCGAGATAAAGCCGCGAAGTCAGACTTCGTGTTGGTGCTGGGTGCGGCACAATGTGCCACTGCACCATCGACATTAACCTAAAAACAACGCCAACGCAGTTACCAGAGTTGCCGTTATCCGTGGGTCTACAAGCACCAGTCGAGCAATATAGCTGAGCAGTTACTTGAAGTGTGAACTCTTTCACGATCATAACGAAACTGGTAATGTGAGCTCTACTAATACTGATGAAGCTGGTCCTTCTTATGAAACGAAGGAAGGCATCGGGACGCTGCCATGTCAGGAGAGGCCGTGTTAGAAATAATCAAATAATGACCATAGAGGTTGTATAAGAACGACTCTAATTACTGGCTGGTACTTTTATGGGCTGTCAACGACGACCGAAAGAAAAGGATCGCTAACGTCACTCTGCCCGATGGATTCTTTAGAACCAGATATTGTTATTAGACTGCTAGATAATTCCCTTTGGTTGTTTAATAATTATTTGAAGCCTTGTTTTAATTCATTACCTTTCCCACTTTATTTAATATTTCCAATAGTTTCTAACAATATTTATAATTTTAAGCGAGTGAAGTTGAAAATACTATTTTATGTCTAACTTTGCTAAATTCCACACCTACAGTCGTGTTAGTTAGACTTAGAAGACACGACACAAAGTAATGCTTGTTTTAGCTAAGAATGTTTGAATAAGTAACTAACTTCGTTAAATGTTACACACAGTGAATGAAAAAAGGAATAATTAGACATTATATTTTCTCTTAATATTATAATACTATTTAAGTAATAATATTCATATATCAATATTAGATACAGCAACTGACTGTGAACGCCTATGTTTGCGGGTCCATTCCAACAGAAGGGGAAGAATTACATTTCCTCGCTACGGTGAAACAGCACTTTAAAATTGGACGGAAGGTAGGCAACTGAATGTTTTAATACTAGGTTCTCTCTTTGACCATATATACCGGATACAGCGTAAAGCTGAGTATTAATGTAATTATAAACAAAAATTATAAAATATTTGTGAATGCTATAAATGAATATTATTGTCTATAATAATAATGAACGTTAATTACTTGAACTAAATGTATAATAGAATAATAATATTAATAAATACATACTTAGTAGGTGCTCATGAAATATTTACCAATAATGTTGAACGGTACTCTTAAACTAAAATAATAACTGACTATTTACCATAAAAGCAGTATAATTAATTGAAGTGATATACCCACTTCAAATATGTAATTAAATGATGATAGTAAACAAACACACATGTACATTGAGGCCATCGTTGCACCAGTTACGTTAGCTATAGACGGAAGGCCGAAAAAAAACGAAAAGTAATTTAAACTTCATTTATTATTTAAAAAGTAACGGTCAGTAGTGGCGCAGGGGCACAAAGTGTGAATAAATCGATTGTAGGTTTGATTCCCACTCGAGGAAATGAAATGTTTAATATTTTCATTTTTTTCGCTGTCATGTCGAGGCGAAGCGCGGCGTTCAACTTCGCCACTTAAAATAAAAATGAACATTGTGTAAAGAAATAAAATAAAAATGAACATTGAAAGTTATTCTGTAACTAAAATAATGTGTAATATCACGTGTACTCAATCGCGAAATAACTAATTGCGATGACAATATACAACACACGTAATGAAATAATAAATGTAAACGAATGCGCACAAATACATATTTGAAATTATAATGTAATAGGTAATGTAAATACAACTTTCACGCCGCGACCGACCGAGCGTAGCTTTACGCGTAGCACGCCACTTCCCCTACGAGAGATTGTTTGATTGTTTGTTGGTGTGTATTATTTTTTTTTCTTTGTTTCACGCTCTATCCCGCATCTAGCAGGGAAGGCAGAGAGTTGTGTTAACTTCGTTGCCTACTTTTAATCTAAATTATATTTTAAAGTTTAATATTTATTTATCGAACGTATTATATATAGGCACATTCTATGCTGTAGTTTATGTACATATGTGATATTTCGTGAATATATGAATATTTCGTGTTATATAATCGTATGTCGTTTCGTAGCAGCCAACGAAGCGTGTCGTGTATAGATTACTGTTAGCACGCAACTTCCTACGTCGCCTCGACTCGCAAATTAATTTATTACTCTGTGACGTGTTAAGATACTGTCGTTAGAGTATCGCTTAGATTATGTTATTGACTGACTGACTATATACGTATGTAGGGTAGGGTTTATCCTTTGATATACTTTTTTTTTACATATTTTTTTATATTTTTTTTTACATATTTTCGGTATATTTTTATTGTATGTGTAGTATACATACATATAAAAACTAACGTTTATTTTTTTCTTCATTAGTCTTTATAAATCGAAAGTAGTATTATAAATTAGCTTTACGCTGTATCCCGCACACAACAGAATAAGCAGAGGAATCCTAATATTAAGACACTTCGTATAATATATAATTTATAATATTGTTAGTAATTTTTATATGATAGTTAGCTGTTAATTTCACATTTATATTTCATATCCATCTGGATGTCTTCTTAGCAATTATGCTTAGAACTCCGTGATGTATAAAAATCTTTGGGAATGAGTATGTATCTACGTGAAAATTGTGAAACTTCATCATGCGTGTATATTTCCGTTCTGCCTGTTTCCGTTACAAATATATTTATATAAGAACTATATTATTTATGAAGGGAGCTATTGTGACGTAGCGGCATAACGTCTGTACGGTTGTGCGTTCGATTACCACTCGGGGGAATGTACCTATTATTTTCAATTCACTGTCTTGGTAACAATGCAAAGAGTTGCGTTTATTTCCGCAATTAAACACGCAATATCACAAAAATAGTTTAGTGCGTGTGGAACGAAATGTCTTAATAACCACGCTGTATCCCTTATACAGCAGGATACGTCCTTTCTGCCTATTCTGCTATAAGCGTGAAGTTAATACACTTAACTAAAGTAAGTATTTATTCATATACTAGTCGTAGTAGTAGTTAAGTAGTAGTTTTTAGAGTGCGGCGTTTAGTTTGGCAGAACTAAATCATATAGACAGCCTAGAATAATAATATTCTTTCTCTACAACTAGATTTTTACTAGAACAAATTCCAAACTTATGAAATCACGTTAAAATAAATATAAAGTTTTCTATTATACTAGTTTGTATTTTTTCAAACTTTAATATATATTCACGATAAAATTTGAATAAACATAACACATATTACACTCTCCACCTCAAACCGTATGCTGCCACAAGATTGTGGAGACGCTTGAAATTTATAAACTTATAAAATTTTCTTGCTCTACGTCAAAATTACCTCTTTTCAATACCGCACTTTCCATTCAAGTCACGCCCGTGTGTTTAGACGGCGTGCAAGATTGAAATCTCAGAACGGTCGGTAGTTAAATATTACCCCCACATATGCGGGACAGCTGTAAAGTGGTCTAAGACGGAAAGTTGTCATTTTTTGTATGTATATTGTAAGTAGTGCAGCGGTACAGCGTCTGACTGTAAACGTGACAGTTGTGGATTCGATATCAGGTTAGCGCGACGTTTAGTTCTGCCATTCCAACACCTAAGGTCTGACAATTGGGCGTAAAGCAGGAATCTGAGTGTATTAACACTAGGTTACCTTTGCTTAATCTGCTATATGAGAGATTCACGATGTAGCGTGAAGCAATTTTTAAAGTAAATTACATATTTGAACAGAAATTTCAAAAATATAAGTTAGAGGCCTTTTGCTATTAAAGCGAGATATTACGTTGCTCTAAACTCTACGGCGAATACAGCAAGAATAAACAGTATGCTTGAAAATAGAAAACAAAATAGCTACTCAATTTTTGCGTCCATGTCGCAGTAAGTTGTCTAGGAATTTTAAAATGGAATGCTTTTAAAAAGGGAATATTAACCTTCTATGAACTGCTTCGGATTGGATACTTATTTATGAAACGAAAATCTATTTCGAAAGAAACATCATATTTTGTCCAATATTCGAAGACATTTTGGTATATAATTTGCTATCTATCCACTACTTATACTTAAGGATCTCAATAAAAGATACGGACCCATAACCGTCACGTTAACAATCAAAATTTCCACCTACTGCGCTACTCCGGCCTTGTTTACTTATGTTTATATTTATCCACGTACTCGCCTAATTTTTTAAACATTTCATGTTGGTTGGAGTGGTTGAACTCAACGAAGCGCTTTGTCTTCTTAATTCCGTATGCTTATACATATATTACACTATATTTTACAGAAAGATAATCTTAGCGTCTATAATTAAAATCTTAAATTATAAACCGGTTATATTTGGTTCCAGATAATTAATGAATTATTATAATTATTTCCAAATAAGGTAACATTATTCGAGTCACGCGCGGCTGTTTGTTTGCGTGTAAGTAACTTCTATCTGTTCCGAGATACACTTCTTTACCTACTCATTTTCTGCTAAATATATTCTAAAGACGAAATAAATATATAAATGATGTTTTTACTCTATAGTAAATTATGATTTGTACATAATATGGTCTTAAATTTTAATGATTTTGTACAATTGACAGCACCCAAAGTAAATATAATAGTTTATTATACGTAGCAAGTATACGTATATATGCTATATCCGTTCTGTTTGCTACATGTAAATTAAATTATGTCTAAAGAATTTTAACATGGATAGACCACAAAGTAAGATTTTCTTGCTTTGAAATTCCTAATATTACTGAGTCGTTTTGATCGAAATTTTTAACTACGATAGCGAGAATATGTAATTTGTCAGTCATATTTACCAAACCGTTACAAAGTTAGTGCTTTTGTTAAACAAGTCTTTATTTGACATTTTAAGAGCAAAAAAGCTTAGTGACGCTACTCTACTCTTTCTTAACTAATTTATCTTGAACACAGGAACGTAATTTGTTAAATTGGACGCCGTGCTTTGTCTAACCGTACATGAGAAATTTGTATAATTTTCGAAATAAATTGTTGTCAAAATCAATAGTTAGTGTAGGAAACATCCCACACTAACTATTGAATCCAAAACCGTTGTGGGTATAGGAAGATACTTTCCAACAGCGCCGTAACCGTATCTTTTTATTAAAATTTTTATAATTAGTCCAATTTCTGACGTATACTTCACACAGGCCTTAATTCGAAGTATAATACAACTGTAGGTATGTTGTACGATGAATGTGACGAGATGAATCACAGAGATCGCGAAATTCATTTGGCATTGAAATTTTTGAGGCGCTACGTTCTAAATTCGTTTTGAAATGTGTTTCATTAAAGGGAATTAATGAACGAACAGTTTCTGCTTTTTTTGTGTGAATATATACACTTTTGAAATAATCGTGACGATTAATTATTGTCTGTTTTTGGTGCAGTTTGGGTTTTTGTTATTTTTTTGGCTTATCCCGCATATGTCAGGTCTTTTTAATTCATTTAATTTTGTTCTTTTTTCAATATGGGCTTAATGTATTTCACGAAGTTTTTTAAATATTATGTATATCAAAAAAATAATTCTCTATTTACATTTACACAGCTCTTTTCGTAAGCTTTCCAACTTTGCTTTCTTAAACTTTTCTTAATCTCATTTACGATATAATATCACAATGTAATTCAAACCCTCCAAAAACGTCATTATCAAAATAGCTTCACATTAATAGATTATGTTTTATATACAAATTTGGCTAATTTGGGCTGTCCAAATTAAATTTACGCTACCCTGTTTGTGCCCGCCTACGTACGTTAATTGTTTGCTACAACGTTCTCGAATTAATACAGGTACATTCATAACTCGGGTGAGTTTTCATTGTTTTTTATTAAGTGAATATAAAAATCAAATCAGCTTTACGCTGTATCCCGAGCAAAGCAGGGTAGGCATAGAGAACCTTGGGTTAAGTAAGACACTCCGTTCCCAACTTTCCGGAGGAGAAATTACAATATTAACAATAATTAATACCCGCGAGTGGGCATCGAATACACCACTGCCACATTACAGTCAAACCTTTGTGTTGTTATTGTTAAGCATTTATGCTATTTGTTAAATAGTCCTGTTTAATTTAGTTTTCATTTATTTATAGTGATGTTTTCAAAATAATCATCATCGAAACTTGGAAGTCTTAGTAAAATTTTTATAAGTAAATAACAAAACAGAGCCTACGAATTAATTAAGAATACAGGTGTCTTTTGCAATGGGTGGATCGCAGATAAACCCTCCAATGTTGTCAGCATTTTAGAGAAATAACAATATCTCAGTTATAATTTTCCTTGTTTATAAATAACCTTTATACGGTGTAAATGTAATTAATAATATAGTTAATTTTAGTTTAATTTCGTTTAATAAGATTGGTCTTTTTTAAATATAATGAAAATGTGCTTTCGAACTTTATAGATAGATAGACTCTGTGGTAATGCATTCTTACACTAAGAAAAAAAAGAACCGTAAAAACACAAGCAAAGCCATAAGATTAGGTTAGTCTATGTTCTCTAGTTCACTACTGAAGCGAATAAAACACAATCGAAACTTAATAGAAGTGTCATCGACATGTGTCATTCCTGTAATTTCACTTGACAAGGGTAGGATGGCACTTGGATTGTGTTTATATGTGTCTTAGTAAAAAAATATTATTTCTGTTTGTGTTGTTTGTCCGTGATCTAATATATACCAATATGGTTAGTACACCTGTAAAGAGTTCGAGAAAATTTCTATAAATGACACTTGACGCCAATTTTATTACCGTTGCTATATTCAGGAACAGAACTCAACGCATCGTTTGATAAATATATACATTCATATGGAATTATAACGTATATTTCTATAAACTTTACCTAGAATAAAGAACTACATTTTTTATTTAGTTCTTCTCGGTAATTAAATAATAAAAAAAGCATCTTAAGATTCTTGTAGGTCGGATCTTTTTCAACTATTCGTAGAGTCCTCATGTTTTTTACATGACCTTTCTCCACTGTCATCGTTCCTGCGTAATCGAAGGTCACTTCGGTCTCACTAAACATTCTCTTTTCATAAAATAAGATATAATATTCAGGCCCTTAAACTCGAGATTGAGGTAAATTATAAAACCGAAATTATTTATTTACCCCAGCAATTTCGCGCTAACGTCTTCTATGGAGCGAGACGCTTGTTTATTCATAAAGTACTAATTAGTGGCGGGTTTAAGATTAAAAGAGTTAGACTATCTTTTGCCTAAGGTTTTGTCTGTATAGTTATAATATAGTTAATTTGTATCCCGCATATAGCAGGATAAGCCGAGGGAACCTTTGTTAAAACACTTCGTTCTCTAATATTCAAAATATTATATGTCAAGGGGCGGAACTGAACGCCGTATTTTTTCTTTTACGCCACGGCGCCCACTGTTACATAGCTATTTACTCTAATTATTTTCGCTTCTTCGTTCTGATAACAAGACAAAGTCCAAAATTATTTTCGCCCACTTAATATGCAATATGTATTTAGAAAATTGGCTGGAAACCACTTTGGAAACTTATGTTAAAACACTCACTTCTCTAGTGCGTTTACGTTAGTTTCCGTCTACCTATATTCAGAATGCAACGTGAAATTAGCTATCAAAAAACTTTTTATGTTAAAGTATGCAAATTTTTGTTAGAACTATGTATATTAAACTATGCTATTTTACCCTAGACTTCTACGATACTCGCTATATGGCAACATTCTGCTTATAAAATTTGATGTTCGCATTCAATGAATGGATATTTTCCCCTCTGCTGCCACCCAAAGCCGTTTTAAATATTTATAAATGGCAATAACGCGATTCCGTTCCGGCGTTATTGTGTAATTGAGTTATAAACCGACATACGCCCCGTTCCAAATAATTGATATGAATTCGATTGTTCCATTGTAAAAATCAAAATATTTTTTTGCTTTTAATGAAACGTTAGAAGATTATTGTTGTATTGATATTTTATTCTGTTTTTTGTCAATTAAAGAAAGCATATATTTTTGTGTTTTGCCTTATATAATCAGGTAATACATAGAGTTATATCTGAAGCTCTTTAACTCTCCCCCAGATCACATGCAGGTCATTGAAAATAATTCATTTCTCCAAATGGGAATCGAATCCACTAACATCGGTTTCACAGTGAGTCACTCAACCGCTTATCCACGATGGTCTCTTTCGAGTTTTTTTTATTCACTTCACGCTATATCTCGCACGTAAGAGGGTAGGCAGAGGAAACCTGCGAATCTAGTGTTAAGAAACTCCGTACCCATTAACAAAGACACTTTAGTGTCTTTCTTTCCTCTTGAGTTCTAGAGGAATTCTTCTGCATGTTGAGTTGCAGAACTAGACGTCACGCTTTGCCTCGTTATCAGCACGAAGAAATGAATATATTAAAAATTTTATTTCCTCGAGTAGGAATCGAACCTGTCGCTTTCACAGTCCTCCCCGACGCCACGACTGACCTCAATCATAAAATATATATAGTCTTAGTTTTCAAAATGTCTGTTTATTTTATACGTTTTTGTAATAAATTCATTATTTTTGTTTCAGGTACGTACACATTTTGCTTACATCTTATGTTGAAGAGGCTTTCCCTGTTACATGTCACATTTGTAAAATATCATAATACATCTAAGAATGAATCCTTTTAGTAAGCATATTTTTTTGTTTTTTATTTATAAGGGTGTTAAATTAAGTAAGTGTCTAGAGTTGAGGCATTCTATTTGTCTTCGGTTGTCGTGGTGAATCCATTAGACAGTAAGAAAAAAACTGTATTTCTTGATTTGTTATATAAAATACAATAAACTAATTGCTAGTAAAATTTGCATGCCATATGCTCTCGGTGGTCAAATAAGAAAAGGAAAATGCTAATAATATGCATATGAGCATTATATAGAGACATTAAATGCGGTCAAAGCAAAACTAAGCTTCACTAAGTCATAAAAGTTACGATGGAATACCGTCTTTGTAGTTTACGAGGCTTTCGCATTTAAATGAAATTAGGGTTGCCTACTTATTCGACTGTATTAATGTAGTGAAATTATGTATTTTAATTTTGAGTGTTGCCATAATTAAATATTTCGTTTTAGCTTCATGCTGTATCTCGCATGGAGGTAGAGGGAAACTAGTGTTAAAACTGACTGTTTTAAGACAATCTTATGCCTAAAAGTGCTTCAAGCAACAACTGAAAATATATTTCTCCATATATTTTCCAGATAATAATCATTATTTATAGTAAGTATATTGTACATAGTACGCTATGGCAGCCCTCCCTCCGTGATATATTTCCCATTCGGGTTTTAAATCTTTAAACTTGGACAAGTTGGAGCGCAGTTGTAACTACTTTGTAACCGCCGCCGCCGGAACATCTTATAGTGGCTCGAATTATTTGGATACTTCCGCGGCATGAGGAATTTATTATCTATTTCGCATATACGAAACGACGGCATATACATTATGCATACACACAGTATGACGTGTGTTCGATTCCCCCTCAGGCCAATTAATTATTTAATATTAAAATTGAAATGTGATGCTGTAAATGACAGATACAATCTTGCAGACCAATAGACCACGCAAGCAAAACCACAACTGATATATTAGTATCCTCATGATATAATTTTCTAATAACCATAATAAAAGAGAATACAGAAACTACTCTCTTTTTCATAAAAAATCTTTAATAGTAATTCCATTAGGATATATTCTTATATAGATTCAATAATAAATCTTATCAAGATTATTTGTACCGTTGCCTTCGTAGAAATCATGCAAAAATTGTTAGCTTCTTAGAAATATTCGACTATGACCAATCAAAAAGGTCCAACCATTCGTGACATGTATAATGCTTTTATGTGACCCACGCCGAAACGTTGAAAACATATTATTGTTACTTATTTCTTAGGAATATGTTATTAGATTGGTTTGTAGCTTTAATTGTTAATGTAAATGTACTTATTTTGTTATTAATATCTATATATAATACATCTATAACTCCTCGCTGTCTGTACGTGAAAGATATATTATTTGGGGCACTAACTAATTAATGTAAACTGCAAGATATTTGAGTGAACTCACTTACTCACCTTCTTAATTTTTAGGCCATATATAAGTGAGTACTTTTGAAATCTATTTTAAATATTCATCTTCTCCTCTAGTCAGTATTGCAAGCTATAGGTTGCTACTTGAACCTCAATTTGTTAGTAAATAATGTTGTTATCTTAAATGTACATTAAACACTGTATAAGATAAAGTTTCATCTCTCCTCCTTTATTAGATCTGCCACTTCCTAGTTGAGTATCCGCGGCGGCGGCGCTTACAGACTAAACAGTGTTTTAGTATTCAACCAGTCGAGCCAGTCTACGAGTAATTCATGTTAAATTAAAATGGACTGTATATTGGTATAGTTATTTTGTATGTTTTCTTTTAGTTCTATTGTGAATTTTGTGTAGGTTAATTAAAATAGTGTATAATCACTCCACTCTCCAGTTGTGGTCTATATGTACCGGTGTACTGAATAGTAGAAAGTAGAGAAATATGTTTAATGGAGATTTTATTTCCTGCGGAATTCGAAGATATTTTTCAACAGGCTTTTATTAAGTTGACTTGTAACTATGTAATAAAATATTGCCTTTATCGTTTCTCGATAAATGAACTATACAGCACAAAAATATTTTTTTACTAGAACTTTATATGAAAGTAAAGTTACACAGCAACAAAGTACTCATAGCTCTCAGAATTCACTTTCGTCTATCTGAAATTCTAAAACAAAATCGATTGAGATTTTTTTCAAACTTTTCCATTCGAATGAACTACGTTGTTACCTTTATCGTAGCGGTCACTACAACTTGTTGAGTTCGATTCGAACGTTATTCAGAATGCGTGAAGGAAGGTCACTCGTACAAATGTTTGAGCGTGACGTGGTTTTAATAGATTTTTTGGTTTAAAAGTGGTTTAGGTTTCTATGAAGATGTAGTTTTTTTTGTAATATTTTTGTTCTTCTATTACACCATTACAGTACATACACATGATCTGTATACCCTTTTAATCCGATTTTAATTTCGTTTTCTTATATAATTATATTACTATTAATGTATATTTAATGTAAGAAAATCTCTTACATTTATGGCTTTATTGTTTTCGTTATATACAGACATATAATTACAGAAAATCCATATGTTTATATATCACTCTTTAATCTTACGGAGGGACGCATAGTCGGATCCACTCGGCGTACCACGCTGAAATTAGGTTGGAGAGTGATCCCTATAATGATCACATGAGGAAACAAACAAGACTTTACGTTTTATAGTACATTCGAACGAAATTGCGGGTCATATCATTTAAATGGAAAAAATGATTTTATATATGAATTCTAAGAGCAACGTTACTAGTCGTATTTCTACACTGAATGAGATTATGTAGATATTTTAAATTTCCACACGTAAAATCTAAAAAAGTCCAATCATTCAGTCAAAGAATTTAAAATGAATAAGATTAATTGAGTCGTCGCTAAAAGCCGATGTTATCTCGACGGGGCTAATACAATGAATGGCTGACCCCCTAATAGATTGTATCGTGTTAATGTAAGGCACTTTACGGGCGTCCGGGGGATGTCCTGTTTCAATACTTTGGACGGTTGCCCTGTCTGTCCAAAATTTACTGCGTGTTTGTAGTGTTGTTTGGTTGCTCTTTTTAACTTTATGTATTTAGTTTCAAGCTGTATCCTTCATATAGCATGATAGGGAAAGGAAATCTAGTGATGAGTGAGAGAATGAAGACTTTCAGCGGAATTTAGGAGACATTGTGTGTTGACTGGTGGGACTCAACGCCGCTCTTTGCCTGTTTATTTTGTCGATGGCCTGAAATGTACATTATACGTTTTCAATATTGTTGTTAAAACTCTCATAGGTATTTGTATATTGTATATACTCGTACATTAAACAAAATCCAATCAAAATTGTTATTTGCAAAATTTAATAAGGCATTTAAAATTTCAAATTTCCTACAATGCGGTTGTGAATGTTCAGAAATTAGGCTTTTCATGGCGAGCTTATAAAAGCTTCGTCCAATTTGCATTTATGATTTTCGATTGAAACCGTTGTTGTGGTTGCCGCTCTGTAGGGCAGGTTATTATATTTTTACATTCTTCCTTTTTAATTTGTTACTTTTTTATTATGAAACTGTTAAGGTGCCTTGGAGTTAGTCATTTTAAGTAAATATACGTTTTAAAGTGTCAGACTGTAAACAAGACGGTTTTTAGTTCGATTTCCACTTGAATTATTTTAGTTTTCTCGAATGCATTAAGTGGGGAAAACTAGGTACCCTACGTATACTCTATCAACTGCAAGATACAGCTTGAGGCTAAAATAAAATCAAATATTTTTCTGTTTATTCAAGTTAACTTAATACGAAAGTAACGATAACAACGAATAAATTCGAAAAAAATAAATTAGCTGTTATACTTTACCGCTAGGGAATACTAATTTTCCTTGTTTGATCCTTATAGAATAACATAGAATTATCATTTTGACAAAAAATATAACGTTACATAATAAAAATATTACTAGAGTTTATTTAGCTTTGTAAAGAAGTATTATATAAAATGTAGGGCAAAGTTGAAGAAATATGACTATAATTTACATAATAATCTTTCAGACATATGGTCTTTGGAGCTATTCAAATTGTATTGCTTAACAGTGTAACTTTAAATTGTACTAATTGTAATACTTGCAATAATTGTGGGTTTGATCCCGCCATTGGGGGAATAAATTATTTTTATTTCTCCGCTCTGGCAAGACTGCCTGAAGTTAATTTTTATTTAAAACACTAGTGGACCCGGACGCGGCTACGCCTGCTTGAACGATAAGAATATTTTCGCGTCGGTCATACTCATACTATGCCGCCCGAAGGCTAGGTCATTTCGAATCACTGACATCTCCTTAATTATTTATTAGAATGTTATATAGTAAACTGTAATTTCAATCTAGATGAAATGCTGAAAGTGTCTATTATATTTATTTTTATAAGGATGAATATCAAAATGACGCGGTAACGAACGCGGTCGCGTAGCGACGACGGTTGTTACTAACATGGCAGAATAAATTGCATGTCAAATTAGAAAGTATTTTAATTTATTAGTATATATGTGTAATGTAATGTTATATAGCCTATGGCCTATAGCCACTTCTGAAGAATGCAGCTTTCATACAAAACAAAAACAAAATAAATCGGACCAGTAGATCCAGAGATCTTAGCGTTCAAACAAACAAACTCTTCCGCTTTATTATATTAGTATAGATTTATGTTTCTGTTCTGGTTAGACAAGGATCTTTCAAGGATCAAACTACACGCAATATCTTTAAAATTAATGGAAATAGTGATACATTAGTATATCGAGTAAATCATGGTTAGAAAATTGAAATTTGAAGAAATTTCTCATTAAGACACTTCCGTTCTCCACTTTCCGCGGATTCCTTGAGGCATTGCGTGGTGAGTTGCGGAACTTAACGGAGTTGAAGACTTTGCTTCGTTACTAGGGCTAGGAAATGAAAATATTAAATATTTTGATCTCCCCTAATCTACAGCCATCGCATTTACGATTACTTGTGCTTCTACGCCACGACATTATCAAAAAATTAAAAATATATAGATACTAAAAAGATTTCACGTTAACAGTATTACGAAGAAAGGAGAATTGCCAGTAACGACGGTTATATAAATCAGCACGAATAAGGGGCAAGTGAAGACAATAACAAAGAAATGTTTGCTTAAGCTATTAACAAACTTGACGTTTATAATGCGTTTTCATACTTTAGGGCGGAAATTTAAATAAAATCTGTTGATGTCTTCCGAGATGAGAGCTATGATTTGTATTGGAGCTGCTTATTGTTTTTTTTAATTACAGTTGTTTTTGATATCCTGATAAAATATTATAAAGCTTAACAGTTTGTTCGGTTGAAAGCGCTAATCTCAGGAAATACTGGCATGGGTAAAAGGTAGTAGAAAATACTCCTATGAGTTAAATGACATCCGAAAGTCAAATTTCGTTTATTTGTTAGTATTGTCGATGACTTCGTTTCCACATTATTTATTATTCATTTTCTAATTATGTCTTTTTCGTTTAATTTCCCTAATAATTGTTCAGTTCAGTTTGACTAGTACTTCAATCTTAAACTATTAATTTAAACGCATCCCAAAACATAAAGGTCACTAAAGTTTAATAACCATACGGGTATGTCGTAATAATTCAACTACGAAACGATGAAATTTAATCTCTCCTACAAAACTTCTATATGTTCTTTATGATTCACGGAGAAACTTTTACAGCAATTTCTGTCGTATAGAGTTAAATTAAATAATGTATGTATGTGGCTTATTACAAGTAGAAAACGGAAGTTGGTCTAAGACGGAAGAAATTATGTCGCCACAACACTTCTACGAAAGTTCTAGAATATTTGAACTTGGATACTATTACAGAATATATGGATATGAACATATAATGTTCTTTGTATCGTCTTACAAACGGTCGACGGGTTGTGGCCGCCATGAAGTTAGGTTTTCTTGTTAGGTTTTATGCGCAGTACCCACGATCAAAAGTTATGTTATAATTATAGCACTGTACCTAATGTGAACGTAAAGCACGTATACATGATTAATAAGAGTCGAAATAATAAATACTGCTTAATTTAAATATTTTAAACTCCATTTGAATTTAGTTTGAATTGAATATTTTTGTTTGTTTCACGCTCACGCTTTGTTTACGCATGTATGTTACGTTAAGATATTTCTCCACGCACCACCCGAATACGAGTCACAACTCACAACTTGTTTAGTAGCTGAACTTAACGCCGCACATTGTCTTATGTTTATCTTTTCCTTAATTCTATTAGCAATTGCAAAATCTACTACTATTACCTTAATGTCTGTTTCTTTACACTTTCTATATTTCATTTTTAAAGCTAATTATTAAATTGTATCCAAACTTCGTCTGTACAACTAATGATCATATTGTATCCATCCTTCATTAAAACACATTCACTCGATTTCTGATCCCGCCTATAATCTGTTGCCCGCCTCGTACTTTCAGTTTGTAAAGTTATTAATTTGGCAAGTTAACGTTTAATATTGAGAAATTTGGAAACTAAATAGTTTTTATCTAAATTTTTACTTGAATGTGTATATTTGTGATGTCTATGGTTTTGTTTCTTATTAGACACCAAAAGTTATGTAACATATTTGTATATTATTATGATGTTTTATTCAAATATTTTTCACAACTTTTTAATATAGTTTAAATTGCTTAATTACTATTTTTCACGCTGTATCCCACTTATTGCACAACCTAGTGTGAAGGCACTACGTATTTCATTTGACACTCGATTCAAGGCATTGGTTTTTGAGTGGGGAAACTCAACGCAGCATTTTGTCTTACGTTTGTTTATTTTTTTACATATAATTGCAAAATCTAAAACTTTCTTGTTCTCTAAAGCTTTTACTAATGCTCTTATTGTACCACATTCAGTGGTATTCTGATCTCTGCTATAATCTGTTACCCGCCACGTACCTACTCTTAGTTAACAACTGTTCAGTTATTAATTTGGCAAGTTGACGTTAAAACGTTGCGCGAAACCCGAAGACGCTGCTGTTTTCGGTAATTAAGGAAGTGAAGCGAACTAGTTTCTGCCGCTAGGAAGACGGGTTGTCGCGCTTTCGCCGATTAGTGTAGCTCGAAATTAAACTTATTTACTTATATTATTTAGTGTTTTCAAGTTTTTTTTTTCTTATATTTAGATATTATGATAATTTTGTAGAGTGGAGAAATAAAAATAGATAGAACAAATAGAAATTATTAAAATAAAAATTATGAATGTTTAAATTACGTTATAAGGACATGCCATCACTTTGTCTCATGATAATGATTTATGAAGCAACATATATGTAATTATAATATAATATGTAAGTGTAAGCATTATCAACTTGTTATTCGCTGTTGTCTGAAACTCTCAGCTGCGGCTAAAATGTCAACATACATTTAGCTACTGTATTTATATTAATGATATTCATGATATATTAGTTTTATTATGAAGCTTGTTTGACGCCGTCGTGGCGTAGCGTCTTACTGTCCGCACGACGGTTGTTGGTTCGATTTCCACTTGGAGGAATGAGAATCGTGGCTCATGATTGTACTGGCCTTAATGGTACAATATAATAAAAAAACTAATTTGTACAGAATCTTATTTTTAACATCGTAGCAAGCAAAGCGATCAGATTATTACGCATTTCTTTAGCGAATCATGATTCTGAAGTTTGAATATAAATATTAATGGAGTTTCTACTAATATTAGAAATGTGAAAATTTATCAGGATGGTAATTTATTAGGTGTTTGTTTCGTTTTCTTTCATTTGTTTTACTTTTATATAAGATATTGAGGTACCTAATTACTATTTTCATATGTCACATTCGGGAGACTAACAAATGCGAAATTACCTTGTCGTTCGAAGGTAATCAGAAGTGACGGCTGGTTTTATTTTTTATTCGCTCCAAACCCCAGGGAAATAAGGCTCGTATGCATTATGTATGTAGTAGTGTCGGACTGTCTGTTGTACGGTGAATTACCTGGAATGGTAGCTTTTGTACTTAAATTTAAAGTGGCCATAGTAGCGGTTTTGTGGAGAATTTTAATAAGTGGAATGGTTATATGTTTAGTTCTCGGTTGGAGGAATATTAATATTTATTATATTTTTGTTGATTTGACAAAGTGCGGCGTTGTGTTTCATCAAATAACAAATAATGTTTCTACTAATATATATTATTAAGTCTCTCTATATGTTCCGTGATGTGTTTCTTTTTATTTGGCTATCAAATCGATTAATAATTAAATAATTATATAATCAACAATTAAAATTACTCTTAATTTTTTGTAATTTCAATAAACCATAACATTTCAAAACACACAAACGATCATTAAACTGAAGTATATACCTACCTGTCTATATAATTCCAAAAGTTTGTTCTGAAGTGTATGATTCAATCCGTGCTGTCACTTAAGATAACCCGCTATCATCGTTGTTATAACTTTATAGGTCAGATATAACGTACGATATTAGGGGTGGCTTATATAATGTAATACAAGCAGTGTTGTATTGTTTTAATAATTTTGTTTCGTTTTTAGCTTTACACGGTGTAAAATATCCCGTATAGTCCCTTAAATAGCAGGGAGAGCTGAGGTAACCTAATGGTAAGACTCTCCGTTTCCACTTTTCGACCAAATTTGAAACTGTATGTTGAGTGGCGAAACTCGACTCGTCTACTTTATTTTAAATATAACCAATCCCCCGATATCGCGTATCCAACCCACAACCATCACGTTATAGGTCATACACACTGTCTCACTGCGCCATATTGGATTACGGTAACAACAATACTGATAATCATTAGTCGATGTGTGAATTGACCATTTCGGTGCAAAGTATCAATGATATAATTTTCGTGATTGATATTTTAAAATGTAGGTAATAGAATAGGTTCACAATAAAAAGTTCAACAAAATACTAAAAATAATCTAATGAACTAACTACTCATTCGAATTGAAAAATTTTATTAGTGTCGGATAGTCCATTTCCATTGCAGTCCAGGTTCAAGTACCGAGGCAATTCGTGTTAATTGTTTTGATTTAGCGTACTGTATGTACTAGCGGTTGGAGTTACCTCGGGCACTTAGAATGTGTCAAAGACAACTCTCAGTTGTTTCCATTTGACCACGCGGGTATTGGTAATAGCTAATACATTTAGGTGAAATCTTGAAAGTGACAGTAAAAGGTTTTAATATATAGGTATTAATCGATTTGTTGTATTTTTTATTGGATAAAGTATAATGCCCTTTTTTATTCTAGAAAAGTCTTGAAATCCTTTTATAAGTAAAATACACTTATATAAGGCTTTTAAAAATAAATCTTTAATCTCGATATTACATTAGGATTAAACGTACATCAAAAATCAACTTTCCTAAGTTAGAAAAAGGATTTCTAGGAATATTTGCTTTAATGTATTAGAGATGTCAAACTATGAAAGCTGGACTTAAAATCGACTATTTAATATTAAAATCTTGATACATATTAGGTTTTAAGACCTTTTATTAACAGATAAATTATTAAGATTAGTTTGTTATTTTTAATATTTTTTAGCTACATGCTGTATCTCCTGTAGGTGGAAGGCGGAGGGAAACTGTTAAGATAGTTTGTAGATACCATCAGGCCAATCTGTAAGATATTATTATGAAGCCTTCGTGGCGTAGGGGCACAAGTGTACCTACGATTGTAAAAGCGACGGTTGTGGGTTCTAGTCCCACTCGGTGAAGTTAAAATATTACATTTTTACTTTTGCTCGCTTGGTTTTGCCTAATAACAAAACGTTTCGAGACTAAACATGCAATGCCTCCAAAATTGTGCGGAAAGTCGGGAACGAAACCGTCTTAATGAGATCTGAATATCTTAGTTAAAGTTCAAAGGTTTTGTGTAAGGTAAGTTTATTTACAAGAATTCTTCGTCATTATTATTTTTATATCCAGATTGAAATATTTCAATTATTTTGAAATATTCGATTCGTGTAAACAATGCTTTAAAATATCATAAAACATGTTGTTCATTTTGTTAATGTCCTGCGGTCGTTGCGGCGGGCAATATAACACCGATTCATTAAAGCTACCTAATTAACTGACAGATTTGTACTGTAGTGTACGAGTATGTAACTCTAGGGTTTAAATTATTGATAGGCAATTAAAATACATATTGTGATTTATTTTAATTTTATCCTCTGAGTTTCGTATGGTAGCGACTGAGTATCTTATTAGTTTTGATGTAGATATCATTCGTTCATCACTTTCGTTTCCATACAAATTTTATTATTTTCTAACATTCGGTTTTAACTCCTGACGCAAAAAGAAACTTAAAGTTAAATGTTATGACAATTGTATAAGCAGTTTACAGCTAAAAACACTGCCAAGACGAGGTATGATTTTTATCTCGATTTTTATCTCGATTGATAATTCACGAGGAGTGATTTTTTTAGTCGAAGTTTTTTAATTTTCTTCGCTTATTATAACAAATAAAGAACCTTATAAAGTCGACTTGTAAATAATATTTGTATCTAATAATGTGCAAATTCTAATTTAAACTTCATTTACCTACCACTTTGATTTTCCAAAACAAATAATAAAATCAATAACTAATAATTTATATCAATCAATAGTGCCGCAAATAAATAGGCTATAAATAAATATATTTACGTCTACATGTATATGTATTTCACAAGGCGTCACGCGACATCCGTGCCGGGCTCGGGGCTGCACCTACGCGTACTTGCTTATTTGTATGTGACAGTTGATAGTAGAGTTATAAATAAATAAATGGTTATCTATACTTCTCTACTAATATTGTAAAACTGTAGAGTTTGTTCTGTTGAACGCGCTAATCTCAGGAACTACTTCAAATTTAGTATTTTTGTCCATTTTTTTATACAATACATTTATGGAGAATGGATGCTATATAGGCTATTAAGTGCATCGCAATTTACATCAATGAAAACTCTGTTGTTATTGATTTTTTGGTTTAGGTTAAGTGTTTCTGACTCCACTCTTGCCAATGATAGGTGGGTATTTTATTTATACAAGCCAAGTTAACAGGTATAGATTAAAAAATAATGAAATGTGACTAATTTTTCCAATCACATTACACATACTTCTTTCGTTTCTAATTTCAATGAAAATATGATTTCAGAAATAAGCTTGCAAAAGTAGCTTGCATTTTTGAATAGTGGCTTAAACAAAATATCAAAGAGAATTTAATTTAACCTACGTAAAACAGGTACAAAATCGTGATGTTTTTGAGTATGAATTATAAAAAATGTTTTTGTCTATTGTTTTGTACATAGTCTAGGGAATCGATCCCAAATCCTTTGTGTTTGCAGTCAGACGCTGTGCTGCACCACTTATTTTTACGTTGGATACCTTAAAAATGCAAAGATGACAAAAGAAACGAATTCAGCCAACATTGTCATTTTAAGCAGACAATAATTCAATAAAAGAACTCTCGTTAATGGCTAATTAATATTCTTTCTGCATTTTATTCCCGAGACGTAAATAAAGTTTGAACAACTTTGGAAAATTTCAAATTAGAAACCAAGAAAAGGTGGCCCGCATGTCTCCAAACTTTCGACCGTCGTCTTTCCTTATAAGTAGGTTGGTTACTACCTATAATATAAGTGCTTTCTCAGTTTCTCGTTATATCCCGTAAGGGATAGGTAGAAAGGTTCTAGCGTGAGTACACTCCGTTCCCCACCTCCCGCTCATTTTCGAGACGCGGCGGAATTTAACGCCGGACTTTGTCCTGTTACTGGGGCGTGCTATAGGTGTAGCTTTTTACGTGTTTCGAAACGCAAAATTTAATAAGTTATTTGTAATAATTAACGTAATATTATATAGTTGTGTATAACTTTCCTCGTGGATATCCAACACAAAAATATTTTTTCAATTAATTAGTAGTTCCCGAGATTATCGCTCTCAACCAAACATACTTTACAGCTTTACAATATTATTGTAAAAGTATGCATATATCGTTTGAAGCTATTGTACAAGATTATCATTAAATTCCTTAAATGTCATGTAACATTCCACATAACTGAATACCTAAGGATATCTAATTATTGTATCAATTTCTGAATGTGTTTGATTGACTTTGAGCTAACATATGCATTTATGTATATTTGTATGTATGTGAAACTAAAAGTGGAATTTTAAGTAAATATCCGCAAATTATATGGAAGATAATAAAATATTACATATATTTTATATACTTTTTTATTACATTAGCGATGTCTACTTTCATAATATAATTATCTTGTACACTTACATAATTTCGCAATTTTATAACGTTACTTTATTTACGTCGTCACTTTATTTAATAAAATAAGTTAAACCTCAAAAGATATATTAAATAATAATTCCCTAACAATATTCAAGTCACACAGAATATTTTACGCGTGATTGTGTAATATTGAGGTTCAGTAGCGTCAGTGTTATTGCTACGGTTACGTGAGGTCGAAATAAAGAGTTCGCTTCCTTTGTAGGTAGAAGCTTCTTTTATTGTTAAGGTATATGTATAATAAATGAATGTATAATAAATAATTATATATTAAAATGGTTATCTCACATCAACAAACGCTATTTTCTTTAATGTTGATCCTTTTTATATGTTATTTATTATTTTAGTTTGATTGTATAGTTGTCTGATTATACTAAAAATATCATAGGTTTCTAAATTTTACAATCTACAGGCAATGTCTTTTAAGTAAGTATGTATAGTGATTCTGGCTCACCAACAAAATTTAAATTATGCGGGGAAAATTCTAAGGATATGTTTTATAATGTCGCTTTATCTTATTATTATAAGTAGTATTTTGATGAGAGATTGTACTTATATAAAAACAACATAGCTTCACACTATATACCGACCATAGGTGTATGTTGCTAGGTAGGCAGCGGAACCTTGTGCTAAGACATTCCGTTGCGTTATATTTTGAATGGCGGAACTCAGCGCCGCATTTTGTCTTGTTGACAAAACGAGGAAAATACATCACTATCAAGAGTAAAAAAAACAATAGTAACATCAATATCTATTCTACGAGACAACAACCCACTATAAATAATGCTAACAGTGCTCTAGCCGCGGTCAATAAATCAATAGAGGACATTAGACGTTTTTTAACGTTGTGCCCTTTTTATCGTGTCTGCCCTTTCTGTCTTTGCTCAAGATATTAAGTTTTTTTGTATAAATAGTAACCATTTCATATATGTAATATTATTGACATGGTTTTCGGTAAACTTTTGAATTAATATAGAAAATAATGATAATTATTGAAATTGAATAATAATAGAATAAAAGGGGTACCAGCCTAGTGTCTGTAGTTTCATAATATTAAAATTAAGTATGATCCACATATATGATTCTGGTGACGGTATGTATTTCATATATGAATGTATATAATCACATGTGGGCAAGTGGGTTAATCTATACTAATATTATAAAGTTGTTTGGTTAAACGCAGTTATCTCAGGAACAACTGGTGTTCATTTAAAATTATTTGTGTTCACTGGATAGTTCACTTATCGAGGAAGCTTACGGGCTATATGTAACCTGCAATTATTTACATAAGCCTCTTTGAATGGTTTATACTTTTATAAACAAATATTAATTATATCTGTCCAAGATTAGAACAACACTTGTAGTTCACACTTTATTTATTTTTGACAAACACTGGTACACTATTTCTTATGTTTCAACAACTTTACAATATATTTTTCATTCGGGCAAAACCGCCGGTAAAAGCTAGTATATCATAATTGGATAATGTAACTTTGCAGAAAACGTGAATAAATAGTAGCGATACGTAAATCGATACTATATTCTTTTATAAGGTCTATTTCCGTTATCGCGTCCACCCTCGGGCGTACTCTGTTAGTCGCCTAACATTGATGGTACCGTTTTCTATTCAAATATTTTATATCAAAACTTTTTATTGAATTTGATTTGAGTATAATATACTTACGCAATATATTTTTTATGTCAACCTAGTATTAAGACATTTCGTTCCCCACTTCGCAAGTTTTCGAGACGTTGTGTGTTGAGTGGCGGAACTCAATACCGCGCTTTGTCATATTACTAGAGCGAGGAGTAGTAAATAATTCTTTCCCCCGAATGAGAATCGAATTCACAACCATCGCGTTTACAGTAAGAAGCTTCAACTGTTTCTTCCTTCCTGAACCTTCAACTGTTGCGACACCCTCGTGCCCCCGGGCCACCACGGCTTTTTGGCATACATAGACATATGTATAATAATTTCAGAGACATTATTTAATGTTATCTCTGTCGCCTGAAGCGGTCGCCCCCGGTGGCAAAAACTTGGTACATAATAGATAACAGGAAAAGTTACTTTATCAAAGAGAAATAGATTTTTATATGGCGAAAATTGGTTTTAATGAGAATTCGAAAGGGGGAACTATGACAGATAGTGGCAATTTATCATACAAGTTTGTTCGTCGAGAAAATAACATATATTTATGTGATATTTATGTGTATTCCTTTTATTTTGTATTTGTTTTTACGCGTCTTTTGAGTCTTATATGAATGGGGTAGTTTTATAGTTCTAATATCTTAAACCGTTATTAATGTGGTTTAGGATTGTAAATGTAATTTTAATTAAGTTGTATAATTACCGTACTTTATAACATATTTTTAAAACTTAGATATCGAGTTAAATTACTCAGGCGAGAAAAAGGCTTTTTAAAAATTATTTATTTAATTTTATAAACAACCTTTCTGTTTTAAAGCAAGTTGAAGACAGAGAATCTTTATTAAAATTTTATATAATTCGAAACAGTTAAATCAGCAAAATACTAAAACACTATTGTTCGATTCCGCGAGGTGCAAGTGCGGCGTCATCGGAATGTATCCTTATGCTTATGTAACTCCTCCCTCCTTAAGATGGAAGCTGGTCCTGCAGGTTCCTGAAGCGTCCTCGCTGCTGGTTTCCTCCGGGACTCTGGGAAAATGCTCGTAGATTTTCCAAAAATAACATTTATTATAGTAGTATATAATAATCATAGATCAGCTTGAAACAGCCAGGATAATACTCTATTTCTTTATTTCTCCTCTTCTTCTAGGGTTTGGATATTATATGCAAGTTGATGTATATAATCGAGAGGTATATATTCTAAATCCTTCTTTTAGGTAAGAGTACCCTTTGTTACCAAGTATAAGGGTTGGAATGAGGAATAACTAGGTTATATTTATCATTAGAAATGGAAGGAATTTCTAGGATGGAAATTAGGAAATATTCTGTACTATATGCTTTCATCATAATAGACACTTTGATTTATTTATTTGAATGGGTTTAATGTTTACAAAATTAAAAACTACATAGTTATGTTGCCTCATGGCGTGAGAACGGTACCGGTAAACGCCTAATCAGCGTTCGGCGTATGTAACGCGAATCCCCTCATGCCATGGGAAACAAACGTAGTGTTTTAATATTAATTATTCTATATTTTATTCTTTAGTCGATTAGAGCATGCACTTCTGCTCGGTCGATTCAGTAGTTAAGTTAATTTTAAGTTAGTTATAAGAACATAAACCTCTGTTCTTATTTTAATTAAAGTAAATTTAAATTAACTTTCTTAGTTATTTTTAAAAAGCCCACTCGCGCTCCCGTAAACATGTCTGGCGCAGCCGGCAGGATAGTTTCCATATAAAATACAGCCTTCATCTATAAATTCGCGTCAAAATCCGCGATAAGGGCTTGAAGGTCTGTAAGGAACTATCCCGAACCAAATAAATTTGACAGTACGTGAGGAGCCTGGAGCTGATGATGCAGACCCCGAGGTGGTGAGTGGAATTTTTCACCTTCCTTGTATCCCGTTATAAATAAAATGAATTTCTTTTATTATAACATGGTCTGATTTTCTTAATATTTCGAATCAAACTCTTTGAAATATTATAGTTAAGTAGTAATTTTAATTCTAATATTTCGAATCAAAATCTTTGAAATATTATAGTTAAGTAGTAATTTTAGTTTTAATATTTCGAATCCAAATCTTTGAAATATTATAGTTAAGTAGTAATTTTAGTTTTAATATTTCGGATCAAAATCTTTGAAATATTATAGTTAAGTAGTAATTTTAGTTTTAATATTTCGAATCCAAATCTTTGAAATATTATAGTTAAGTAGTAATTTTAATTTTTATATTTCGAATCTAAATCTTTGAAATATTATAGTTAAGTATTAAGTTTAATTTTTTATTTCAAATCAAAATCTTTGAAATATTATAGTTAAGTAAAAGTTTAATTTTTTTATTTCAAATCAAAATCTTTGAAATATAATTATTACACATTTTTTTAAGAATTTACTATTTAATTAAGAATCATTTTTAATTTTACTTATATTTTAAGATTTTATAAAATAAGAATGGAGCATATTACTTTAATTCCCAATGAAATTTTAAAATTAATTTCACTTTTTGGTTTAGTTTCACAAACGCGAATTAAATTTATTTTTAAGAAAATTTGAATACATGATTGATAAATTTCAAGGCAGTGATGCACAATATATGTACATCATGCATTCTATTAATAGCCGCTTAGTGGACAGGGCCGCATCGCTTATCAGCGGGCGTGAGAATATTATTTCATGGTCGGAATTTAAGGATTTATTAATGCAACATTTTGGAGACCCGCGCAGTGAGGAGTATATTGCGATAGAATTAGAAAATAAAAAAAAAAAGAAAAAAAAGAGAGTTAAAATTAATTATATAACAATGAAGTGAATTTTTTTGGCTAATTTCTTTCAATTTATACAAATTTAAAAAGATACGGGGGAACTTTTAATTTCTTAACATCTTTTCTGTTGCTTAAATAACTTAAAAAAAAAAAAAGAAAGTCTAATTGAAAGAAAAGTAACATTGGTTTCCAAAATGATGGATTATAATATTAATAGTACCGAAATTTTATAAAACAATTCAATTATGATATAACCGCGAAAGAGAATAATTTTATTTATTCCACATATATATATAGTACATTCATTAATAATTTTCGTTCAATACATATAAAATTAAATGAAATTGAGACTTCTTGAGCTTTTGGTAAAATTTCTGTACTACATCAATCGATACTAAATTCGACAGAATTGTTATACATATTATTAGGTATAGAAAAATTTCATAGTTTAATATATCCTGTAATAGAAAGTAACTTGGTCAAAATAGAGCAAATTTTATTATTAAGCCTATGTAAAAGGAAATCAGATTATATTCATAATGGAAGTATCTCTCACAGATAATAATACATATAATTATTATAAAATTTATTCATTACTTATTTTTAATAAATTAAAAAAATTAACTTCTATTGTTATCCCTGAACATCCCTTCCTTATGGTGAAAGGTTCTAAATACTTGTCGCGTACGGCGCCGTGGCAGCAACTTCCCGGCGGTAACCAGTACTTATGCACTGAACATGAGTTAGTGCCATATGCTACTACAACGTGTACGCAACAATTAATGCAGTTCCAAGAAAACTTATCACACTGTATAAGTCGTGTTATACAAATTGAACAAGTTAAAGCGCAACGCCTATCACCCGCTCGTTGGATAATATATGCACAGCATGAAATGGTAAAGAATATATTTCAAATTATCTGTTAACAATTGACCCTAACTGTGAAATGCTACTTGGTGACCTTCGTCTAATATATTTTCGGCATGTAATGGAAGGTTATGAATACAAGGTCACGCCAGTTATTAAGTTACCCGAGATTAATCAAAACTATTCTTTAATTCCCTCCAATTGACATTAAAGGAATAAATCTGGATGACGTGAAATATCTATCCGCAGCTTTGAAGACAAAAAGTGTTAGTGAAAGTGAAAGTGAAACAGAGCCATTTATAAAAATCAATAGTGTCAGTGTCGGTACCCTAGTTTATATTCCATCCATCCATCAGTCTTTCAATGTCCACTGTTGGACATAAGTCTCCCCTAATTGTAGTTAGTTTTATATTAGTTTTATATTTAATATTAATTATTATAAGTATAATTTAGATTTAAAACTAAAATTTTACTTTTAATCGAAACCCTCAGAATCCTAAATCTTCTGAAGGTTTCGAACTTAAGGAGGGAGGAGTTATGTTGCCTCATGGCGTGAGAACGGTACCGGTAAACGCCTAATCAGCGTTCGGCGTATGTAACGCGAATCCCCTCATGCCATGGGAAACAAACGTAGTGTTTTAATATTAATTATTCTATATTTTATTCTTTAGTCGATTAGAGCATGCACTTCTGCTCGGTCGATTCAGTAGTTAAGTTAATTTTAAGTTAGTTATAAGAACATAAACCTCTGTTCTTATTTTAATTAAAGTAAATTTAAATTTAACTTTCTTAGTTATTTTTAAAAAGCCCACTCGCGCTCCCGTAAACATGTCTACATATATTTTTTATGAATTAATAAATTTCCTTATAATAATTAGTAGTATCTAACTACTATCGAAACTAAACCATATATAATACCATGATTAACTCTAGAAATAGTAAAAATATATATTTTTTTTTGTTTTTTTATAAGTAAATCTAACTTATATTCTATTTTATTTCTATAAACCTTATGTATCCTTTAAGATGAAGTATTCTCGCATACAACAAAATAAGTTCTTTATATATTATTATATATAGTATTTATTTGTATATAAAATTATTATATATAATATTTATTTGTATATAGAACTATTATATATAATATTTATTCGTTATTAAGTAAGTAAAAGCAAGGTTAAACGTATCATTTTGTTTCAGAGTTTTTCTTTAATTAATAAAATTTAAATAATAATATAATATAATAAAATTCCATTATGTATGGGATCTAGGGTTATTTTGTGGAACACGAAGGACCTGAAATAAGATGAGGCCTTCGTAGCAATTTATAACGAACTCTATTAGAATTAGAGTTTGGATGATTTTTTATAATCTCCGTTATATAGTAAGGGTGCAAATTAATTATCTTATACGGACCTTTGAAATCTGGTATGGCTTTATCTCTGAGCGCCGTCTTAGCTACTTGCTCATAGACTGTTTCACCTACCTTATGTGGTTTTCTTATGTACTTCCTTAAAGATGATACTATTTTCTTCTCAGTATTATTTACTTTGGTAAATACGTCTTTTATCAATGATCTAGTTACTCTATTGTTTAATCTGTATTTCGTACTGGGTGTTATTTTAGGGTTAAACTTCGAACTGTGTGTTATTTTAGGGTTAAACTGCCTAACTTGTCTGTCATTATTGTTATATTTAATTAATAAGCCTTTATTTTTGTTATCTGTTTGGGAATGGTTAGTGGACATTAAGTTATTAGGAACAATAGTACTGATACTCGTACTGTCAGTCTCTGATGTGAGAATCTTATGTCTGTCATTGTCAGGCTCTATGCTGTTATCGTTATTATTACTAGATACAAGGGGTACCTGCACTATGTTTTCATTAGTTTGTGCACCTACGTCTTGGGATATGCTGTCAGTTAGATTGTGGTCTTTATTATTATTAGAGTTTACGGTTGATAATGATTCTATATTATTATGAAATATTTCATTCATAGGAAAGGCGTCGGCTTTTGTATCTTGTTTGCCTTTTTTATATATAACATTATATGGTCGTAATTTAAATTTACTTATGTTACATATGGTTCGTCCTTCTGAATTGGTGTTAATGACTTTGGTAATAAATTTTCCGTTTTTAACATTAATAATAGCAGCAGGGGATGTTAATCCCTTAGACCAAATATAGTCGTCGTAGATATAAAATCCATCAGTATAATTTGTTTTTAAAGTAATAAGTTTTTCACACTTTGGTTCTATTTTTATAAGTTTCTTATTATAGTCGAAATAAATAGGTATGTCGGCTGTCGCTGTATGTAGTATTTTATTTTTCAAATTAATGTCGCTAGATAATGATTTTAATAAATCTAGACCTATAAGTCCTTTGTATTTAGGGTCGAACTCAAAAATAAGGAATTTATGAAGAATGTCAGTATTAAAGATTGGGGGTAAGGGTAAATTTACTACATGACTATGCTGTGTTGTCGCATGAGCTGTTTTTATTTCAAATGGTTCATATTCTACACAATTTTGAAAAATAGAATTAAGTATAACTTCTGGTGAGATAAGGGATCTCGAAGCTCCTGTGTCAATTAAAAACTTACCTTTAAATTCGGGAATTACTATGTAGGGTAAATGATCTTTATCATGATTATTTATTTTTACTATCTCTTTACGTCTGGGTCTATGCCTAACGTAAAATCCTGCTGGTTACTTATTTCGTCATTAACTGGTTCATAAGTATCCTGCTCGTCTGGTATATGTATATTATCATAATAATACTCACCTGGGGTGTAGTGTTGGGAATACTCATTGAGTTGTTGCTCCTGTGGCTCGTCTGTGTAGAAGAGTTCCTCCACTGCGAACTGCGGCTTCTCTGGTTTATTTGTTGACCTCATAGTCACATCTGATATTTTTTGGGGTGGATTTATTTGCTGGTGAGGGATGTTACCTCTATGATTAATAAAAGGTCTATAATTACCTGAGGGTTGTCGGTTTTTCCATGGTAGCATTGACTGAACCCATTGTTGACGTTGTTCTGGTGTCCAGTTATTTTGTCTAGGGGTAAAATCTGAATTTACGTGCATAGGTGGATTATTTAATCTAGATTGTGAATTTGAAAATGGAATAAAGTTTCTATGATTTTCTTTAACCTTACTTTGGGGGTTTGACATATTAAAATTATTATCAAATCTATTGTATGTGAGCTTAGCTTCTTCTTGCCTAGCTTGTACAATGGCTAGTTCTAATGTGGTAGGCCTGGCTAGACGCACACCTATTGAAATTTGAAAGTCTAATTGGTTCGTATATTGCTCTATAACCATGTTTTCATAATATTCTTTGTTACTATGTTTACCTAAGGACAAAAGGGTGTCAAGTATGTCTCGAAGGCGTTTCCCAAAAGTTTCCGCGTCTTCATTTTTATTACGTCGCGTTCGAGTTAGCTCTTGCATTAGTTGTATTTCGTTCCTAGGTTCACCTATTCTTCTAATCAAAGCGCGTTTAATCGCGTCCCAAGAGTCTAGAAACTCTTCGTATGCTATTGCATCTATTGCGGCTCCACTGAGTCTACTTTTTATCAAACACACAATAGCGGGGTGGTGTTTCGCTGCGCCCTCTATTAATTTCAATATATTATCTACTTCTTTAATATAAAAATTCAACGTTTTTGAATTACCATCGTAACGTGGCATAAGATCTGAAATTAACTTAAAACTAGAATTCTCGCAATTTTCAAAAGACATTTTATCTTTTAATCACGACTAACCTATTTAACAAAATAATTCAAACAAATAAAATATTTCAATTCAATATAATATTTATTAAAATAATATTTTATTATTTCATTTAATTATTTATTCGTTATTTCATTTAATTATTTATTCGTTATTTCATTTATTTATTATTTCATTTCATTTATTATTTCATTTCATTTATTATTTCATTTCATTTATTATTTCATTTCATTTATTATTTCATTTATTTATTATTTCATTTCATTTATTATTTCATTTATTTATTATTTCATTTATTTCTCATAAACTTATTCAATAATAGTAAATGCCTATCGCGATTTGAGCTATATAGACAGATACAAAAATACGGAAGGAAATATAGCATAGGAACTTGGATAACAAAAGTACTCACCAAAGAAACCTCTGCATCTCCAACCGGGACTCAACTGCTTGGCAGAACCTCCGATGCTTAGGTGCTCCGCCGGTCTCGCCGTCGTAGATTCTTCTTAATAGATCGCGGTAATAACGATAGAAACCGTTCGCGGGCTTTAAGAGTTTGATTAAAGCCAAACACGCCGCGATCCTACCGACTGCGCCAGTTAAATTACTCAGGCGAGAAAAAGGCTTTTTAAAAATTATTTATTTAATTTTATAAACAACCTTTCTGTTTTAAAGCAAGTTGAAGACAGAGAATCTTTATTAAAATTTTATATAATTCGAAACAGTTAAATCAGCAAAATACTAAAACACTATTGTTCGATTCCGCGAGGTGCAAGTGCGGCGTCATCGGAATGTATCCTTATGCTTATGTAACTATCGTCGTATCATTTTTTGGCTTACTTAATTTAATCTTGCTTACTTTATTTGAAGTTTACTATAGGCTCATAATTTGAAAATAAATTTTAATAATCTACCTAGCTAACGTATATAGTAAGTAAAAATTGACAAACAGGCATTTACTATACCATAATACGTGTAGGTATTTTCCAATTTTTGTTTTTAATGAAATTTTCTATGTAAGATTTTATTAAACTATCCCGCAGTAGATTTGCATCAATCATACAATTTACCCTGTTTCCCGCATATAGCAGGGTGGGCAAAGAGAACTTAGTTTTAAGACACTCCATTCTCCACTTGCCGCCGAATTTTCCAAGGACTTTTACCATGGTGCCAGAGCCAAGACATTAAAATAATAATAAATTATACATTCTCCCGAATTGGGATCGAACCCACACCCGTCACGTTACAGTCAAACCCTTGTGCCCTTGCGCCACGCCGGCCTCAATAATCGTTATACACATTATGTATAACGATTATTGAGGCCCTCGAATAGAATGCTAAACTGTAATATCCATAAACAACACTCATCAACCGACTACTTCAATCTCAAACCACTTTGTATGTATGTACATACGTGTATTCATAACTTTACAAGCAATTGTTTTCCAACAGCAATGCTGACTTGAGAATTTTTACTGCAAAATGGATTAAACGTCCCTCTGAAGTTTTCAAAGCTTGCCAATATCTCAGTCTCAGTTAGTATCTCGGGCGTATCGTCCGGCCCAACTTTTTAAATATTGTTCTACTTTAGAGCGCTCAGGCCAAGTTATTCGACAAAATTGGCTTTTTATTGAACTGTTCCTATGTAACAAATATATTTGTAAAGCTAAAGTGTGTTTTAAGTGTTGTGTTAGATTGATATTGTTGTTTATAGTGATATCTTTTAATTATTTTGGGGTACCACTGCTTTTCGTTAGGTATAGCGCGAGCTAAACCGTGAAGCAAAAAAGAAACATTTCACATAAGAATTTTATTTCCTATTTAAGATAGCTTAGAGTGAGAAAACTAAGATTTATTAAATACTAGTGGACCCGGACGCGGCTACGCCTGCTTGAACTATAAGAATATTTATTAAATATTATATAATATATTTATTTTTATAAGGATGAATCTATACTAATATAATAAAGCGGAAGAGTTTGTTTGTTTGTTTGTTTGTTTAAACGCTAAGATCTCTGGATCTACTGGTCCGATTTACTATGTTTTTGTTTTGTATGAAAGCTGCATTCTTCAGAAGTGCTATAGGCTATATAATATTACATTACACATATATACTAATAAATTAAACTACTTTCTAATTTGACATGCAATTTATTCTGCCATGTTAATAACAATCGTCGTAATAACAAACAAACAAACTCTTCCGCTTTATTATATTAGTATAGATAAAAAAAATCGCGTATTAGAACTCACGACCGACATGGACGTCAATAAACCCAACTACACCTTTCACAGTAAAAAATATAGAGGATAGAATTTTTTATAGAAAAATCATATGACTCCAATAAAGTTATTTAATATAGAGAATTACAAATCAAAACATGATAGCGCATCAGTTAAGACTCGTGACCTAATTTCGATGTTAGTTAGGCATCGTACGTATGTGTTCGTGTAATCAGTCTTGACCTCTTTTACCCCTGTGGAGCTGCAAGCGCGAATCAAAGCCTGTACGAGTGTGTATCTGTGGTACAATCATTTTTTTCATGTATTTCCAATATTATATAGGTTAAATATACTTTTTAGCTTTATTGGTGGAAATATTCAGTTGGATCTATTTTTTTTTTGTTTTGTTGTTTTCACTTTAAAATTTTATAATGCTTGTTCTGTTCGTTTAATTTAGTGTTTATTTGACGTTTTTAATGAGATAATCTTTTCTGCTTCTGTAATTTGCTATTCTTTCTACGTTTTACCGAAACTTCCGGAACTTTCCTAATTTTTCTGGTAATAGGTACGAACTACAATTATTGGTCTTAATTTAATATATTTATTTAATTATTTCACTCTTTGAATCTTATCTTAGAAGTTGAACACCAACATGTGTCAATACGTTAGTTCAATCTTACTACACAGGCATAATATTATGTTATAAAACTCTGACGTCGTCTGTCCTCAAACTTTGCTCATAATGTGTAAGTCGCATCGTATTCTATTAAAAGTTTTATTCAAAAGACAGTACGCGGTAACAAAAAAATAAGAAATATCGCTCTACTACCTACTTTAAGTTTGATATCATAAGTTCATTCAAAGTTTTATGTTAACTGAAATGATGGCATGACAGATTTTGCTTTTATTTTGCCTTTATAAAAGTACACATCTTGGTTAATAATTTTCTATGGTAGGTAATTGAAAAAAATGTATTTTTCCTCTTTCTCTTTTTAATATAATTTTGATGGTTATAAAACGTTATTTTGAATATTTTTAACAGTAGCAGATTTGAAAGTTTTATTACACACTTAGGAAAGACAATCCCGTTTTTTAAAAAGAAAAAATACATATATGGTATTTTAGCTCTGCATAGCACACAAGACGGCGAGGAGTGTTAAGACACTCCGATCCAGTGGCCTTCGCTCCAACGCGTCGACCTTAAAATATTAAAAAGTCTATAATATAAAAATTATCTATAATATCACATAATTTAAATAAAAAGTGATCACATTACTTTGTTTAATATAACTACTTGCACTTAAACACCAGTGCAAGTGCCTCGTAATCATTGCACGTAATTTTTACGTTACGTTTCGATATTCGCAAAAAAATGTATGTTGATGCCACGGAGCGTGAGCGACGGGTGGGAAAATTGGATATAATTGATGGGAGGTAGCGGGTTTGATTTTATCACTTCTTATTTACTATCCATAGTTTAAAATTTTATTCTTCACAAGTGGCTCAGTTTTGAGTATATTTTTGTTTTTTTTAGGCTTGGTTTTTTGTAATTTTATTATTTTAACTTATTTGTTTTACCTATAAAGGTTTTTTATGCGCTTAATCTTTAGCCGTGTAGCCAGAGATTACAGAGCGCAAAACGCTACGGATGACGAATAAGGTATAATTTTCAAGTTTACTGTCTCTATATCAAATAACGATATAATTAACTGCTTATAACACTATAATTTAATAGATGTTGTATTATTCTTAAATATAAATTATATTTCTTATGAATTTTACCTTTAAAGTAACAATTAAATTAAAAATACTCTATACTCCACTATCTTATGAATTGTACCACAACCCATTGTGGTTTTTGCTTCGAGTGCGAACTTTCACTCGCGCGTCCTTCTTCCCACGTGTTTGAATTTTACAACTATCACCTGTTTATAGTAATTTAGATCTTATGCCTTACACATTACGGGTTAGTAAATAAGTAATATATTTTGTTTCCCAGTCTGTTTAAATAAAAGAAAAACGACTTTGTTTTAATAACAATAAAGTGTCAATTAAAATGTATCGGCAAATAAGGAAGATAGCTTTATGTAATCCTGATGGATGCTTTTTGATTAGCTTCTATTTGCGGTTGAAGAAAGTCGAAGATTTATATATAGTATTATTTGTTCCTACTTTATTAGTACACGTTTAATTAAGTATTTTTTTTATTTGTACTAGACTTGTAGTAGTAGCAAAACATGGTAAGGAGGTAGTGTCACGACATTCTGTTCTCCACTTTTCGTCCTATTTTCCAGACGTTGTCTGAGCGAAAAAGTAATAATTTCAGAGTAGGACTCGAACGAATAGAGCGTGAAGCTAAAATTTTTAATTTATTTACAGTCAAAAGTCAAATAAAGTAAGAGTAAAATCGAACGTTTGGTATAAAAATCAGTAGTAATATTTTGTTTCCTTTATTTTTCAGGTACGTATATCTGTTTATCACTCCGTTTAGTAAGTATGGAATTAACGATTGAGGTAAAGATAATAATAATACAATAATTTTGCGGTTTCTTCGACATTTAAAGGGTGGCCAATGACCGAATAATGATTGATGGTAATTCCAAATGCTATTATTCTTTGATATGTCAAACATTAAGTTACATTTTTTTAGCGTAGTCTCTTGTCTCTGTAGTGCGCGTGACTTACTATGTATAATATTTATTTTATGGTTTATCGTAATTGCATTATGAGAAACAAAGCATAAAACTATAAAATTAAATATTATTTTAATTATAGTATTAAAACATGCGGTCATCATTAATTAGATCATCATAATTCCGTTGGTAAAATTATGTATTTTTTTATTTTTATAAGAGCCAGTGCCACTATTCTCTACTCTCTGTTTATGTTTAATACCTTTGAACAAACATGCATAGTTTGCTTTCCTTATTATGAAAGTATCATTCAAAAACTTATCTAATCCCTCCACATTAAACACGCTGTAATTCACACAATTACGTTACATATGTATTGTTACATCGCCGTTATGTTTGGTTAGATTAGACTCGAGCCTATTTAGTGGGAAGCTTTTCGGCTTATCCCTCCTATCATACATACAATATGTTTTATGTTCAGAAAGCTCATAGTACCTACACAATTTCATATACATATTTTAAAACTGGGCGTTTTCAGTGATTTTGCTTCATTAATATTTTTTGTAAGTATACCTGTATCGAAGTACTTAAATAAATTGTATTTGAGGACTAAACATTTTTTTTTTCTGAATTAACTTTTTCTTAAAGAAAGAAAAGAAATACACTAGTGAAGGTACATTATGTTGGACACGTAAAGGTTTTTTATTCTTAAAAAGAGGCGGCAGTCAACAGTCAAATTGTAATTGAATATATGAATGATAAAAATCACTTACAATTATCTTTTAAATTGCAAATTAATTGTACTAATTACGTAACATTATTATATTATGTACACGAACAGGTACGCTATCGGGGATCTGGGGCGTGAAAAATAAATTGCGCGGCCACCTAAGCTATCTACTAAATACACTTTAATCTTAGCTGGTGCTTATCTAAGTTTTAGTGTTTATAGTCGATTTTAAGTGAAGACGGTGGTTCATGTGATTATAGTGATTACATCATTTCGTTGCTAACACTTTGTTACCTACATTACACATACATGAACTTTAGTCCTTAAGTAACGTACTTTTATTTTCAACTTTAATTTTCAAGTCTTTAGAAGTATTTTTATTTTTAACATTTGAACTTTCAATTAGTTTTTTTTACGATTGTGTTTTTGATTCACACCCTGGAAAATGTTTTGCTTAGGTTCACACGGTATCCTGCGTATCTCTCGGGTGGACTGGTAGCCTAGTGTCAGTCCGATCCCCACGCACCGCCCCATATTCGAGACATTGCGTATTGAATGACGTAATTCAATGCCACATTGTCTCTTGTTACCAGAGTGATAAAATGAAAATATTAAATATTTAATTCTCCCAAGTGGGAATCGAACCCTCGATTCTCACGTTTACAGTCGCATGTATTTGCCCCCATAGAGCCACGACGGCCTCAGTTCTAAATTTCGAATTCACATTTGTTTATTTTTACTTTATTTTTATTTGTCTTTTAAATTACTATAATTAAGTTATTATAATTAGTATTTAGCTTAAGACTGTTTAAATACTTAGCCCGTTTGCATCCTGTGACCTAATCTAAATCTAGGTTTCAGTTTCATCGGATCACTGAGCCGTGAATCGTTCGAGCGACGGATGTCCCTGTGGAGAATTTTATGTATAATTTTTTTTATGTGAAATGAAAATGTGCAAATTTTTTTTCTTTATTAAGTATTAAATGTTTGATAGTAATTACAAATTTTTAATATTTATGTTTTACTATAAAAATTATAGATTTCTGATGTTTAGTTCAGTGTGACAGTGTCAGATTGCAATCGTTACGCTTTTAGATCCGACCCCACTCGGGGAATGATTATATTTAAGTTATTTGAAAATTACGTATTCAGCTTTAATATTGCGCGAAAATTGGAATACAGTAAGAAAATTGCTCTGT
The DNA here is from genome assembly GCA_000313835.2 of Heliconius melpomene melpomene. Classification (NCBI taxonomy): domain Eukaryota; kingdom Metazoa; phylum Arthropoda; class Insecta; order Lepidoptera; family Nymphalidae; genus Heliconius; species Heliconius melpomene. Next base: position 8,562 of record HE671452.1, on the reverse strand, counting down.
GCCTGGCCAATTGTGCGGAAAAATGTGTGAAGCCCGTTTTTTTTCCTGACAACTACATATACTTCATTTAAGCGAGTCATGGCGCAAGATTGCGACTGCAAACGCTAAAGGTTGTGAGTTCGATTCTCACTCGAGGAAACGAAAAAGTATTTTCGTTTCTTCGCTCTGATGACGAGGCAAAACGTGGTTTGACGTCTAGCTAAAAAAAAACTATACTTCACAAGACCATACAGAAGATATACGGATAGCTTTTGTACATAAATATTGTTATCGGTCAATTAAAATTCTGTCAGTTTAAAATAACCAATTTTATATATATTTATTAAACTATACATTTGAAATAAATTAAGTCTTCATAACAACACTATAATAATTTTAAAGTCATTTATCAAATAAGACAATATTTATCTTCTTGAATCTGCTAACTTGAATCTCAAAAATAAAATATAACAAAATTAATAGATGGAGTGCAATTTTCATCGTTAAAGAGCTGTGAAATTTCACGTTTCTTATCTACGAGGGGCAGTTGGCGATGAAAAATTACACCCTGTATCGCAGATGTTCTCATAGTTGCAAATGATGCAGAGATGAGTCGGTACATTTGTTGTTGTGAATCTTATTATTGGTTTTTAAAGGTTTTTATATGTATAAGGAAACTGGGGGACGATGTGAGGCAGCGCCGAATTATCTGACAGTGAAACACGACGGTTTTGGGTTCGATTTCCACTTGGGAACTAGAATTATATTTATTTTCTCGGTTTAATGAGAAGACAAAGCGTAGCGTTATGTTCCCCCACTCAGCTCTAGGTCCCTTTGCCTACAATAGTCAATGTATAATAGTCATTAACTTCCTAAGTTAATTCCACATAACAATATAATTTTCGTTTCTGTCACTATGCTTTCAAAGTTCTTTTTAATACTGGCCGATCACTGTTTTTATGTAATTTGAAAAACGTGAAAGAAATTATTTTAATATCCTCATATTTAAATTGTACAATAGAAAGCGTTTTTTACTTTAGTTACAGCACTAGGTACATGTTATTATAAAGTAGGTACAATTTTTTTTCTTTGCTTTTCATCTTTATAAAAATACCCTCGAAAGGCCTCTCTTTCACTATATTTTTTTTTTAAATTTTGAAAGACTTCAGAGATTAACAATCTTTAATTACTCTACTAAATACAAAACCTTACTTAAAATTATTTATATATAAAATGAAATAATTAAATCTCCTTCTATTAAATTATTAGAGTCCTTATACTAACACAGTTTTAGCTTTCGAGTGGAAACTTTAATCACAGTTATTGCGGTCAAACATTCAGAGTAATTTGTAAAATGGTCAGACGGACGCTCTTAATTAACCAGGGTTTGTATGAAAATAAAATATTTTTAGTAAGTACTTACAGCTTCCCGTTGTATCCCGCATATAGCAGGGTAGGCAAGTAACACACCATTCCCATGTATTCGGATATAGCGTGAAGCTAAAAAAAAATTAACCAGTTTTTAGCTGCGGTTTCACCTGCATGTGTGGATGGAAATAATAACTAAAAATTGTATGTGATAAATGTGACCCATATTCTAACGGTCCAAGTCAAGTCTGACCGCAGGTACAGTGAGTGGGTTACATGAACCCATTTAATTAGCGTGATATAGTCTATACTACAACTATGGGTAAGCTTATAACCTCTCTCGATAAATATATTCAACACAAAAACATTTTTTTAAATTTAAACCAGTAGTTCCCGCGTTAAGCTCGTTCAATCAAACATTCAACGCTTTATAATATTAGTAAAGAAATTTTAATATGTTAACGATCGCTTCCCACAAGATGAATCTTGAGATGATTCCCACGAAGAAGCTAAGTGACGACACTTTGATATAAACTGCACTTATAAAATTGCACTACAATGGTTTTATCAAGATCTTCATACATAATACATGAAGCGTCTAATAATATAGAAGTTGTGGGTATATTATTTTTCTTCTATAGTATACCCATATTAGACTTAGAATGTACGCATTAATATTGTTTGTATTCTCGACTCTTTAAAATACAAGTATAGGAAATTAGAGAAATTAGTCATAAAGAAAAGTAGAGCGACTTTTCCCTAAAAAGTTACTCTTTTTTCTAACGGTTCATTTACTTGTATAGATTGGAAAAGGCTGAAGTACTTGATGTACTTGTTTATTTAAGCATTATTTCCTTCCACGCGCCACCAACTGTGGAATGGCCTACCCGCGGCAGTGTTTCCAGGTTGGTACGATATGGGAACCTTCAAAAAGCGCGTCTATCTCAACCTCAAAGGCCGGCAACGCACCTGTAGCTCCTCTCCGGTGCTGCACGGGGCCGTGGGCGGCGGTGATCAGGTGACCCGAACGCTCGTTTGCCTTGTCCTTTTTCCATAAAAAAAAAAAACATTTTAAGTTATGTATAAACACTCACAATCACTGGAGAAATTATTTTATTAAATACGTTCTATACTATAATTACGTTTGTATGCATTATTTCATGGCAAGATAGATAAAGATATCCTCCATTGTAACGCAGTATGCTGTCGTCTGGCTGCTAACGTGATAGTTGTGGGTTCGATTACCACTCGGGGGGATGACGTATTATTTCGCCACTCAACCACTAAATGTCTCGAATTTCGGCTGAAAGAAAATATATTTTTTTTAAATTAAATCTATTCTGTTCTTTAATGTTTGAACTTTTGTGAAAAGCTAATTTTGTTTCTTTGCTGCTTTATTTGTGAATTTCCTCGCATTTTGCTTTTGCTATTTTTATATAAAGCAGACGACTAGACACTTGGACGGTGTCTAATAGTAAAACGCTTTTAGCCCGCCCGTAATAAGTAGGTAGGGACAATGTGAGTTATATTTCTAAAAGTAGATACAGTTTATTTATTTATCGTGTTGCAGAGCTGGTGTCTGTCAGTACAAGCAATGGCTGTGGGTTCGATTCCCATTCGGGTGAATACATTATTTACATTCCCTCGCTCTATTACCAAGACAAACTGTGGCGTTGAGTTCCGTCACTTGAAAATTGTTTGGTACGTTGTGTCTTAACACTAAGTTCTCTCCGCTTACTGCTCCGCTGTATGCGTAAAGCTAAAAAAATAATAAACTATTGATATTAATATTTGTTCAAGACCGTTGATATCCACATTACACGGCCACAAGAGATCGGGGCCTATTCATCGAATGTCATATTGTAACAGCGTTAAGTGAGTGCTGAGAGCTTCTATTAATAAATTAATATATATATGTCAGACGATCATTTATAACAAAATGTGATATATTTTTGTTATATAAATCATTGTAAGTCTGATTGTACCCGCGATTGTTGTTAGTTCGATTACCACTCGGAAGAATAATTATTCGAGCTTAATCACGTTGTCTTGAAAATTCGGTATACAGTGGGGTATGGAGTGTCTGTACACAAGGCTCCTTCTGTTTAACGTTCTTTGTGGAAATAAGGGTAATACTGCTTTTTGATATATTTTTTGGGAACTCTCTATAATCACTATAATCTAATAACTCTTCATATATAAATTTGAAACTTCATCTATGAACGATCATTCTATATAAACTGTAAAAAAAATTTTAACAGACTTCAATAAAGAAACTATTTGAATAAGATTAGAATCCATGACTGGCCTCGTACTATAATATTATTAACCTACATATAATTTTCCTATCCAATTTCATTTACTATCCCCCAAAGATACGCGGCTACACTATGCATTTGGGCCACGTAAATCGTAACAATGCTGTTGCAAACAAAAGTGCGCCGTTCAATCGGCTAATGGACGGGAAAGATACGCTTGTACACGTCTTATTGCCAATGTACGGTGAGAGTATTAACTGGTGATAAACCGATTTATAGTTTCGATATCAGTGTATAACGATATTGGTATTTGTATGGTTGTATGCCAAACGCCAAATACTAATTTCTCATAAACTTAATGTCTAAAAGTAAAAGTGATTTAAATTGTATTTATATTTCAATTTAGGAAACAGTCCAACTTTCATCGAAATGAATTAAGTAGTTTTTGTCTAACACTTTCTATAAATTAGGTATATCGTTCTTTCTCAAAAAAAAAATTAAAGTTCGCCTTTCAATTGGCTAATGGACGGGAAAGATACGCTTGTGCACGTCTTATTGCCAATGTATGGGGGGAGGATTGGTAATAAATCGATTTATACCTTTGATAGCAATGCAGGTTTCGATGAAACGATACTGTAGATTGTTTGTTTTTTTTTTTTTCGTTTTATTTTAATTGTTTAGAGTAAAAGATGTATTTATAAATGAAGGAAAGTATAATATGGAATCTTCAATCAGGATGGTAAGGATGACTCTATAAGGAAGATAGAGTAGTTATAAAGAACACGGTTCTCCACTTTAGTCTAAGTTGGAAACATTGCTAATTGACCACTGGAAACTAACTAACTTTTTCTTTTCTGGGTGAAATTTGACCTCAAAACTTTCTTTTAGGATTTCCACCCGAATTCTAAACATTTCTTGGAAATCAACACCGCACTGCGGTAAGTACAGGGAAACTAGTGTTTAAACATTCCGTTCCCTACTTTTCGAAAAATCCTTGAGCCATTTCGTGTTGAGTGGGGAACGTCAACGAATTGAAAATGAATTTTCTGTATTTAGACGATATTAATAAAATTACCACGACTCCGTGTAACACCAGAGGAGCTGGTTGTGTGACAGGTGTGTTGTCGGCCTTTAACATGGGGATAGACCATTTGACCACGTGGGCAAAGCCGTATGTTTAAGTTTTTATAGTATTATTAGAAAACGTTTATAGAATAAGTATTAATAAAATTTACATTGACAGTTATCGTTTAATTTGTATTTTGTATACTCAACTAACAAAGCGCGAAGGCATATTGTGAACAAAAACTATTGTATATTCAAATTTGCATATTGCACCGAGATCCACTTGATAGAGCGTGTTACTCCGATCCAATGAACTTATGAAACTTTGCATTGTAAACACCCTCATATTGAAGTAATTTAAATTTTTAACGCTCTTTTATTATATGCATATGTATAATAACGCCGTTGTATATGTAATCTTACGTCGATAATAATATAACGAAGCTGAATGGTTTGTTTCATTGAACAGGTTTACCTCAGGAACTTCTAGTACGCACTAGATTATAGTTTATGAAGAAAGACTATATGTATTACATCACGGTAATCTTTTCTATGTAACCTATTGTAATTATGGTCTGAGGGTCTATGTACATATATGTAGCTTTTTCCTGGCTTAGTCAGACAAAGGCGTTGAGTTCCACTTTTTATCGTACATTTTATCGAAATAGACGGAATGAAAAGAACAGTATTATTAAAAATATACGGTAGAGATACTGTCCTCTCTATCCCTCCTCATTTTTGGAATGCTCTCGTAGCATATTTTAATCCCGTCGTGTTGGATATTTTCAATGTTTTCATGTTAGTTAATAAACTGTAAAAGTTTATTTGTTTTATTAGTGTTAAATTGCTTTATCAGTTTTAAATATCTGTACTCGTAGGTGCTTTTCAAAATGAAACTTTCGAAAATTGAAAGTATATAAAATGCGAATTCAGCTAAAAGTATTTGAATTATGGAGTATTTGAATTTAAAACGCGCGGAGCGCGTGGCCAAGTTTTTTTTACAAACAAAACTGGCGAGCAGCACCGTGTGTTATTTTACACGAACCATTTGAAGCCACTTTTTACCTATTAGTAACTCAAAAACTATTCTATCTAAAGCTGTCATATTTGGCTCAAATATTTAGACCCCCTACCTGTATATGTGCATTAAATTTCATAAACACAGCTCAAACAGTTATTTAGATAATGACGTCCAAAAATCGTAAATTTTAAGTGGGGTGACTGACCTATAGACCTTAATGTTAACCAAGTTCCAGATGACCTGGAATGGTGAAATTTAGCATCCGGTTAAGTAATTGGGTGTATGTAAAGGAAAAAATCCGAAACTAGTATTTTTCTAACATTTTCTTATAATTTTTAAATAAATAGATTCAATTAGGAACATTTACTTATAGTGTAGCGCCTGCCAACAAAATAAGAGCAATGCATTATTTATACATATTTGCTTTTATTTATGTCACACGTTAGTAAATATTTTATTTGTTTTGTAGACTAACTTCACTATTACTTACGTAAGCCATCTAAAACAACACGATGCTTTCAAGTATATTCTAATATAAGATATGTCTCCATTTGTAGCTGAAAATGACTCTAATTTATGTCCTGAGAAAGCCTGTCATCATGTGGACTTCAAGGGCTTCACGTAAAAATATAAAAATATAATAAATGGATTAACATCCTTCATTATTATTTATTCCTAGCGGACGCGCGCAGCTTCGCTTGCCTATTTAAGGGTGAATTCTAATAACCCATGAAACATGTGTTCAATTAAATATTTTTAAGTCTAAATTTCAAATTTTATAATAATCGGTGGCGTTTTAAATATTTTTCCATACAAACTTTCAATCCCTTATTTGCACCCTTAGAGGGAGAATTCTAGAAATCGATGAAACATGTGTTCAATTAAATACTTTTAAAAATCTAAATTTCAAATTTTATGAAAATCGGTGCCGATTTAATTTTTTTTCCATATAAATTTTCAACCCCTGTTTCACCCCTTTAGGGTTAAAATTTTTCAAAATCCCTTCTTAGTGGATGTCCAGATTACGAAAGTAAACATTTGTCCAAATTTAACGTTTCTACCATCACCGGTTACGGCTGTGCGTGCGTCTTACCTCAGTCAGTGAGGACAAGTCCTTTTATATATATAGATAATTTAAACATTTTAGTACTTATTATACTAAGAGTATTTGCATAGTCGATTAACGTATTTGATATTAAATTATTATTACAATATTTAAGTACTAAGTCCTATATAAGATCCTATAAGGGTTCTATTTTATTGCTTTCAAGGTACAGAATCCTAAAACAGAAAAAAAAATACACTAAAAAATTTATATAAATAAAAGCTTATAAAAAATAATTATATTGATAAAAATATATATAAAAATTTAATAATAATATACTATCTGTAAGGTCAGTCGTGGCACAGGGGCACAAAGTGTGACTGTAAAACCTGATTAGTTGTGAGTTCGATTCCCACTCGAGGAAATGAAATATTTATTTAAACTTATATTTCCATTTCTTCGTTCTGGTGTCGAGGCAAGGCGCGGTGTAGACTTCCGCCACTCAACACGCAATGCCAACAGAATCCGATGGAAAGTGGAGTTACTGAGTGTTTTAACACTAGGTTCTCTCTGTCTACTCTTCTTAGTGCGGAATACAGCGTGAAGCTGATTTGATTTTTATTTTGTATATCTTGTCAGCCTACCAGCTATCTTAACAGAAGTAATTATAAAGTAATTATTAACAGTAAAAATTTAAGTAATTGTTATAAAAAAAATAGAAAAAAAAGAGAAAATTAAACATTATTTAAATAAAATAATAAAAATAAATAAATCCGCTTTACGGTGTATCCCACACATAGCGGGGTAGACAGAGGGAACTTAGTGTTAAGACACTCAGTAACTCCACTTTCCATTGAATTCTGGAGGCATTGCGTATAGAGTTATTCCAATCTATACTAATATAATAAAGCGGAAGAGTTTGTTTGTTTGTTTGTTTGTTTGTTTGTTTGTTTGTTTGTTTGAACGCTAAGATCTCTGGATCTACTGGTCCGATTTTCATTGTTTTTGTTTTGTATGAAAGCTGCATTCTTCAGAAGTGCTATAGGCTATATAACATTACATTACACATATAAACTAATATATTTTAAAGTACATTCTAATTTGTACATGCAATTTATTCTGCCATGTTAATAACAACCGTCGTTGCTACGCGACCGCTACCACGACGTTTTGATATTCATCCTTATGAAAATAAATATAATAGTCACTTTTAGTCATTTATCTAGATTGAAATTATAGTTTACTGTATACATACTAATAAATAATTAAGGAGATGTCACTGATTCCAAATGACCTAGCCTACGGGCGGCACAGTATGACCGACGCGAACGGGCAGATGACGTTGACGGTTTTTATAAATTTTCATACATTTTCGAACTTTATTTATTGTTTATAATTAATTTAAAATACACTTTGATTCTCTTCTTATTTTATTTGATATTGCCCGCTAAAATTATCCTACTTAATAAAGAGAAATGTTTAGTTATTTCGTAGAGTCGATATCTATGTACGCACGTACGGAAAACTTAAGGTACTTTTTCTAATATTAAGAATACCTATCCTTTAGTTACTTTTAATCCTTTTGTTAGTTCATTTCAATAACTCAGATATTTTTTCTAATAATGTGTATCTACTTATTATTCTTTTTGATTATTTGAGCTTATATTTTCTTACTAATTCTATTGAGAATTGAAAATAATTTCATGAATATATTTAATAAATATTCTTATAGTTGAAGCAGGCGTAGCCGCGTCCGGGTCCACTAGTCTATCTATACTAATATAATAAAGCGGAAGAGTTTGTTTGTTTGTTTGTTTGAACGCTAA